>OU896709.1:56126421-56470415 GCA_918026855.4 Phaedon cochleariae | reverse complement strand
CAATTTGGTTTTGGTATAATAGCTGCCCACCAATTTTCAAAACCCTATATCTCGAATAATTCAAAAGGTATAGTCCTGGCCGTTTTTTGTGCACTTCCCTGTATATGTTTGTATTAACGGTATCTTCGAACGTGATTCAACCTACTCCAAAACGTCGTCCTAATTTAATAGCATTTTTTCATTATCCTGATCAGGTTCTTCAGTAGGAGCGATTTTTTTTCTCGAATAAAATGGTGAATGCTATTAATCCACCAAAATTTCAAATGCTCCGTCACCAAAAATTTCAAATGCAGATGAGACACGGCAGTGTTCTGCACCAAGCTCCTTGAAATAGTTACATTCAAAGAGACTAAAGAGACGATACTTTCTTGCATCAATATAATATACGGACGGAACAAACAAATCAAACACGATTAATAATATATCAATTAAAGTAGGGGACATCACTGTGAACGACTCAACCGAAGTCGCTCAACAGTTCAAAGATTTTTTCTCCAGAATTGTACAATCCACCATACCAAATACGGATAGTGAGAAATCAAGCGATGAATATATCGAAAATATGAACCTCAATTTTATCAACTCGTTTTATTTTTTACCTGTTACTGAAGCAGACGTAACAGACTGCATTGCGGCAGTAAAACCAAAGACATCGACGGGTTTTGATCATATTCCAATGACTCTGATTAAAAAAAATGCTGATCTCCTCAAATCTCCATTAACTCTTTTATTCAACAGGTCTCTTTCTACTGGTGAGTTTCCTAATATATTCAAAAAATCTATTGTTATACCATTACACAAGAAAGGTGATGAAACGGATATAAATAACTACCGTGGTATTTCCTTGTTACCAAGTTTTTCCAAATTATTAGAATGGATCGTGAATCGACAACTCAAATATTACCTAGATCAAAATAATATATTAACTGATTCACAGTACGGTTTCCGAGAGAATACGAATACTACTGACGCAGCATATTCCTTGTTAGAACACATAAATAGTGCACTAGAACACCATCAACACCCTTTGGGAATATTTTGCGATCTTTCCAAGGCCTTTGACTGCGTCAGCCATCGTATATTGGTGAAAAAATTACAGTATTATGGTATTAGGGGTATACCCAATAAATGGTTCGAAAGTTATTTGAATCAAAGGTCATTGATCGTGAAAATCGAACATGAAGATCACAATATGATAGAAAATGTTTTTTCCGACTCTGCAGAAGTTCAAAATGGTGTACCACAAGGATCAATACTCGGGCCAACGTTGTTTTTGGTGTATATGAATGATATAGTTAGTAGCTTTCCCTCAGTTTCTTTCAAGCTGTTTGCCGATGATACCAGCATTGTTGTTCAAGACAAGGAATTTCCATCAGCACTTATATCACTTTCACAGAATGTAATGGATGGTATATCAGATTGGTTTCTAGCGAACAAAATGGCACTCAATCTTAACAAAACACACAGTATTTTGTTCAATCTCTATCGAAATATAGATAATCCTAGTATTACGATAAATAATAAAACTATTATTTCGACAGATTCAACAACTTTTCTGGGTATCTTAATTGACAGTGACCTTAGCTGGTCGTCACATATCAATCAATTAAATGTTAAATTGAGTAAAGCTATATTCGCCATTCGAATAATTAAACAAAATACAAATATAGAAACTGCTAAATCAGTATACTTTTCATATTTCCAGAGTCACCTACAATATGGGATCGAACTATGGGGAACTGCTGTTTTGTCCAAAACCACTTTAATGATACAAAAACGAGCTATTCGTACCCTCTTCGGACTTCAGTATAGGGAATCTTGTAAAGAATATTTCAAAAATTCCGGCATTTTTACATTGGTGAATTTATACATTTTTAAAATCTCAATACTAATACATAAAAATCGTAGTGAACTCACAAGGTCATCGGATAGACACACATATTCAACAAGAGATCAGTCCTTCATTTTACCTGCCTACAGATATAATCGAACACGTAGGGGACCTCTGTACACTGGCATAAACATATACAATCATCTCCCTGAATATTTAAAGGCATTTGCTGGTAAGAAACAATTTCAAACTAACCTCAAACTACTCTTACGTCAATATGTATTTTATGATCTCAATGAATTCTTTGCAACAACTTTCCTATAAAAAAAAAAAATATATTTAGAAAATAAAACTCATATCAAGCTTTCACCGACTCTGCACCTAACTTTTGTCTGTCACCAACACAACTTCAATTTTAATATCAAATCTTTGTAATACACCAGTCAGCTGTTTCCCTACGCCTAAGGCAAGATATACATATTTTATGTGAATTTATAACTATCATTATCATTAGTATTAAGAAGAAAATTGTATCATCTTATTGGGAAATAAATCTAATCTAATCTATCTAGTCTATACCTGTGTGAAATAAAGTTTCCGGATGTCAATATAACAGGCGTACATTCTAGTTACTTTATTATTAATTGATATACTTTATTTCAAAAAAAAGGTTTACATTTTATATAAAACATATAAGAAAGAATGAAACAGTGTCACAAAACATAGAAAATAAATAAATTAGTTTGAATTTAGATATTTACATTCAAATATTCATCTATAGTATACGGTTCTAGTTCAGTAAGCCAGTTCTTCAGATGATTCTTGAATTTTTTCACACTATCAATCACTTTCATTTCATTTGGTAATCTATTGAAAAATCTAATTGCTGAATAATTCGGATGCTTTTCTGTTGAAGTTAAACTATGTGTTGGAAAAGTGAAATTCCTGTTCCGAATGGGGTATCTGCTATTATTACTTTGTGTGAAATTCATTTTATTTTTATACAGATGTATGACACATTCATAAATATATAGAGCAAATATGGTCATTATTTTATTTGATCTGAAGGTACCTAGGTACCTCTGCACGTTTCAACATATTTCATATTGTATAATGATCTTATAACCCTCTTCTGGATCTGGAATATTTCCTTAGTTTGACTGCTCGATCCCCAAAATATTATGCCAAATTTTGCAGTGGATTCAAAGTTCGCATGATAGATAATTTTTAGGGACTTTTCATTCAGGTATTTACAAAGTATACGAATGCTGTATGCTATTTGGTTTAGTTTTGCTCCAAGATAGTTGATGTGTGTATCCCACTTTAAGTTTTCATTTATAAAAACACCCATGAATTTTGTGTTACTTTCTATTTAGTTAGTTAGTTTCGAGAAGTCTTATACTAGTTGGAGTTGTAATTCTTTGCTGTGAGGTCCGGAAAAGGATAACATGAGTTTTTTCTTTGTTGAGTAAGAGATTATTTTTTGAGAACCACTCATCAGCTCTCATAATGAGACTTTTAGAATTTTCGCAGAGTTCTGGGTAGTTTGAACTTGAAGTTAGTAAATTGGTATCATCAGCATAGCTGGTTATCAGGCTGTTATCGTTGTTTAATATTGATATTATGTCATTCATAAAGATTGCAAATAAAATTGGACCTGTAATACTTCCCTGTGGAATCCCTATTCTGTATTCTTTTATGTGTGACTTAGTGATTTTACCTTCATGCATAATTTTTACTCTTTATTGTTTTTGATCTAATAGGTATGACTCAAACCATTTGAATGCATTGCCACGGATTCCATATTTCTCAAGTTTTGATAGCAAACAATTGTGGCTCAAGCAGTCATAAGCTTTAGACAAGTCTAAGAAAATTCCTAGCAAAATCTAATTTTTTTCAAAAGATTCTATTATTTTTTCTGTAAATTGAATAATAGCAGTTAGTACAGATCTTCCTTTGATATAACCATGCTGATGCAAGTTTATTAGGTTACAGTGATTCATAAAGTTCATGAGTCTAGTGCACATAGCCGTCTCAAAAAGTTTCGAGAATGAAGGCAAAACACTGATAGGTCTGTAGTTCTCATATAATTCATGATTTCCTTTTTAATGAATCGGTGTTATTCACTGCGGAGCGGTAGTAACAAAAAACAGAAGAAAAATAACTAAAAAACAGGCTTTTGTAGTTAGGTAGACGAACTGAAAAATATAAATTGAATAATAGTTTGAAAAACTAAAACAACACGATTATAGAAAGCCAAACCAAGAAAAATTGAAAATAAAAGAATACAAGTTTCAAATATACATAGAAACTCAAAGTCATTACCACAATAGTTCATAAAATGAACGAAAATGGTAGATAACGAGAGAAAAACAACTACTTTCCTGGATATATGCCACGCAGAACATTGACTGGACTTTTCTAAATGCGTTTCAGGATGCCGACCAAGCATGTACATATTTATACGGAAAATTATACAGCGTATTTGATAAGTGTGTACCAAAATTCACTAATGTACGCAAAAGAAAATATCCTCCTTGGTTCAACAGAGAAATAATAAGAGACATTAAAAGGAAATCTAAGTGTTTCGATAAATATAAACATAACAATGACATTGTAGCACATATTGAATTTAAACATCTTAGAGCCAAAGTTAAGCGTGACTTAAGTGCATCTTATAAAACATATGTCCAGTCAATTGAAAATGAAATTGGTGATAATCCTAATAAGTTCTGGGCATTCATCAATAGCAAGAGAGGAACAACTAACGTCAGTGTTAATATGGTATATAACGGTTATGATCTTGATACACCAGGCGATATTGTTAATGCATTTGCTGATTTCTTCAGCAACTCTTTTGCGCCAATGTCTAATACACTAGAAATCGATAATAATAATAACTTCATGCTGGATAATTCAATACATATACAAGGATTTGATGAAAGTGAGGTTTTCAGTGCACTCAAATAAATTAAACCAAAAATGACTACCGGTCCTGATCACATTCCAGCGTTTTTAGTTAAAGACTGTGCCACTGTACTCGCCTCTCCTTTAGCAACTCTTATTAATATTTGCCTGAAGACCAAAACTGTTCCATCTTCTTGGAAGATTTCTAAAGTCTGCCCAATATACAAGAAAGGTGACCGGACAGATGTAACTAATTTCAGACCTATCACTATTATCTGTAATTTCTGCAAGGTATTTGAAATCCTTTTACAACAAAATATTTACTTTCAAGTTGAAAAAAGTCTGTCTATTCACCAACACGGCTTTATGAAAGGTCGTTCTACAACATCCAACTTATTACATATGTCACTACGCATATAGCAGAGGACCTGGAAAATCAATTTCAAACAGATTTAATTTATACAGATTTCTCTAAAGCTTTCGACAGACTTGATCACGGTATTCTATTGAATAAACTGTCTAAACTTGGTTTCTCTGCTCATTTGGTAGAATTATTTCTGTCGTATCTATCATCAAGAAGGCAATATGTCGAGTGCCGTGGTCACAGGTCAGTCGAATATCTCGCTACGTCTGGAGTACCGCAAGGGTCGAACCTTGGTCCTCTGTTATTCAATATATTTATTAACGACATACTCGACGGCATCGAAGTTAATGGTTTGCTAATACTTTTAAAAACAATCAACAACTCATGTGACTTCCATTATTTGATGCAAAGAATTCAGTTTCACGTTCCAAGAATGGCGTCCCGAGTGAATCGAACCTTTTACTTGCCAACTCCACGCACAAACATATGTAGAAACTCTCCAGTACAAAGGATCTGTAGAAATTATAATGATCGTTGCACATCTTTTGACATTTTTCATACAACAATCCAGCAGATTAGATCTTTCTTTTTTTGTATTAGACAATAGTTGTAAATCATTATTCTTGTTAACTCATATTACTGTATTGTTAGTTCTTAATTGGATTTATTCTGTGAACTAAGTAAATAAATAAATAAATAAATAAATAAATAAATAAATAAATAAATAAATAAATAAATAAATAAATAAATAAATAAATAAATAAATAAATAAATAAATAAATAAATAAATAAATAAATAAATAAATAAATAAATAAATAAATAAATAAATAAATAAATAAATAAATAAATAAATAAATAAATAAATAAATAAATAAATAAATAAATAAATAAATAAATAAATAAATAAATAAATAAATAAATAAATAAATAAATAAATAAATAAATAAATAAATAAATAAATAAATAAATAAATAAATAAATAAATAAATAAATAAATAAATAAATAAATAAATAAATAAATAAATAAATAAATAAATAAATAAATAAATAAATAAATAAATGAATCAATAAATAAATAAATAAATAAATAAATAAATAAATAAATAAATAAATAAATAAATAAATAAATAAATAAATAAATAAATAAATAAATAAATAAATAAATAAATAAAATTACATCCTCCTCGAAATCTATGCAATAATTCGTGAAGACGATTAAAATCGCTAGTGTTTCCTTCCTAAACGCCGAGCTGCGCCTAGGGTGGTTCAGGAACGCGTGACTACCTGCAGACCAATAGCTTTCATTCAAGAAGCTATCTGGTCTGCAGGTAGTCACGCGTTCCTGAACCACCTAGGCGCAGCTCGGCGTTTAGGAAGAAAACACTCGCGATATTATACGTCTTCACGAATTATTGCATAGATTTCGGGAGAATGTAATCCAATGTTCTGCGTGGCATATAGCCAGGAAAGTAGTTGTTTTTCTCCCGCTATCTACCGTTTATGAACTATTGTGGTATTCGCACTGCTCGTCATGAAACCGTGGGTTACAGTCCGTATTTCATAAATTTTGGTAGGAAATATAAACTTCATGGTCAAGATTATCTGGATCAGGTACGATTTGGATCCTACTGATGATATTGAACAGCGTCAAAAAGGTTTCCGTAAAATGTATGATGATGTTTCTTCTCGTCTTCTGAAATCCCAAGAGCGTAGTAAGAAAGTTTTTGATTCCCATAGGCGTATGGTTACTTTTGCATAGGGTGATAAAGTTTGGCGAAGGAACAGAGTTCAGTCTGATGCTATCAATTATTTCACGGCGAAGCTTGCTCCTAAGTTTGTCGGACCTTTTGAAATTCGTAGGAAAATTGGTGCTTGGACTTATGAGTTGGAGAATGAGCAAGGAAACCAAAAGGGGATTTGGCATGTTCAAGATCTCAAGTTGGATCAGTCGAATCTCGACAATAATTTTCTCTGTATTTTTAACCATTGCATTCCACTTTGAGTATTTGGCTTTTTCCTAAATGGAAATAAAAGTGTGTTGATTAATGCACAACATATAAAAATATTAGCCCGTCAAACTAACCTCAAACTACTCTTACGTCAATATGTATTTTTTCTACTCTCATAACTAAAATGGCATTCAGCGTACGGATATGTACCACGCTAAATGATGGATTAATCAAGAATTGACGATCTGTGATTTATTCGAAATATTAAACACGTTACCATGGCAACACGATTTCTTAGACACATTACCATGGCAACGCAGTTCATTAAACACAGCTTCAGTAATTCAAGACATGTCTGGCCTGTCAATTGTATTAACTGTCAACTGTTATTTTCGAATTTTGTATCAGAAAAATTCAAACAATATTCGTTTGCATCAGAATTATTCATTAAAAATATATGCGAAATGTAGACGAAAGTGAAATCGAAAAGAATGTTCTGGTACTTACATATCTCCAAGAAGTGTAAAAATGAAGCATCCATCTTTGAGGACAATTTATTTATTCTGCGCTATATAAGCATGACAATAAACGTGAAACAAAGGTTAGTAAGCAATGGACTGGACACATCCACAACAACCAATATCACTTATACGTGTCTCGATGGTTGCATGCAGTTGCATGTATTATGTTCTCAATTCCCATTCTTTTCGAATTATTCTGTAGGTTAGCAGGAATTGCAGGTATGTTAATGTAATTTTCGGAGTTCGTAGAAAAATCATAGTATGTAACGCGTTTATAAACTCTTCTACACACTTGTTTAAACACTCGCTCCGCTCTGCTCCGCTCGTGCTTAAAATACTCGTTACTAAAAGGACATTTTTAACACTTGTTACATAATATACTATTATGATCTCAATGAATTATTTGCAACTGCTTTCCTATAAAAACAAAATGACAATAAAAAAAATTATATTCAGAAAATAAAACTCATATCAAGCTTTCACCGACTCTGCACCTAACTAACTTTTGTTTGTCACCAACACAACTTCAATTTTAATATCAAATCTTTGTAATACACCAGTCAGCTGTTTCCCTACGCCTATGGCAAGATATACATATTTTATGTGAATTTATAACTATCATTATCATTAGTATTAAGAAGAAAATCGTATCATCTTATTGGGAAATAAATCTAATCTAATCTAATCTAATCTAATCTAATCAAGGAGATTTACTGATACTCAATGTAATCATAATAATATACCGATTTCAGCAAAATGGAAAAGAATTTGATTTGAGATGACAATGGAAATTGTAATGTATAGGGAATGATCCCTCGAATTAGTTACCATTATTTATATTTCCAGGAAAAAACATATGGATCATAATAAAACATTTTTTAACTTCAATTTGTCTTCCTGTAGAAGATACAACGATGAAACTTCCTATATCTAAGTACCTATTCGATATGCTCAACATTGAATGACTACTTCACTGGTTCACTAGGGTGAATCGAAAAATCAAAAATATCAAAATTTGCCACTGAATAACTAACGCCGTATATGACATTTTGCGTTCAGATTTCGTATGAATTTATTCCAGCCATGCATTAATCGAATAGGCTAGGCACATTTTCGGAAAAAAATGCCTATGAAATTTCTGAGATATAGACAGGTCGTACGTTTAATCATCGCATTCATCAACATAAGATGAATTTTATGAAAAAATAAACAAATTCAACATACGCCAACCATATATTGGAAGAAAACCATAGTTTTGATGAAAATTTCGAAATTCTACACGTAGAAAATAAAGGACTGAAACTCAATCATTTTGAATCATTGGAAATCAACAAACTCAAAAATTGTGACATTTTACTTAATGATCAATTAGACCTCAATAGTTCCCCAGTGTTGAATTTGTTTTCTTAGTAAGTATTGATATGTATTTGCTATCAACTCTTTCAAGTTAATCCGGTCTACCATATTTTAATGTAGATATTGTGCCTCATCTCCGAAAATGGAGGTCTATCGTACCTGTCCACAGGTAACTAATCCTTCAGGTTGGCAAAGTAGGATATACAAAAATTCGTATTTGTCTTGACACTTCTCAGTTCTCAGTGACATTGGTGACGTTGGTAATCAAATGAATTCACCGTTTTCATTCACAGATTTCAGTAGTGAATACCATGCTCTATCTATGTAAAGTGAACAGAAAGCAATGCTATTGTCTCCGTTCAGAAGAATGCAAGCAGATTTCTTGATTTTTTTCATTTGGTTGTTATCATATTTCCAATGATTTTAATATTATTCCACTCTGTCATATGTTGTCCATCTTCAGTTCAGTAGGGATATGTTCAGCTAGTTTCGCCAGAAAAATATGGAACGAACGAGGGAGAAATGTTGACAACATGAATATGGACTTGATAACAATTCTCGAATGGGTATCCAATAACTTGGTATAGATTTCAATGCAAACAAAACCTAAGCATTACTTTTCTCTAGAAAAGCCGATCTAACTGTGCCCAACATGAGCTTGCCAGGAGTAACCATCATACCTTTGAAGACATCAATTTCGATGCTTTGTATTATTGTATTACTGTTACAGCACCCAAACATACCTGACACTGTTGGATTCTGTCCAAAAAAGGGCAATTCGTCTCGTGAGTGATGCCTCGCTCACAAACTCACTCACTTCTCTGGAACACCGTAGAAATGTTGGCGATCTGGCTTCATTTAATATATTTTCTCATGGACGTTGCTCTTCTGAAATATCAACAATTGTTCCTCCCTTGGCAGTCCCCGCGAGACTAACCCGTCGAGTTGAGGCTTCGCACCCCTTCGTGGTCACTTTGGAGACCTGCAGAACATCTCTTTCCAAAGACTCGTTCATCCAACGAACAGCGAGGCTCTGGAACACATTGCCAAGGCAGGTGTTCTCCGAGGCATATAACATACAGAAATTCGAGAAGAACACCAATTCCCACCATATTTCCCTTGGTTCTCACGATGTTCTCTGAACATTACAGGATATCCGTTTTCGTGGGAACCGGAACATTAAAGAAAACATTGACGTCAACGTCAATGTTTCTTCGATTCATGGGCCTTACAAGATGTTGGAATGAGAAACGCGCCTAATTGGTCAAAATGGCACAAATCCATAAAAATACAGACTGGTGTGAATACGACTTAGATTAGATCGTGAATATAATGAACTATCTGGGAATATTATAAAAAATTCAAAAATTTCAATAGAAATTCAGAACATAAAATATCTAGAAGAAATGTCTAAATGGCTGAGTGTAATTTTCAGTAGCTAGATAAGTTTAAAAATGGCTAGAATGCTAGAATTCCTACCTTTTTTCCTTGGTTCTCACGATGTTCTCTGAACATTACAGGATATCCCTTTTCGTGGGAACCAGAACATAAAAAAAATGTTCCTTCGTCCTTACTGAAAGAGGTCTCTTGGTTTCACCTGTATATTGAAATAGTTTTCATATTTTCATTTTATAGAGACAAGGAGAGAAGATCCCAAAAAAGAATCCCCACTTTTCTCATGAATTTTCGCGACATTTCAATTGCAGCAGCTGGCAACCCCGCATCCAATCATTATTGGCCCGGCTGGCCTAGACAACGCTATACAACATTTCGATCCGATGTTCCACTGTTTGTGTGCAAGTCAGACGGGTGAGAGCGCGTCATTGCGTTCGTGTGAAGTGCAGTGTGGTGGTTTTCGCCATGCGTGATTTAGCCACCAAAATGGCTGAATTGAAATTCGAGGCCCCCCTGGCCCAATTCGAGGAATCCGACGAGTGGGGCTCCACGGAATTCCAGTCGGCCAACCTGAAGAACGAGAACGCAATCAATAACATCAACTGCAACAAGAAGAAACAGGACATAAACGACGTGTTGAATGATTTCAACGAAGACATCCTGAATAATTCGATGCCGAACGTACCCCCGAAGATAATCATGAGGAAGGGTGATACCCCCTCCGTGGCTGACAATTTCACGGAGACCTTTTCTGGATCTCTCGAAGATCTCGTCAACACTTTCGATGACAAGATAACGAAGTGTTTCGGGAATTACGAGGAATCGGTGGAGACATTGGCACCTGTTCAAGTGAGGAGTCAGGAGGAGATAATGAACGAATGCCAGTAAGTATTGATCCCGGGACCATCATAAGTCTAGCCGCCAATAACCGTATAGCAGTCAAAACAAGTCAGTCTGCAAAAGTACTGCTCTATTGGCCTAGAAACTAGATCTGCCGGAAAATGCATTATGACCATATTAATTCATCCCGATCTGAGTAGGCGGGATGACCGTAATGAATCACTTGATAAACTGTTCCGCTGTTCTTAATTTAATTGATGAGGTCCGTACTTTGTTGAGCGATAAAAACAAGAGTTTGCTGCGAACGATATCATTGTGTATGAGTCAAAGGTCATAAAATCGGCAATTGCAACCTTATTATGGAAATATGAGAAACACCCCTCTCTTGCAGGCAGATAATCGAGATACGAATTACGGATACCGCAGCTTTTGATCCGTTCAAATATAATTTGGAAGATGTTTATTATATTAGAATATGTTCTAAAATTTGATATAATTGAAACCTCGCTCTGAAAACATTGAAACAACGCTACATACCTATTACATCACAACCGCGTATTGATTTATTAATATTATGGTAACGTCTTTCATAATATTTAATGTCGATATACCCACAAGTTTTTTATTCAGGCCAGTGTCATAAAATATGTTCTCTTTCATGGGATCTGATTGTATAAACAGTTTTTGCATTATATACGCATTAATGAGCATACTTAATTCCAGTCCGGTCACAGTATTATGAAAATATCTTATCGTCGTGAGAATTTAATTCAAGTGAGAACCTCAAAATTTTTGGCTTATTTGATATATTATAGTCTGTAATTGTGGAACAACGGAAATCTTCAATCAAAACAAAGCAAAATATTCATCCCATCATCCCATCTCACTATACATTGGCTCTGCTGATTATTAATAAGAAAGCATGTTCACTTCAAGCAAGTTGTTTCTCCTGTTCATGATCGGTGCATACGAGGGGTATCGAGTGTGGTATTATTTTAAAGTACATAGGTAAACCGACATATCTATTCCTTGACCTATTCCGACCTATTCTTCGTTCACTATCTGCATGGATTACTGAACTATAAGAAGTAACCTCATTGCTATAATTCATAGTGTCAATAGCAAGTAGCAAGTTATCTCCTGAGCAAATAAACATGTTTTCAATTGACTTATCGAATTATTCGAAATCGCTAATGTATACCAAAATAAGACTCAACGTCTCTGTCTCGGCCTTTTTATTAAACTCCTGCGAATTCCCTATTCTGTAAGTAGAATGACTCCTTACTGGTTCAATACGTCATCAGAACAGAATCAAGCTATCCATTCCAGGCCACATCACAGATGGTACTCAAAGGATATCTCCGCTCGGATGTCTGTGAAGAAAATATTCTACAATATTTTGAAAATGAAATGAAATAACGGTATCACAAATGCATTCAGAGGCGATCAGAGTGAAATTATATTGTACCTACTACTACTAGGGACCCCCAATGTCAATCTGAACGATTTGGTATTGAATTACAAATTCGTCGTGCGGGTATCAAGGATACCAAGACAGCCTGATGTTCCAATAATTTCACCGCATGGCGCCCAACGTGAGGCCTTACGTAACATGAAGCCCTAACATCGGATTTGGATGAATTATCACCACTATATTATAGAGGTTCAAGGAGATTGTAGAATGATGGGCGATTCAAATCATATAGAATCGAAAGAAGAAACGCCCACAAAACTCTTAAAATGCTAACAGAATGCGTTTGTTTATAGTTTCCTGACTAACTTTATTCCTTAATCAGTATCATATAATAGTTATTTATTATACAAGGGAAAAAGTAGTAGATTTAAGCTCCAGGTTGTGTTGTCTCTCGACGCATAAAGGCCATCAAACAGATGTATCCCTTCATGTCACCTAGCTGTTTCTCTGAAATTCTGCAGATTTATCAAATGCCTAGGATAGCAAGGTAGCTACAATACATCCACCTGTGTAAGAGCTGTTCTTATTGCTGGAGTTTGTTTTACAAACAACAAGTGGGATTCAAGAATAACCCCTTGGAATAACCTATGAAACAAAATATCCATAGATGAATGATTTCACGAGAAATCTCGATTGAGTTACAGAAACCACTTCGGAAAAACAAAAGAAATGCGTGAGGAACTATGCGTACACCGAGACTTCAACCAAACTTCAACCCTTTGCTCTTTCTTCGATCAGGTGATGAAAACGGTGAACCCACCATATATGACGTCAGGTGGCATAATAGAAACTGTATCATATAAGAAGAAGCCTGCCAAAAGCAATAATTGTAAAGATTGATGAACTCTCAAACGAATGCATGTGATACATAGACACATTGTGGTAAATGAAAATTAATATTATATTCGATGTCAAGATAATAAACATACATCGATCCTTGCCTAGTTCTCGCATAACCATTGGGTAAGGAATAATTATCCAATTACTGCTCGAATTACTGTACCCAATCAAGACAGTATAGCTTCAATGATATCTCATATTATATGTACCTAACTAAACCTGAAGCACAGAAGGCGAAGACAAATTCATTATTATTATTGCCTAAGAGGGTATTTCTCCACTGTGAACAAAAATTGATACTCCAGCTGATACCAGACAAATTGAAAACCATTGGGTTAGGAATAATTATCCAATTATTGCTCGAATTACTGTACCCAATCAAGACAGTATAGCTTCAATGATATCTCATATTATATACCTACCTAAACCTGAAGCACAGAAGGCGAAGACGTTATTATTATTATTATTATTGGCTAAGTGGGTATTACACCACTGTGAAGAAAAATTGATACTCGAGCTGGTACCAGACAAATTGAACATATGTTGTATGTAATATGGTGTATGTACCTCCAGCGAGATTTCTATAGTCAACGTGCCAGATATACCAATGACCTGAATAATAAAATATGTACCTGCTAAGTTATAACTAGGACAGGGGTTGATGTGTGAAAACACCTCGACTAACACCATGCCAAACCATGCTATTCAATAGTGTCAATCAGAAGCAAAGGTATATGTCACCTCAAATGAAAAAATAACAGGTATCTAGCTAGGAATACTGATAATTCAATTAGCTACAAGATGAATGGTGTACCTACCTGAATGAGAACCTTCCTTTCGACCTTCTTCGGATATTGACTTATGAGCATATATCTATCTACCTGTGTTGAGAAATACTATTATCTTCTGAACTCAAAAATGACTGAATTATATGATTATATAATTGCAGAGGAATAATTACTTCCATATACTGGATTTTCATTAAGTATCGAGGATATTCTCATACGAAAAAATGATCTTTGAGGTACCTATAATTATTATTGATTGCTACCTAGTAATCCTACTATGCATGATAATAGCCGTTAGAGGTAAGGATAAGAACTATTCCATCTCTATTCTTGAAAGCCTAGAGCGAGGTCTACCTACCTAACCTGACCTATGAGTGGGTCGATGGTATATGGTACCTTAGACGTTTACGTAGAGCGGGACATTTTGGATCATTCTGAAAATTTAGTTAACCTAGTAGTTGCTCTTGGTCTATCGATCTAAAATATGTTTGACAATGCAGTGTTGCCGCTTCTATCGAAAAGTAGCAAGTACTTTGTTATTTCAAATGGAATATCCTGTCTTTTATTGCACTCTCAGATTCTCCCTTATTTCATCGATACATCCTACTTGGGGTTCAGCGGGAATGATTACAGAAATATATGGTGCTTAAGTCTAAGTTTAAACTATTCATTATCGGTCTACCCACATTCATTTAGGGTGGTTCAAGTTTCAGAATTCTGATCACCTTGTATCTATTCTAATTGAATGTCAGTAGATAGTTAATCAAAACTTGAGATATGGACATGAAAGCAGTTTTGACTGATGATGGATAGTTTCGAAACAAAAAATCCTGAAGATGAAAAATCTCGATTTTGAACACCGCGTATATCTCTGTAATCATTCCCGCTACACCCCGAGTGTGATATATCAATGGAATCAGCTCTTCAGGGAGAATCTGAAAGTGCAACAAGATACAGGACAGGGTATTCCATCATTTGAAATAACAAAGTTGTTGCTACCTTTCGATAGAAGCGGCAACACTGCATTGTCGAAAATATTTTCGGTCGATAGACCATGACCATGATCCACCCATATATCTGTCAAATTCTTGATTTCATGCTTGTTACTTGCAAGTATGTAGTATGTGTACTCTCTGCTGAGCCCTTATCTTCCTATCTGCCTTAATCTGTTTTCATACAATCTATGATCTCGATGATAATGAAACCGATGAATTGATGATTTCCGATATGATTTCATCGGATAGCTAGTCACAATGATTTATCCTCTGTTCAAATCTGGAAAAAATCAGCTACTTTCTTGAACAGTATAGTTGACATTTGCAATACACTTTCTCATGGAATAAAAGAACATAGACCTCATCGAAAATTTAAAAAAATGGACATGTATACTGCTTACACCTCTCTTCCAAAGCTTGAGACTCCGTCTTAATGCTCGAGATATGGCAACCTTGCATGCCGAGAATAGGACTTCATCAGCGAAAAGTTTGTGGGAATTGTGGGATTCTAAAGAGATAGTTTATGATGCATGAATCATAAATTTCAGCAATTTCGTTCGAAATATCTCAAAACTCGGTGGCCAGGGCCGGATTCAAGCATAGGCGACATAGGTGCGCTCCTAGGGGCCCGCACCTCAAAAGGGCCCTCACAACAACAAAAAAACAAAATAATTTCACTGGTCATGTTCTATTATCGTAGATATTACGTTCTACGTGCATACTCGATACAATAAACCATGCTTTTGAATTTTTCCAACCAGTTTCATATGAATATATGAGAAAATTCAAAAGAACATTAGTAATGAAAGGTGGATGTATCAACTTATGTTGGAAAATAATGTGAAAGAATGCTTTACCAATGTTGAAGTTACGTTAAGAATGTAAGTAGTACCTTTCCTTTACGGTGACTATACAGGGTGTATCTGAATGACACCGAAAAAATTCAAGGGCCAATTCCTTGTGATATTTTAGGAAATAAAGTTCATATGGACATGTGTCCTAACTTGCTTCGTTTCCGAAATACAGGGTATCAATATTTCCATGAAAAATCGTTTATTTTATTACTCAATTGTTTTTCCACCAATTTCAATAAAACAGTGTGGTTTTGTTAATAGTAATATGGAGCTTCTTCTGGTGCAATAAGATTCGAAATAATATTTCCAGTGGCGTCACAGTGAACAAATTTATCGATATTTATGGTGAATCTCATTGTACTCCACGGGTTCTTCTGAGTTTCATATTTTTATTAGATTGAACTATTAAAATAACAACTTTTTCATCCTTTGTATAATATTTGTATCTAGCTTATTTTTCGAGAAATCAATAAAAATTCAATTTGACTCCAAATTTTACTGTAGGTGTTTTCAAGACTACCATTGAGATTACTCAATAACCCCCATCACAATTATTTTGAAATTCTAGGGCTTCCTCAGTCTCCAACCATACTGAATTTTGGCACCATGAAAGCTTATACAGGGAGGTTAAAAATAAAAACAATTACTACTTCCAACTTCAACATCCTGTATCTCAAAAACGGAGCAAGTTAGGATACATGTTTATATGAACTTTATTTGCTAGAATATCACAAGGAATCACCCCTTGATTTTTCTCGGTGTTATTTAGATACACTCTGTATATCAGAAAGATCATTCTCTAAGCTGAAGCTGGTCCAGACTCAGGACTCTCCATGTCGGAAGACAGGCTATAAAATGTTTGGACTTGCTTAGTATAGAATACGACATTCTGCGACAAGTCAACCATGAGAATATCATGAACGTCTCGGAAAAAGATAAGTACGGAAGGATAATTCTTACTACTTGTTGTTCTATCTATTACCCGTTTTCCCGTAGGAATGAAGCATTTTGCCGCGCTAATAAGTAACCTAAGAATTTTTCAAATCGGTCCAGTTGTTTTGGAGCTTATTCAATACAAACAAACAAACTGACAAACAAACATATATCTTTCCTCTTTATAATATTAGTATAGATCATTACACTGGTCACTGAATTATAGCAACCACTAAATGGCCACGTTTATACCGTGTCTTGGTAAGCTGACTAATGACTATATTTTGACTAAATACTCTTGGTCAGTTTGGTATGAACTATATACTTGGTTACCAGCTTGGTTTGGTACCGAAATTTGTGGCGTACCAGACTACAATAGTATTATGAACAAGACGGTGTAAAAATTTTGGTCTACTTTTGTATATATAGCCTCGGCTTGACTTGAGTGCAAGTGGCAGTTACGAGGGCAGTTATTTCATGAATTCTCATAATAATATTTCATTCGATTTCAGCTAATTCCATATCCTACTGAAAGGTTTTATTCTTAATTAACGAATTCAAGTGGCGTTCCACAACCTGACCCCACAAAAATTATCAAATCAAAACAAAGTTGGTAACATTAGTCAACTGAAGATACATGGTGTAAACATGCGTTTACTTAGGCATTTGGTCTGGATTTAGTTAGATCTCCTTGGTAAGCATACCAACTATCCATGCGGTATAAACATGGCCATATGCAACTCACATAAAAAGTGGTCCAGAGAGCGAAGTGACCGTGGATTGCCCTCTCTCCTTTTATGGCACTTTTCTGTGATAGAGGTCTGAAATTTAATTTAAACTTACCACTATTCACAATTTTAATGATTTTCGATTAAATTTTGCTACAATACTCGAGACATTACTTATACCATTGAAATCACGGTTCAATGAGATTTCAGGTGGATCTGTATTATCCCCTGTATTATCGTGGGATAACTATCCCCGGTAGATCACTGATGGATAATGCCAAATATTATGAGACAAGTAAACATGAAAATTATAGCCTCAGATGAAGTCTCAACGTTAAGATTACATTAAAACTAAACCTGGTTATACAGAATAATTCGGATTTCAGATTTCAAAAATTATTACAGAGATAATTGAACACAAACCAAACTCTTCTCTTCACCATTATGGTATAAGTATATGATATACGATTTCCCGATGAGCATAGGTCTGACAATATCTACAGATACAACGATGATTATTATTGTTCGGTAGGTATATATAAAGCTATAATACTGCTATAAAATATGGAATGAAACTTTTCAAGGGCTTTCCAGATTTTGGTTCATTAGTTTCTATAGGCGAAAGAAACTATCGCAAATATGTAGTTGATATTCGATGTCGCCACTCAACAGATTCAAAAATAAATTTTATTTGATATGTGATGCAAAATTAACAAGAAACTCAAAGAAATGTATTCCACTATTGCTTTTTTTGTTAGTTCTCCATAATGCATATCAATGAAATTCATTGTTGAATCTGTCTGGAGGTCGGTATATTCTTTGTTAGGTAAGTTTTTGTTTGTCAAAATTCCACAATGGTATGCTTTCTTCTTCAGAGTTCACCTATAATTTAGTATTTAGAGAAACGTAGAACCGCGTAGAACCGAGCGTAAACCGTAGGTATAATAAACAAACTCAAATTTAGTAGAAGAGGCGAGGAAAAGTTACGAAAACTCGCGAAAACCATTGCTTTTTTTATTCAGTCTGTACGACTTTTGCAGGGACGTTGTTGAATATGACGTCATTTGTAAGTCGTATTTTGATCAGAGACGTTGTGGCCCCTAAAAGACGAAAAACCAACTCTGCTATACTTGGGATGTGGGATGTAGTGCAATGTTGCCAGTTCGCGATTTTTTGCACTAGATTTGATACTTTTAATCAATTGCTGATAGACATTTTGTATTATTATATGTAGAAATATTCCATAGGTACTTTGAATAATAATATATGAAATATATGTGAAGTCTATTCTGTAATGTGTGCTTATCAAGTTCAGGGGATACCTTATACAAAGCTTATACCTATTGAAAGGATAATAAAGGAAAATAATGTGGCACAATCAATAATTACACAAAAAATAATGCATTTTCGAATCATTTTTCAAGAATTGCTCTTGAAATCTCGCTTGAAATACCTAAATCTTTGCCTTATTTTGACCCGTGAAACCCAACTTTCACATTTACCTCGCGATATATCATGCAGTGTAATTATATATACTTCATAAATGTTCACATAAATTAAAGAATGCCGTGGACCACACCACACTGAGTTTATCTGAACAGTTGCTCTGACCCGCGTGATGCCATCAAGAAAAAAACATGTTGGGCATACTATGTTGTGCAATGTACGACTTTCTGCGATACATGGTGATATTGAAAATGTTTCCTTTTCGAGACCCCCTACTTATAGCCTGATAATTTGGATTCCTCGATAAGCTTATTCAGCGAATGATTTCATTGTCTTCAAACATAATAAGACTCTTTTCTACCAGCGTGCGAAAAAATTCACTTTTCCGCATTCATTTTAATCTACTAGTGCGGAAAAAGCTTTCGACCGAGGGGTAAGTACTTAGATAATCGAGTTTTCTTTCGGCGAGATCACAAGCACCGGAAATATCAATGAATATTGTAATTTTGTAAGACGTTCAATAGTGAAAAGATGTAGTATGGTGGGACTATAATATATTAGAGTGAAATGTTCAAACACAGTGGCATTTTTGGGCTAAACTCGGGGATACATCTTTTTATCTCTTCCTCGATATATACTGGAATAATAGGGAAGTTTCCTTTAGATGAATTTTCAAGAAAAATGTTCGAAACTCTCCAGTTTTATGTCCACGCTGTACAGAATGGCGACCGATAAAGTCCAAGACGTTTTCATTTTCAAATTAAAGCAATTTCTCATTTTCGGGGCGACAAACTGTGACGTACATTCTGAATCTAGTCTGAAAACATCTGATGATGAAGAATATAGCTATAGCAAATAGCTAACGAATGAAAAACGAATGAAAAAAATAGAAGAATAAGTGAAACTGGTAAACAAAAACATAGGTACATAACCACAAATGCATTCGGAGCAGGAATACAGATGGTAGTTATGGCTTCATTCTGACAGGTTATGGTTTTGTTATTTATGCATTGAAATATCTTGAATAGAGCTCGATCCTAAACGAAAATATCATTGAATCAATGAATCACGTTCGGCTACATTCAATTATACTATCCTTCCTAATTTACTGTCATCGGTCAGATCAAAATGAAGCCGACACCCATGGCTCCTTCCTCTTGTTGTGCCTGTCAGTATTTTGAGTGGTGTGGACGGACTCGAAGTATTAGGTGCTGTTGCAAGATATAATCTGCAACTTTCCTAGTAAGTAGATCCGTTTTATTGAGAAACGAATTTATTAGCAAAAAAATGACTGACAAGTTATGAATAACATATTGTAATATAACGATAGTGAACAATTATAGATACTATCGCAAAATATCATAATTTATCTTTAATTGTAATCAACTTCATTCGGACATGCGAGATTTTTATGGGAATTATTCATAATACTTGACAAAGAATGATTGAAGAACCCATTATATCCCATTGCTGTTTTGATATATCTATTACGCATTCAAAGAACTATTTCCGGAAATCTAGACATATTGATGATGTCGGCAACGTCGTACTGGCACCACAGGGAATCGTATTTTGACTCTGTGTGAATGTGGATTTTCAGAAAGAACGTCATAGGAATGGTGAAGGAGCCAAGTTCCTCTTTTATTTATTTTTCCCCATTGTACTCTTATTTTTATTGATATTAGAAACGAGGAGAGAATATCCCAAAATATCTAGAGTCTAGAGAAATGATGATCGATTCATCGATTTTTCCATAGTTTGTCGTAATTTCTTTAAATACTATATTTTTTAATCCCAATTGAGGGCTGATTCAAACCAAATTTTCTCTATATTTCTAAATATGCGTTCATTTTTTCCAGAGTTCCAATAAACATTGAAAAGCCATGCGTTATTTTTCATTCCAACTCATTTATTCACGAGCTTATTCATGTTGTATGTGAATTAAATATTGTCTTGAAAGATAAGGTATTGCTTCGGAAATAGATAATATTTCATTTCACTTTTATTTGCATTCGGGTCATCTGATAAGAATGATATTCCACACAAATGAAACCCACAAATGTAAGTCATTTATTGAAAATAAATAAATGCATACATACCTAATACTCATAGGTAGAGTGCCTCGAACATCTCATTTCACGCCATATAAAGAGTGGGGACACGCTTGTCATGTTGTTAAAAAGGTGAACAAAAAACATGAGACACAAAAATGTTTCATAAGAGATGGAATGTCATTTTCTATACACCTTCATTGAACGAGTGCAGACATATTATTATTTGAAACCCTAACAGTGGCGTAACAGCAAAAGCACATTTTGTAGCTATATCAATATAACATCATCGAATGTATTTTCATGCAATGAATATTGAAATTTGAAGCTTTAACGAACACTTGAAATGTCTTCTCGTCTTTGGGCAACTCATATATAAATGGTAACCATCATTCTTATAGAATTTTTGCAATTCGTTACCGAACAAGATTCCGAATCATTTTCGCGAAGATGCCTTTTTTTATCGCTTGGAGCGCACGAAAGGAAATCCCTATAATATTCAAAGAACATCGTGCGTTCTTAGGGAGGGTAGGGACAGGAGGTAGGTATTGGATTTTTTTTGAACTTCTGGAGATTATATGTTGTTGGGAATACTTCCTATATAATTTTCAGAACTGACGTTTCGAATCTGAGAATGGTGACAATTCGGAAATGACAGTGGTAACAAGCGTGTCCTTTGAAGTGATCTTCTGTCAATATAACTTCTTGATGGTGGTAAAGAAAGTCTCGAAACGTAATTGAACCGTGTGTTATACACTGCACTGGAAACACTGTTATAATACACTGACGAATTTGAAAACAGAAAAATCAGGACCGTATTCCGAAAATGAGTCTAGCTCATTCTTGACTTTTTCGAGCAACCAGCATGTACAAATATTTCTTATTCTCTATAACAAATTATCATGTTAATGTTGGAGACTTGGCAACATTGTGCTGAATGCTGAGAACTGACAAGACCACGCCCTCAAGTCGTGCGCAGTGTTGTCACGTTCACCGATTCAAATGTCTAGTGTGAACTAATATAATTATTGATTAACCTAGAATCTCAAGACTGAGAGATTCTAGGGAAATTTCGTGAATCGATTGTCAGCTGATGCAAGACAGACTGTTTCGACTTGCCATAAGTCTCATCAGTTGCACTGGCCAGCTGACGATCGATTCACGAAGGGTACCTCCATATATCAAACAAGTCGAAGCCCTGAGGGGGCAGAAGGACGATCTAGCCTTCATAGCCATCTAGTGGCTCAAGTGCAAAGGTGTATAGGTCGATTCATCAATCATACCTTGCGATTGAGTCGTGCATATAGACTCTTACGTCTATATGCTCACAGAAAAGACATCCATGTTCATCTGTTAGTGGAACATTTAACCACTTTGAGAATTACAGGTGTTGCGATAGTATACAGAAGATTCTGAAGGCACTATATATTTCGTTTCATAACAGTGTAAATCGGGCATTCAAAAATGATATGAAATAAAGTTTCGGCTTTATTACTATTGCAAACCGAGCATATTACATCTGGATCTATGGAATACACAATTCCTTTCAAAGTAAACTTAATTTTAAAATAATTGGCCATGCGTAACTGTGCGAGAGTGCGGGTAATTTGTATAGGTAACTTATGAGCTTGGTTCCTTTGAGGTACTCAGAGAATTGTACATATACATGAAAGGGTAACGAGATGCCATAGAGACATCTTTGTTGAACAGATAACTGTAATAATGATTTACTATATTTCTCCTATTTGAAATCAAAGTGTGACCAGTCATACTGTTCCAAATTTCCAGAGATCCGCTATCAATAAAAAATTGCTTTACTTGAAGTGCTCAATTATATTTTGCATCAGTCATCTATTAATCTTATTTGTTGTTCAAAACAAAGTCTTGGATAACGATCACTTTCCATGGTAAGAATATTGTATGTACAGCCAGTTTAAGGTAATTTTAAAAATATTAAAGGCAAGTTTAACACGCCCAGTTTCCAAACGTACTATTGAGTCAGGTGTATATTGATAGGCACTGAAAGAATTCTTTTTAAAAAACTGAGATGTACTCTTTCTATTACTTCCAAATACCTAATGCCCCATGCCATAACGGAGTTGAACATAACACTCATTGCCAATGATTCAAACAATTTTACTCGTGGGTACCAGGTTTCAATTTGAGCTTTATTGATGATTTTAGCAACTTGAAATCGACCGAAAAATTCTAGAAAAATATGAAATTGAAAGGTATTTGAGTGATGATTCTATTTGAGAAATAAAATTAATTGAGTCCACTCGCCTATTATCAGAGAAAGGTAAATATATTGGTCGTAATTTTACACACCTCACGAACTGGACATAAATCCTGTCGTTTCTGTGAGAACTTTCACTCCAAGTTAAATAATGCTCACAGTTTTAGCCTCGGTTTTAGCTATCATTCCACTGCCGAAAATGATCAAAAAACATTTTCTCTCGATCTTTTATTGAGAGTGATAGTCTCTTACTATACATCTCGCTATACATTATACAAGGTGATTTAGGTAGACCAAACATGAATTAGGTATCCCAACTAGCACTTAAAGTAGAAACTTGACAATCCGTATGCTTCTATTATCGATCATTCTCAATCTACCTGAGACATTTTTAGTCTTTTAGATATTCGTCTATGTTTCAGCTATGTTTCAAAAGTTGGCACCAGCTTTCTTATTTCTATTAGAAACCTAATTTTGTTTCAAACGGTTTCATTTGCCTTCTAATTCTGAGTTTAGCCAACTTAATTCATGTCAACTTATATATGTGGTATAGTTTACGAAAATATTCGTGTCTCATAAGCTGTTTGATATAAGAGTACCAAATTTGTGGAACAGTTAGCTGGAAGTCCAGGTTAAGTCCTGATATCCCATATTGGTATGGTCCCATTTTGTACCATATCATATGGGTGCGGACAATTTATAAAATTGCACATTGGAATATTGCGCCGGTCAACTTTTCCAAATTGCATCTACTATACTCTCTGTAGGTTGATCGAGGACCAATCAGAATTGAAAGACAGCTCATGTTTTCGCGATAAGCACACGTTGTCTCTAGCTTGTGATTGGTCAGATTAGTTCATTGTAATTCAGAAAGTATTACTTGAAATTCAGATCAGTTAATTTTTTTTTCTACAAGCGTGCGTGATTCACCCTATACCCGCACGCAATTTAGTTTGGAAAGTGTCATTTTCCCTCAACAGTGCGGGAAAACAAAGATATGATGGAATCGCTAGTAATATAAGTGGTTGGTGATGGAATATAAAAGTTTAAGTTTGTTTGTTGCAGTATTAAGTATGTATGTTCAGAATCATCCATCAAATTGCACTATTTATTGTAAAAATTAAGAAATATTGAGAAAAAAAAATTGATTATTATAAAAATCCCCCTATATAGATTTGGATTTATCTGACAGGAGACGTCAATTTGTCATTCCAATCAAACCTCAAATAAGTTTGAAATTGTCGAAGTGACAGACACGGCGTTACTGTCATTTTCGATTCAGTGGAAATGCCACAATGTGATCAAAAACTTCTAGCTATATGGATTTGATACAGATGCGTTATCACCAACGAAGTCTTAAGAAAGGTATAAGAAGCTAAACACGCGTTTTATTGAATGGTGCAACAATAAAGAAATGAAAAAACCGAATGAAGAATAGGTATTTTTGGCTCATTTCATAGAAGTGTCTGGAACCTAGAGACCAAACTCCTAATGGGCCTGCTGGCTTCCGCAATGAACCAACATAATGCGTCAAACTGTAAGTTCACAATAGCTATTACTAATAATTAATAGATAGAGAATATACAGGGTGTCCCTAGACCAGTGGGACAGTTGAATATCTCCTGAACCAATAGGAATTTTCGAAATATTATAATTCCACATCATATCGCATTATGAGTGCTATCTTCAGGAATGACTATATTTTCTACGAGGGGCACAAGAAAGGCTCACAAAATCGAACATCAATTTTTTCAAATGGAACACCCTGTATTTTATTGCATTTTCATAATCTCCTTAAAGAGCTGAATTCAACGACCTAGCACACTTGGACTCTAGCGGGAATGATTTCCGAGATATAGGGTGTGGAAAATCGAGATTTTTCATTTTTGGGAATTTTTTGTGTCAAAACTATTCATTATTGGTCAAAACGGCTTACATGTCCATATCTTAACTTTTGATTCACTATTCACTCGTATTTAATTGAAACAAATACAGGGTGGTGTGGAATTCCGACTGAACCTGAGAATTCTACACCACCCTGTATTTGTTTCAATTAAATACGAGTGAATAGTGAATCAAAAGTTAAGATATGGACATGTAAGCCGTTTTGACCAATAATGAATAGTTTTGACACAAAAAATTCCCAAAAATGAAAAATCTCGATTTTCCACACCCTATATCTCGGAAATCATTCCCGCTAGAGCCCAAGTGTGCTAGGTCGTTGAATTCAGCTCTTCAAGGAGATCATGAAAATGCAATAAAATACAGGGTGTTCCATTTGAAAAAAATTGATGTTCGATTTTGTGAGCCTTTCTTGTGCCCCTCGTAGAAAATATAGTAATTCCTGAAGATAGCACTCATGATGCGATATGATGTGGAATTATAATATTTTGAAAATTCCTATTGGTGCAGAAGATATTTAACTGTCCCACTGGTCTAGGGACACCCTGTATATCTCTTGTTAGTTGTTCCTATTTGCTTGAATGATTAATTGAACGATTCAATCAATTTCCTACGCTTGTAAAAAAAATATTGTTCCTAACTCATGCGGAAAGTTTCTTTCCCGCACTCGACTGCTTGCCCGAACTCCGCGTCGCGTCGTTCGTGTCAACGGCAGTCACGTGCGGGAAAGAATCACTTTCCGCACTTGTTAGGAAAATTACTATTTTACATTCATTTTTTATTGTCTCACCAAATGTAATGAGAAAAATGAATTGTTACACTAATGTATAGTACATGTCATGAAGTTGAAAAAAATAGAAGTTCCAAATATATAGTTGCCCCAGGTTCATGCTAACAAGAGCCTCGACAACTATAGGACCTCGATTCTTGTGAATCTTCAGATTATATGATGAGTGGAATAGTCATCTATATTAGTATAATATTATAAGATGGGAATTTTCTGGATATCGGACGGAAATACCGTACGGAAAAACTTTAAGAATAACCATGGAATCATACATGCCTAAAGTTTATGTTTCCCATTGAATATCTCCATCAGAAAATTTCTGAATGGTCTTGGCAATTTTGTTTGTTTGTGAGTGAATTGTCTATATATCCTTCAGCAACATTGTCCCCCCGTGTCTCTTCAAATTTGTGATGTTTTCACCATTATCAGTAAATAACTTCGACGAATGCTTATGGCCTGATGTGTAATTTTTAGGATAAGGTAAATTTAAAAATTCTGCGATTCTTAATCCAAGATTTACAAAACTATGGATACCAACAGGCTGAATCGAACATTTTCCTTTTTTGTAATTCACGAATAATCTGTTATGTGGAGTATGGGATGGCCGTAAAGATAAATATTGTCTATACCAACAGCAGGTTTTCTTACTCAATCACAACAAAATTTCTCTCAATAAGTGTTTTGGAATCTGGTATTTTCACAAGCAACATGTCTTCCTTTTCGTTTATTAGATCAATTGACATTTTTGTTATATAGTTCTTCCCGTTCACGCACCGGCTAACCCAATAATTGTTGCTACCTGAAAATAAAACAACTAGGTACAATCGTGCTATTTTGTTAAAATCACCTTTAGCATTAGATATGTTTCATTATCTGCTTCCCTAATGAATTTGTTGAACTGCTCGCTGCTGAAGACTACTGATTTCTTTGCTTTATAACCAACATTCTTCCTTTTAAGAAATGCGATAACATTTGGGAAATTGGCTATGTTCAAATTTTTCTTCACTAAAATGGTACTTTTCAACATAGAGTACATGCCCCATATAGAGGATTTGACAGTCTCAGATTTTTGTGCCTCTGTAATCGTTTTGTATTTCTTCATATCCATCCATTTCGTGAAGAAATCATAAACGTTTTCGTACCTGGACATTGATTTTTCAAGCAATAATTGTGCTGTAGCAGCAGCTGCTGCATTAGAAATTTCGTTAGGCACCTTATCAAACTAACTATCGCTGCTGCTTTCCGTAGTTTATAGCGATAATAGCGACCGAAAACCATGCAAACGAATTTCATATCAAATAGATGTCAGTTGTTATTTCGTTGCTATGGTAATGATCAACTGCATTCAAAAACCATATCTACCAAGATAACCATATTTACAATGACATCAACGATGTGATTCTTCCTGGCCTAGTCCGGGATGAACATACTTCTCAACAAAAAAGCATCCTGGAAGTAAGTATACTCCCCGGACGGTTTTTTGAAAAATAATTTGTCCGTGCTTGCATGAACTCCCGTGTTCGGGTACTTCTCATACGAGAATTTGTTAAACTACCACGGAAAATCCCTATTTCCAGACTCCTAATGAAATATACTATTCTGATTGAGTTTATTTTATCGCCATTTCTTAACCCCCGCCTTCTTGGTTCCCATCGCCCTGTTATTGAATAAATAATGATTATTCCGGTCAACGCTTGCCTTTCTTGGGGTTACCTACCTCATATACAACCTACAACCTGTACATTTTGATCTCTCTTTTCTCTTTATTCTACGTATCGTCAGCCGAATCACGTGGATTCGTGAAATGGAAAACACGGAAGGACCTGTTTTATGAGACATCCTTATTGAAGTATTGATTCCGAAAGGACCTTCGTGTACCTGCCACCCGTTCGTTCTATGGCGCATGCGCTGGCAAAGGGTAACTTCAATGGCGCCTTCTGAAGTTCTGAATATTTACCCTCGAAGAGTCGAAGCTTTTTTTCACCATGATGACCTAACGCTCCCTAGTATATACATGGTGATTCACCTAACTGATTCATCATACAGAGTGAGTCATAACTATTTTGGGACATAGGCTAGGGGCGGAATGTTTGGACCAAAATACTGACAAGAAATGTTATTCACAAGTGATAAAATACCACTCAGTGGAAAACCTTTTTAATGAAAAATACACCGTGTCCCAGCTTAAATGTCCCCCCCTGTAAAGAATCAACTGCGCGATCGAAAGACTTGAAATGATGGGTGTCCTGCACATAACTACAGACCCGTAAAGGATTATCTTCGCCAACGGTTTGGAGAAAATCTAATAACCACCAATTGTCTCGATGGTGATAGCAACTGGCCAGCTCGGTCGCCAAATCACACCCCACTTGATTTTTATTTGTGGAGCTGCTTGAAACCAAGGGTTAATGTGCCGCCAATTGTGAATATGGAAGGAATGGAAGAGAAAATCACAAATTTATGCGCACAAATTGATGGCAACGTGATACCTACATAGGGTCACAATGAACGTTATCAAAAGAGATAGGATATGTTTGCAGCAGAATGGACGACATATTGAGCAGTTGAGGTTTTAATTATTTTCTTTTCATTCGATTTCAATCATGTTATATTAATGAAATCTAATCATATACAAATTTTTCATTGGATCGTTTTAGTTTTTTGCATATCTTCGTAGTCGTTCGAAATAATCCCATCAAACCTGGCATTGTTGAATTTGTAATAATTAGCTCTACTTGAATATGGCATAATATATACTGGGTGTCCCTATGCAAATAGGAAAGTTTAGGTGAACTTCGGTGTGACCCTGTATACTTACGATTTATTCAATAACATATTTCAAGTGAGCATCATCAAATATACTGGGTGATCAAATTTCAAGTCATTCGATCGCGCGGTTGATTTTTCACAGGTGGGGACATTTTAGCTGGGACACGGTGTATATGTGACAAGACAACACAATGGGCTTATATCACAAAAAAAATGTATTTCATAATTCGATAGAACTCACCCAAACTACCTCACCACCGCAAGCCGTTTCTTGCTGTTAGTTCCCTACGTTTTATAAAATATTATTGAAATCCCCGATTTTTCGGACCTCTGAAAACGAGGCGATGATGTGACATCAAAACCCTAATACTGAAACAAGACTATTCCAGACAGAGATGAATGATACATGATTTCTGACAGAGCGAATTAGCGCGAGATCACAGTTGAAAGAATTAATATATCAGTTGCCTCAGTCTTCGTCGGGCGTTTGGTATTTTCTTTTAAAACTATGGCGAGATGAGGTTTCTACGTTATAAGAGGGTCCGTTTTAAGAAGGTACTATTATTCATGTCCAAAAGTAAAACATTCCAGTTTATTTTTCGATCGAATTATGTCGTCAATCATTATTTTTGTATAAAAGGGTCATTATAAACATGGTTTGAGTTGAAAGTTCCACTAAGGTGTACACGCCCATTGTTATTTTGTGTATTTCTATTGAATAGAATAAAGTGTTTTCACTACCAAGGTAGTTTTCGTCATTTTATTAAAAACTAGTCAAGACATAGCCACCACTGATAAAATTGACCCGAATTCAAATAATCATTTTTTATATTGAAAAGAGGGGCAGATTTGTTCCCGAAACGTCAAAAGCTAAATGAAAATTTGATATTTTCTCTATATAACCTCATTTCTCTTCTACAAACCGTTTTCAATAAGAATTGTCACTGACAAGCTAGTAATTTTTTCTTTCACGCTCTCTGATAGTAAAAATCTTTAAACGCAGTGACATTTTGGGGCAAATCATCTGATTTGTCCTTACTAGACGTATATTGAAATAATATTCGTATTTTTATTTTATAGAAACGAGGAGAGAAAATCCCAAAAAATCTGAAATAGTGAATGTATTTTAACCTAACTATAAAAGTTTTAAGTTTTTAATGGAGATAATAATGATCCATTTTCAACACGAACCAACAATAAGTACGTATTGCGCGTGATGCATTAATTCAGATGATTCACGAGAGTGAGAGTTTAATTCTGTAATTAAGAAAATTATTGTTTATTATACCATTTCGCACAGCTGATTTCACACACATTATAGCAACTTGTTCCAATTCACATCGAATAATTGCCAGGAATGTTTGATGATTATTATTTTCATTCATATAGTATGTCCTCTATATCTTTTTTTTTATCGCTTGGATTTTTGATATCTTCTTTATTGGGTAGGTATTTGGAGTGCGCATTCCACAAGTAAAATTCAATGTTGTATTCGCATACCTAATTTAGCCTCGTGGTTAAGGCGTCAATGTTCTATCCATGTTGGATTACCGGTAGTGGGTTCGATTCCCACCCCGACCGCAAAAATTTTTCTGAAGGCCTAAGAAAGTATTTGGGATCACACGTTAAAAGGTAAGACCCCCGTCATTCCTTGCTCGCACAAGTCTCTTGATGAAGACTTCTGAGGGTTGCTCGTAAGAGGGCAACCGAATGATGGATAAGAACAATTTTAGAACAATTTTTAGAACAATTGCAGACAGAAAATATCGTTGTTGGTCACATGTCACATGATGCTTATAAGATGGGATGTATAATTTTTATTTTATATCAGTGGCATGGATAGGTTGGTACTTGACTATACTTTCCTAAAATTTTTTTAGGCAGGTAAACAAAACAAAAGTATACATTAACCCAAAAAATAGAAAATTATATTTAGACAGCTAAGTCCGAATACTGATTTTTTACATCGAGGTTTGCGTAGAAAATAAGCATTTTTCCTCATTTCATCGATGCTATATATACTATGATGGTCGTATTAGTGAGTATACGTATAACGCAAAGCCAATTATTGCATTGCACAACTATGGGCGTAGAAAATGTGAAAGTCATAATTATTCATCATTTCATCCTTCAATAAGGAGATTGATGTCCAATGTTTGTTGACGTTGAAAGGTGCATATCTAATTGACATTCTGAAGGGGATTCAAGCGTCATTCAAACCCCAAAGTTTTCGAGAAATTGGAACTTTTATAAAAAAATTGAATTACTATTTTCATGTTCCAATATAATGAGGGGCGTTTCATGTTAATTCTTATTTTCGAGAAAGATTTATTTTCGTTTTTTGTTTTGTAGCCCGTAATTGACTGCTATTATAAAAAATAGAAATCAACATGAAACCTCTAGCATAGAACATGAAATACTTATTTTTGTATCTAGAGCGCGAAATGCTACTTTGGTGATCGAGATCTGATTTTTTTAACGAGGCGTAGCCGAGTTGAAAAATAGTCGAGATGACCAAAGTATTTCGCGCTCGAGTTGCAAACAACATTTTTTCAACAAACGTAAAAAAATATAGTTTTAAAGTAAAAATATGCTTAGCTTGATATAAAAAATTGTGTTGAACTAGCTTCAAAGGCCTCCCCCTGTTCTCCCTAGGTACGCGAGGTGTTCCACGAACATAATTAGAATTTCCTTTCGTGCGCTCCAAGAGATAAAACAGAGTTATTGTTGAACATTCAGAAATGAATGATTTCGTGGATGTTTGCTCGATTGAGGACCATAAAATTAAAATATAAATATCTCATATATTTTACATAACAATGCGCGAAGTAGATACTTCGCGCATTGTTTTACTTCGCGCATTGTTTTGGGCAAGGTATCATGGTAACGTAGGAAACTGAAAAAAAAAGTGTCACTTCGCAATTTGTTATCAATGCGCGAACCTTGTCATTTTTGACGTTTGTTGAAAAATATATTTTTTTTTTCATACAACTGTCCGAAATACTGCACGTTTTCAATATATTTTGTGTACCTAAAGTGTACAATTTTTCAATATCAAAATACGGTTTCATTATATTACGGAAAAGTGTGAAAAAAGTACACTTTTTCCACGGTTGTTGCTAGGCGATGAATGAATGCTTGCGTCAAAGGGGGCGTTGTTGGTATATTTTGTACGACGAACAAGTCTGTGTGTGGCTGCAAAACGGTCGTTTTCGTTAGCAACAAGGCATACACTTCGGTTTTGCGTCATTTTTGCTCAAACATACTTGTTCGACGAACAAAACAGCCCACCAACAACACAGTCTATAATCTTCTTTACGGGATTCAGCAAGGCAGCAAGCGAACAAATCAAGGCGACTGACTTCGTATTTCGTATGTAGTGCCAGTAAAATAGAGATGGGAGCAGGAAGAAGGCGCCACGATATCCTGGCGTATTAGATAATAATAAGCTCGCATTTCATGTTGTATCATTTTGATAAGCATCGCTGAACACGAGCGGGATGAGCGATTTATTCAAATTAGCCGAAGGTGGCTCTGGCTATTTCGTCCTTAGAAACCATTGAGTAAAGGACCCCGCACTTTTAGTACGTAAAATGGTTCTCGGTGAAACTTTCTGAATTTTCAGTATGTTGTAGAATTCGATGAACTGATTGAACTTGCAGAATCGTAAAGTTCTTTGATGAACAGATTCTGAGATACAGGGCGTTGAAGTTACAAATCGGTATTTTTCATTTAATTATTTTCTCGAAATTCAAAGATGCCAAGTACAATTTTCTCCGCTCATATCAATAACGAACCTCCATATTACTCAACATAATTCAGATGGTTCAGATGATGTAATTGTTTACAGAGTGAAACATATAAACATTTCAGTGATGTCTGAAAATTCGATGTAATAATGGAATATCGAAAAAATAATTTAGGCATGCAATATACTATTCTCATTCCATCATGAATCACAATTCATACATTTCATACAGGGTGATTCGAAAAATTGGTGACACCTAAGACCGATTTATTCATAGACATCCTGTATATTCGAGTGAATTGTTAACCTTCCAAGATAGCTGATACCGTATGAACATGATTTCGTTGAGATATATAGGGTGATCATGAAGATTTTCGATGATGAAAATGACAAAAAATCGTGTTTTTTGAAATCACCCTGTTATTCATGATTAACTCAGTGAAATTCCCTAATTATTTTTTAATATATTCATCATTCGCTCCCCAACGCTGTCTTGAAAATTCAGTTTCCTATCATGACGGGTGTCATAGTTATTAATTCAGGAACTTACCATTTGCATGAAGAGTTGAAGAGACTTGTTCACTTACATTCGCATAGTGGCCGATATTCTTCACAAATAGTGAAACGTGAGAATCTGGAGACGAAAATAAGTTCAGTATTCATAAACAGGGTGAACATAAGAAATTCAATAACAATAGCAGATATATGAATTTAATAATATTAATATAATGTACAGATAGTAAGGCGAATTTCGATTCCAGGATTCAACTCTCCTTATTAGAAATGGAAGCGTGAAAGACCGAATCATTCTCCCATCTCCTAGGTATTGTTCGTTTTTCATTTTGGCAGAGCTTGTATACCAACGAAATTCGCTTAACTATCTGTACATTATATTAATATTATTTAATTCATATATCTGCTATTGTTATTGAATTTCTAATATTCACCCTGTATATGAATACTAAACTTATTTTCGTCTCCACATTCTCACGTTTCACTATTTGTGAAAAATATCGGCCACTATGCGAATGTAAGTGAACAAGTCTCTTCAACTCTTCATGCAAATGGTAAGTTCCTGAATTAATAACTATGACACCCGTCATGATAGGAAACTGAATTTTCAAGACAGCGTTGAGGAGCGAATGATGAATATATTAAAAAATAATTAGGGAATTTCACCGAGTTAATCATCAATAACAGGGTGATTTCAAAAAACACGATTTTTTGTCATTTTCATCATCGAAAATCTTCATGATCACCCTATATATCTCAACGAAATCATGTTCATACGGTATCAGCTATCTTGGAAGGTTAACAATTCACTCGAATATACAGGATGTGTATGAATAAATCGGTCTTAGGTGTCACCAATTTTTCGAATCACCCTGTATGAAATGTATGAATTGTGATTCATGATGGAATGAGAATAGTATATTGCATGCCTAAATTATTTTTTCGATATTTCATTATTACATCGAATTTTCAGACATCACTGAAATATTTATATGTTTCACTCTGTAAACAATTACATCATCTGAACCATCTGAATCATGTTGAGTAATATGGAGGTTCGTTAATGATATGAGCGAAGAAAATTGTACTTGGCATCTTTGAATTTCGAGAAAATAATTAAATGAAAAATACCGATTTGTAACTTCAACGCCCTGTATCTCAGAATCTGTTCATCAAAGAACTTTACGATTCTGCAGGTTCAATCAGTTCATCAAATTCTACAACATACTGAAAATTCAGAAATTTTCACCGAGAACCATTTTACGTACTAAAAGTGCAGGGTCCTTTACTTGATAATAATTGCGAAATATCATTTAATCAATCGCATCATAAGTTGAATGGGGTTGTCTTCTTTTTTGACAGTGGTCGGAAATAGAAACTTCGCCGGAGTCTGCCCTGTAGATTCCTGTACTGCAGATATGTGGGCCACCAGAAAGAAGGGAGATGTTGGTCCCAGTCTTGTTGGAGTTGATCCACAACTTTGCAGAGATAATGATTCGCTCCACCTTGCTATCTGATTGCGGATGCAATGGAGTTGTTCGTGTCTTCTTGATTCCTAACTTCTCAAAGTTCCGGCCCTGATCAGAGTGAAGTTCTAATGGCACCTCAAAACGACTGATAAGTTGATTTATTAGGAAATAGGCGACAGTTACGGTCTCCTGATTAGGGATCGCATACGCTTCCACTCTCTTGGTGAAGTAGTCAATGCAGACAAGAATGTATTTTACTGATTGAAACAGATACTGGGTGATCAGAATTCAAAATCTTGAACCACCCTGTATTTGTTTCAAATAAATGTCAGTAGATAGTCAATCGAAAGTTGAGATGGGGTTATATGCGCCACTATGACCAATGATGAATAGAATCTACACAAAAATATCCTAAAGTTAAAAATTATCGATTTTGAACACCCTATAGCTCTCTAATCATTGCCGCTAGATCTCAAGTGTGATGCATTGATGAAATCAGCTCTTCGGGGAGATTATAAAAATGCACTGAAATACAAGGTGTTTCATTTGAAATAATAAGGTTGTTGTTTCTTTTCGTTAGAAGCGACAACGCCTCAGGGCTGAAAATATTTTAGATCGATGTCCCCCTCGAACATGTAGTTGACATTAGAGTCCCTGTATATACCTTAAACAAGGTATATACAGGGACTCTAGTTGACATGTTTCAGAGTATTTTCATGATCCGATTTTGGCGACCTACAGAGCCTCTATTTCGTTTTCAAAAGGCCACTCTGTATGACAATTTATTGATGAATACCTACTAGATTCGAGTGCCATTCCTGCGAATCTCTGATCAGAACAGTGCATTCGAGTTAATTTCAACAGATGTCGCTTTGTCTTTATCGACTAGTTGTTCATAAAATGACGAAAACTACTTTGGTAGTAAAAACACACTTAATGTCTCGAAAAGGAGTAAATAATGGTAGGTTTCATAAGCTAGTGGTGGAAAAATAACTATTACAATATAACAGTTCCAATATTTCGAAAACCTTGAGATTTTTACTAAGGTCAAGTGGTTTTCTGATAGGTTATGCTCTTGTTCATCACCAGCTAGAGGTATGATCCATGGTTTACCCATAGATTAACGACTCGTTAATCTATGGTTTACCTCTCGGTTTACCTGATACTCTGTTGTACACTTTTCGTGTCGAAAAAGTTTAGTGTAGCAAGTTGTCTGTAATGTTGTTCCTATTTTTATCGAAGATGATCTGTAACTGAATTCTGTTTTTTTTTTCATTTCAGGATGTGGTGGACTCTCACTGGAAATTTTGGAAATATACTCCCAATAGATTGGTCAAAATCTTATGCTAGAAAATTGCAAATAAATGCATTACATCTAGATCAGGTAGGCCCATGATTGAACAGTATTCAAATACCACGTGTCATCACTTCTAAAGTGCTCTTTCATTAAGACGTCATAACAACAAAGAGTGTCACAAAATACAATGATAGGTTTCTTTCATACTGATAAACTTGGAGGAATTTATGTACCCACTGATTCAGAAAAAAATATCGATTAAATATGTTCGGGAACGTGAATCTTAATATCATTTTTTTTTTCATTAATATTCGGTAACTTGACTGTATGCTCCTCGATTGAGAATATGACCAGTTCTGAGCCCGAATATGACAAATAGACGATAGAATATTTTCAGGAAGGTAAATTTCAATGTTATCAGTGTTTTTTCATCAATATTCGGCAACTATATGCTCCTCGATTGAGAATATGACCATCCTACCCTATCAAGTATTTGTCACACCACTAATGCTGTTTTTACCAGGAAAATAATTGTACAAAAACTTCTGATGTGACCCTCACACTTTTCAGAAACTTTTTTGCAACATATTGGATAAATATATCTGTGAGATTGAAAATTGAATTGAACATTGCGATTTCAGTATGGCGAATCAATAATTTTTCTGAGTGGCCCCAAACATGTTCAATTGGGTTCAAGTCGGGGCTTCGAAGAGGCCAATGCATTACTGGGAGTTTAACATCGGCTAAATACTCATTCACAATCCGTGCAACATGCGGTCGGGCATTGTCATGCATAAGCATGAAATCGTCTCCGATGAACGGCGCAAATGGAACTACATTTGGTTCTAAAACGTCTCTTATATACCTATCAGCTGTCATAGATCACCTTTCCACTATGACTAAGTCCGTCTTAGCTTCAAAACTCACGCCACCCCACACCATTATCGAACCGCCTCCGTAACTCTCTCTTGTCGAAAAATGGTTTGGGAGAAAACGCTCTCCAGTTCTTCTGTGAATTCTTTCACGTCCATCCTGTGATCTGAGACAAAACCTTGACTCGTCGGTGAATAGGATATTGCTTCATTGTTCATTACCCTAATATTCGTGTTCCCTAGCATATCTGAGGCGATTAACTCGATGATTCCTCAATAACTCTGGACCAGTTGCAGGTCTTCTTGCTCGGAGTCCAATATCGAAAAGCCTCCTTCTCATTGTTCTATCGCTGACTTGAACTTGCCTCACTTCCTCTAGTTTTTCAATTGGACAGAAGTAAGCCTTCTGTCTCTCAAAACTTTGAGCGTTATGAAGTGGTTATCTCGATAATTCGTAGATTTTTTCCGACCACTATTACCTCTGCTTGTGAATGCACCAAATTCACGAAACCGTTCAACAGCCCTTTGCACCCTGGATCTTGAAACTTCCAAAGCTCTGGCCACATAATATTGTGATCTACCATCCTGCACCAAAGCAATAGCTCTCGCAGAGTGGGTTGCAGAAAGATCCATATCTTATTCAACCATTCGATGATTAACACAAGCATACAAATCGTCAACTGACAGGTCTGTCACAGCCAGCTATGCAAAAAATGTCTTGGGGAACCTTGTTATTACCATAGAAAAAAATGTTGAAATGTAACGTTCTCCTGAAACCCTTGTAACTTCCACAAAAATGCAGTTATCCCAACAAATAAAAAGAGAAAATATTCGTAATAAACGTAGCTTGATGATTGACTGAAACTTTACAGGATTTACCAGCTTAGCCACTTCAGAGATTATTATACAATTGAAGTAAAAATGCACTTTTTTGTCACTCTGTATAATTTGAAGATATGCCTCATTTCTTAAAATCTCAACATTGTGTGTGATTCTTTATGAATTTACCTACGGAATAAAAAAAAATTGAACGAATCAGACTTGAATTAACGAAGTTGCCGTTAATCAAATTTTAGCAATATTTGGAGTGGATCGATTATTCTGCCGGTGGGTGTATGATTTTTGTTGGAGCCCCATTCTATTCATTTATTTTAGGAGCCCCGAACCCCCGAAGACGACCCGGACCTGAGCTCCGAGGACGAAGCGGTAGCCGGTGACCTTGACATGCACGCCCTCATTTTGGGCACCGCGGGCGCGCCCCACGACGTCGAGCCTCTCAAGACGGCCGACGAGGTCATTCGAGAGATCGACGACATGATGCAGGAGGACGACGAAGAGGCGGAGGAGGAGGAGGAAGCCAGAACTGCGAGGCTGGAGAGCCGCGAGGTCATGGAGAAGGCCAAGGAGGTGCTCAGCACGCCCTTGTACGAGGACAGTAAGTGGAAATACGCCATTTCAACCTTCCAGCGGGCGCCTGTCGTAAAATTCACGACAAACTTTCATTTATCAGTCAGAGTAGGGCTGGGCAAAAATATCGATATATCGATATATGTATATATGCTTTGGTATCGATATGTATCGAAATATCGATATGTATCGAGATTCCTCAGATCATTTTATGAAAAAAAGTTCCCATCAATGTGGGTCCGGAAGTGCTTTGTTCCCAAGATACAGCGTGTGATAGATCGATGAGATCATTTTCTCCGGGATAATATTGAAAAAAAACTGGATGTTCCATTTAAAAAAAGGAGAATAACAATTCCGAGATAACTGAAGAAGTGGCTACATCGTCGATAACATTTTCAAATCTGCCTTAATTCGAAATCACCCTGTACATAAATTCAAGAAATCTAACAAACGGTTACCAAGTTACCTGCTTCCATACCTTTTACCTAACCCTGTATACTTCACTTGATTCCATATTCACGATGGTTTAATGTCCTTCTATATTATATTTAGAATATTGATATAATAGACGCTTTGTTCTATGGAATGTCACACATTTTCCTACTGTCCTTTCAATAGGACAACGTCTTTTTGGAAAATACAGCTTACAAAACTTTTTTCAAACTTTGTCTGTCACCTATATTTGTATAGTAAACTAATCTCACGAAACAAAGATTAAATTTGAAACAACATATTCTCAGGCATATCTGGGATTTGATTCGATTACAGAACAATTAGTCGATTTTCAGAAATCATCAATTGTAATTCAGAATTGAGGCTACGACACAATTGAAGTTCCATGTAATTAGTGTTAAGTTTTATAATTTAAAATATGAGTTTTATAAAATGAGCACACATGCCCTTCTGGCGAATGACAGAACACACATTTATGAATTAGGAAATAAGTTTAATGTTTCAAGATACGGACGTGATGGTTTCTATGATTTAAAATTTAGGAACCCAACCAATCACAGCAATTCTTGGTGTTGTTAAAGAGTATAAAAACAATCCACATGTTTATGATTATAGTAACTTCGATTATACCGACATAATAACCGAAAATAATACTCTGAAATTACGGAATGTCCCGAGAAAATACCGCGAAGCGAAAAATATTCTGGTTCCTGCTACGCCTCTCAAACAATAACCTTATTGGTGGAATTCCAGATTTAATATTTTGATTCTGTTTTGAATCCTGCTTTCATTTTTGTTACAAATATCTTGAATCTTGAACCTTGAAACTTATTGCATAAAACTTCAGTTGTGTCGCAGCCTTTAACCTACAAAATAGTGATTCGGGTACTCGGTGATTAGAGAATCACAGCTGAATTCGAAATCCATAGTTGCTTCCACCAGTCCCAAATAATTATTCAGACCCATGGATGAATAATGTACTCTTTTTCAGAATTACGTGACCTGAGCCTATCCCAGCTGAACGAGCTGTTCCTCGAGCTGGAAGTGCTGATAAGAGAGTTCTCAGAAACGCTGATCTCAGAACTGGCCCTGCGAGACGAACTGGAGTACGAGAAGGAGCTGAAGAACACTTTCATCTCGCTGTTGTTAGCGGTGCAGAACAAAAGGCGGCAGTATCACGTGGAGAAAAAGAGGTCCGCGAAAAATTCTGCGATGAAAAATTCGAATGGATTGGACCCGAAGGTAAGTCACGGGCTCAAGGGGGCAGCAGAATCAATGACCATCACTTAATCATATTAGATATATTATGAATGAAAATTTTCTGAATCCGTCATTTTTGTATGATAGAGTATCTTCAATATTTTCCTGCACGACTTTAATTTGGCTGATGGAATCTGGTACTCTTCCCTAAGCGAATAAAACATTGTTAAGTCTTTGAGGTTATAGTTTAGGAATGAATTCATTCAAATTAAATTCTTTTATAAAATTGCTCTCATTTCACGGAGTCTTGAGAAATAATTAGAGAACATTGAGAACCGCAACGTCTATTGAGTTTGAGTTCCTATTGCTATTCTCTTGATCAACTATAATTCGATTAATAATAATCATTTCATTTGTTGCAGTATTTGACAACTGTTATTCCATACCATATAGATAGTGGAACTCCAGATAATCAAACTCTCCAAATCCTAATCAAAAGTAAGTATCATGTTGTCATTTCGATAATTCAGGTGAATAATTGATTCATAAACATAGTGAAAATTCGTGTTTCCGAAATTGGGGCGATGAATAAAATGAAGATATATGAGATATAGCAACACGATAAATCACAAGAAAAAGTTGTTCTGAAATATTTTCAAAAAATGTGCGCTGCCACCATGTTACATTTTTCAACTATTGTTGAAGGGCCGCCAACATTGCAAAAGTCATTGATACTTCCGATGCTTGTGATCTCGCCGAAAGCAAACGCTTCGGTTGGGCTATTACAATAGTTTCACGCATACTTTGGAGCTCAATATCTTCCAAAATATCTTTTTTCAACAAAAATGTACTCTCTTATTTCGTTCCGTTTTTTCATCTCCTATGATACATTTCATTGATCGCCCCAATTTGGGAAACACCTAGTAGGTTCGAAGTTCTATTGGAATTCTGAGATATTCAAAATTATTATTAAGATATCGAACAAAGAAAACATATTGCCTTAGCTATTACTTCACGATGATAATATTGAACTACATCTACATGACATAATAGATGCAACTGAAGATCTGCCTGATACCATGAAGATGCATGACTAAACCTCTCAATTGGATCATTCCATAGCATATACTATATAAACACTGTGTTTGTCATATTGATAATATGATAATCATGACACATTCCTATATTTATGATCGAAAACTAATGATAGGTACCTAATAATAGATAATAGAGAGTTGAAATAATCACTGTACGTAGACCTCCACGTCGACGTTAACGTACGAAAAATAACGTTTACGTATTGTCGTTAAATTGAGTTGAAGTCGCCACTTTGGTCGTCACTGTCATCATAACGTAATAATACATTTTGTTTTCGGTTTGTATTGGTCATTTCTGGTTGTGTGTTTAGATTCGAACATTTATTCCTGTCAAAATTAGAGGACTCCTTGATGCAGAACTCGTTGGTGATCTCGAATTTGATAATTTTGACCCATCGGCATATTTCGAGTATAGTTTGGTTAACGTACGTTGATATTTAAGGTATACGTGAAGGAACGTGAGATAACGTACACCCGTAAGCCCACTAACAACGCAAACGTGAAGAATTGGAAAATGCGCATGCGTAGCTGTCAATTTCTACGTTTACGTTAACGTTCATGACAACACTTCAACTCTCTATTATTGCATGGGGAATTTATATTAAGTATGTAGAATTTCTGATGGATATGGTATCACGAACCACTTGCATTGTATGGGTTTATGGATACATGTGAAATTTCATGGTTTCTAATGAAATCATTCGTTTTCAGTACTGAAAGCCATCAATGAAGATAGCCCTACCGTGCCCACTTTATTGACAGATTATATACTGAAAGGTAAGATATTGGTTTCAAAGTTTGAAAGATCTCTTTTTCGAGCTGTAGGAACACTTGAATGGCCTCACCTATATAAATATCAAACAAACTTGCACCATCAACACAGTATAGACCCTTACGGAAAACAGTGGTTTCTTTCAGCACTTTTCGTGTCCTAAATATCGCAGTACGCATGTCTACTCGTGGCTAGTATGCGCAGTAGCTCAGCTAGCAGGGCAGGTGTTTTGTTTACACTTCTTTGAGATTAATTCTACTATGTTGGTGTTTCCAGCAACATAATTGTGATGTATGTGAAGCCTATGCAGAGTCAGAAGCAGGACTGATTGATGGAGGAATTTATTCACATTTTAGAGCAAAGGAAAATTCTGCTGAAGATACGTATGGAAATTTAAAGAACATGATTTCTTTTTATACCTAGGGGTATGTGAAAGTTTATTTGCTTCGCATTTCTCTAATTATTCAGTCCAGCCTAATGGTGCTATCAGATTAAAGGTAGTAATAACAAGTTCACAGTACATCCTTGTGAAAATTTTCCACTGGATTATCTCAACAGTTTGTTCATTTGAATAAGGATTTTTATACCCTGAAGTTTATGAATAGAGAGTTATCACAACCAAAAACTAAAACACCAAATTTAAAATTGAAAGTTGAAAGTTGTGCAACATTTATAATCTTCATAATTTTAGATTTAGTTATCATAATGATCATATTCAATCTGAATATATTTTATTGCCCCTCTCGATTCTCAGTATGTTCATTCGAAAAAAAATATATTGAAAACAGTTTTTTTTATATAATTCAAACTAGTTGTACCCTGCGCGCGTTGCTGCGCTACTTACTAGAATACTATTTAAATAAACAGTTAATCTATCTCTTCAATTTTCTGAACTACTATTTATCTTCTACTTTTTTACTTTTACTATTCATGAAAGCATGTTTCATTAGTTTTTCAAAACACAATTAATTACATAGGAATCATAATCTTCGATCCCGAAAACACCCAAAATCGGATCATAGTTTCAAAACTCATTCGCCATATTGGATCCGTCATTTTGAATTTTCCAATTATTTCTCTCACACGAACCTTCTCCTGACATTAACAAACACAAGAAAAAAAAATTTAGTGAAATCAGTCAAGCCGTTTACGATTGTATAAAGGACATACCGACAAACATTCATTTTTATATAAATAAAGATTTCAATATTTTTACGGTAAGTGCGTAGATTGGCTATTCATTTATTTGAAGCCGGATAGAAGTGAAATTACTGTTTTCCGTAAGGGTCTATAGGTACTGTGCCATTAATTATGTTGGTAAAATGTCATTTCATGCCTTTGGTCATATCTCAATCTAGACGACAGAGCCATTTTTCTGTACTTATTAAATTAGTTTCTGTTTTTTTCGTTTCAGTGATATGTCCAACATAAGCGAGAATTTAGTTAATACCTACCTACTTGATATTTAGTGAATAATATAAGTAATATGAGCTACGACTGCTGGAGCACACATTTCTACTGCATTAATTATTTATTTCGATTTGTCGTTTTATTTTTCTTCGTATCTGAGAGGATAAGTTCGGTAAAATTACTTCAATTCATAATAATTAGAATGAAAATAAACTAAAACCTTAGTGTTCTTCGATTTTGAATCAGACCAACTTAAAAATGATCATGGCTGTATTCATATATTTTTTTCTGCAACCGACACAAAAGTCGTCCATTTTGATACCAAAATTAGCTCTTAAATTGACGTTTCTATTACTGACACAAAAATAGGTAGGTTGCTAGGCAACATATTTAGTTCCTAGGAGCTTAAGTTGAATTTTAGTTCCTAGGAGCTAAAGTTGAACTTTAGCTCCTAGGAACTAAAAAGGAAGTACTGGACGTCATCAAGAATGAACAACATTGTGACGGTTGGTTATTTGGGTTCAGACGCATACCTGATTTGTTTCCGATTTCAGCAGATTTGGAGTCTCATACCTATGCTGGAGATATAAATACACCTTATTATAGATTAGTATTGGAATTATAAACATCTCAGCTAAGTATTTTTGTTTGATCAGGGAAGCGTTCAAGATTCAAATACTTGCTTGATCTGTATTTCATTCGTTATTCTCGGGATGGATAACTTGTTTTTGAATAATCACGGCAAGCAATAGTTTTTTGTATAAAACAACGATATTGTTTATCTCCATTTGATTATCAATTCAAACAGTATGGAGAGGAATGAATAATCGCGATTATTATTGTTGAATGTTGATATGCTCACTAACCTAACATTTTTCACGTCTTGTTCCTATACCTGGCACTGGCGCGGTATTTGCCATTAGAGCACCTAGTCCATACACAAATATGTCACTCTGTGGTTGTATTTATATTGAAACTACTATTCGAACATCCTTGAAAATTGAAAAAACCTGCTGTTAATGCAGGTAGAATATTCTCACCACACGGATTATTTGTCACTATTTGTTGCATTGCGTACATATGGCACGGCATTGGTGGTTACTTCACATATTCATTTGAGTTGATTGTTTCGGTTGCAGAAAAAATAGCATGTTTCATTCGGATCAAAAGTAACTTTGTTCGACTCGCAAATTTTGCTTTCGCTCGGCTTCGCTAAACGCTCCGCCTCGCAAATGCAAAATTCGCTTGTCAAACAAAGTGTCACTTTTGATCCTAATAAAACAATCTACTATTTTCACTCGGAGCACGTTAATGAAGATATTACTAAGTATTATAACATCAGATATCTTGTTCTACTTACTGGCTGTCATTTCAAATTGAGTAGGTACATAATATTCATGACGGTCCACGTGGGTACAGTTTAATCTCCTGAGCATCTACTGATATTGGCCCAGGGCCGTAAAAAATCATTACCCAGGTGCAGTTGAGCGCTATTATACCAGTCAAAAGTTCTTTAGAAAATGTAGTTAATGATAATGTTGTTCGTTCACGTCAATTCTATATCTCGATTGGCCCAGTAATGATTAAGCAACTTTAACTATTTTGTCACCGTGTTTGGACTTTGCTAGGAAGGAAATTTCTTCTTGGTAAAGGAGTTTGAAGAAATGGCGCCTAATAAGATTCCGCTGATTGGGTTATGTTGTTTGTAAAGATAGTCTCCTTCCTTTTTGCCAATATTCCTTGGTGCGAGGTCTATTATAAGTCATAATAAGAAGAAATCGAGTTCTTCGTAGGTCAAGATGTCCGTAGCTGAAATATGTGGAAAGGATACTATAACAAACAACCTTGTACGAGGTGTTCTTGAAATAAGTACACATATTCGGCACATCGACATGATTCAGTCAAACGAATATTCTCATAATATGAGATTTTTTTTAATTCCTCTAATTGACGAGAAATTTCATCCCGAAAATTGAACGAGAAACAGGTGAAAAATCAAGTATGCCACTTCAAAATAATTTAAATGGTTGGACTTCACGTGATTGTGCCTTCCTCACGGAAATTTGAACACAGGTGACGTCAGAATTGATACAGTGTAGAGCTTTAGAAATTCTATTTCGATATCAACATTTTTTTATTGGTGTAATTGGATCGTATACGTCAAGCTCTCAGGATTCTAAATATTTGCACTTATTCCAATGCATTATTGTTGTAATCTACACGCAGCCACATATATTTCGTTAAAAAAAGTTTCCATCATGTTTTAAAATCGAAGGTTATCATAATATGTTTGAAAATTTGTGTATTCATTTAAAACTTTATCCTCTCCGATACAGATCGATTAATATTTGTTCATATAGGTGAGCGTTGTAGGTATTTTTGTACATAAATTTTACTCAAAATATTCTAGTCCAATATGTCTTACTGAGTGGATATTCGTTCAATGATATGTTTCTGTTGTGAAGTGTACCTCATCTTGCCTCAACACAAATGTATAAGTTGTTTTTGTGCAATAAGTATAAGGATATCATGTATAATTATTGTGATTGTTTTGCGATTGTTGATTTATTTTTCGAAGTAGGTATCTGTCTTTTGATAGAGGAGACGCCGATTCAATGATGGTAGGTACAGGTAGATACAGATATAGGTATAGTGCTCTCACCTCAGATAAAGGTTCACTCTGGGCTACAAAATAATATACACTGTGATCAGTTTTCAATAACTTACAATGCATAATCGAACGACTTTGGACATATTCCGTATTCCGAATATCAGAAGAGAGATGGTACCACTAAGATGTACCGTCAAACGGGGCTAAGTGAACCATAGTGGGTAAAATGAATCAGTACGGTGTTTCAGTACAAAAGAGGGCGCTGTTTGCTCCAGCTGCAAAATTGAAACGTTTTCGCGTCTCAGTCGTGGCGTCGCCAGTACCTACGTCTAAGTAAGGGAAGGAGGGTGTTTCGCCGCCCTTAAAAAAACACGAGAGTATCACGAACACACTTTAGGCTCTAACAGATTTTGTTATTTTTACGAAACTTTTCAAACGATTGATTGTGGAGGCACTAATTTTATAATTTCGTTTCCTTACATGCTTTAAATGTATTTGATATTTATTACTGAACATACATTTGATAAAATGTTCGTCCAAATGTTTTTAGTTAAATTTCAGTATTTGTGGTCACTATATTGGGTTGAATGAATCATTGTAATTTATATGAATATGGGGTTTATATTTTGGGATTGGATATTTTTTAAGTTATATCTTGCTATACTATGAATCAATCATTAATTTCTAATAATTCGATTTATTTTCAGCATGCCGAGAATACAATATATTATACAAATGCAAGCAACGAAAGAAAAAAAAAAAGAAAAAAAATATTCACTTTACCTCTGAGTATTTCAAAATGAGTTTTCACGCGTTTTTAATACATGATTCATTTCACCTCAAAGTGGTGGGTAAAGTAAATCAGATTTTGCACAAAAATTAAGGTATTTTCCCTAATCTTTCCAAATTATTTTTGACTTCATCCATTCGAAAAGGGTGCCAGGACCTCCAACATTTTTTGTACATTTTTTGACCCAATACTTTTCGAAAAAAAAAACGATAAAAAACGCATTTTTTTATTCACTTAACCCCGTTTGACGGTAGTCAAAACCACTAGCTGTATATACTCGATACTCATCAGTAGCCATTGACAATATTCACAACAACTTGAAAATCCACGAAATGAGCTTCTCTTATACACTGTGCCCAAGTTGATAAGGAGCGCAGCATGGGCATCTCGAAAACTATGAAAGATAAAGATTTGGTTAAATGGAAATAAAGTTGCGCGAGTCAAGGACCAACAAAATTGCTTTCAAAAATCTCTGATCATCACTTTTCGTGTTTGAGTTTTTTCCAAAAAACATAAGTTTTGGATTTTCACTTTTTTTCTTGAGTTAATAATGAAGCTATGACAAAACTGAAAAAATTACTTCATGGCAACTTTCCAATTTGGCATCATCAATTTTCTGATTCAACGTTTCGTCTTTGAGAAACCATCATCAACTTCATTTCATCAAATACGGTCCTAATATTTTGATATCAGATTCGAATATTCCTTTTTATACTGATTTCGATGATATGCTACATATTGTGGTTTTTTATGTGTTCCGAGCTCAAGTACTTTTTGGAATACGGACCTGAATTTTCCGTAATTCTGTGAAAGAAAGGTCCATTTCAATACTCTCTCGAAGTTTTACCAAGTGAAATTATGATGCTATATCCATCTATGGAAAGTTCAAAACCACCAACGACATCAGGAACATTGTTCGCTAACATTATTATGAATACGGCTAGTTTGCTGTATTCATAATAATGCTATTGCTGTTGTCTGCAGCAAATGTTCAGTGGGTTATGATGACAAGTCTTTTTCATTCGCTTGATGCTTTGGGATCGAAGGCTTGATTCGTTTCGTGTTCTGATTATTGTACGCCATCTTTATAACTATCTATTTTTGCGTCTAGTTTTCCTGAGAGATTGGCCATATTGTATTTACTGATTGTTCGATGGGGATTTAGTATAGAGATTTCCTTCACGTATCAAAAGAACAAAAAAATCACCCTGTATATTGAATAAAACGCTCGTTTTGTAGCCTGCAATGAATCCTTTTGTTGAGTATAACTAATGTGAATATGCAACACAGCAAGGAAATTGAGGTTGAACTTCTTCATAGTATCTTCACACCATCAGTAATATATCTTTTAATAGTCTCAAAAGTAGCTTTTTGTTGGATCAGTTCAAGTAAAAAATACCACTTTCATCAACTTATCAGAATCTACACCACAAAGCAAGTCAATTGCTCCTAGTTCACCTCATTTTTCTTGGTGTGTTCATGAATATTTATATCATGTGTTTTGAAAACCGGAAAGATGTGATATTGACGGTTTCAGAAGAATACGAAAGTATATAAATGTAATGTATTCGTGGATATATTTTTCCTGCAATGTATATTTCATGTTATTTTCTATTTCAATATGGAGGGCATAAGTGTTTGGATTCGATCATATAAACATTTTTAACAAAATTCATTCACCTACGAACTGGTAGCTCTTACGGAAATATGTTTGAGAATGCATTCCAGATTAATGCAGCTTGGAGTATGAAAAATAGATGTAATTGTTGATTTTTTCATAACCAAATTTTATTTCCTGCCGTTGAAATGATATATCGAATATATACATCTGGGTATCGAAGATAATGAGAAAATGACTGGATACGTGATTTTGCTTTCAAAATCAGTGCAACGAGCTCTCATTATATAATTGTTCCGAAACCTTGAAAGTAATAGAATTACGCAGCTTCAAAGTTCGATTCTCTCCAAATTTGGATGGAGAATAGAAAGGAACAGTGGTGATTCGAAAAAATGTTATACAAACTTGCTGCATTAATTCTAAAAGTAGGACCACCACTCGATTTATTTGCTGATAATTTTCAGACACCCTATCTATAGTTAAAGTAAGAGCAATAGCCACAACAGTTGAATACAGAAATAATAAAATAGAATGACAATTTCTAATGCTATCTGCTAATTTTTCATGCAATTGTTCCTTTATTTCAGTTATATTTATGATAAGTGAATGTGAAATGCTGTAGATTCTGGTGTAGTACATTGTTTTTAGCATTATATTACAGATAATATTTTTTATAAGATATAATGTGATTGTTTCATATTGTCATGTGAATCTAGAAATAAAGATTGCCTGCTCTCGAAAATTGTATAATGTTAGGGTGACAAATGATGCTTTCATGATTCTTGCCATATTAATTTAATACCTAATTTCAATGATATTTAATTTATTATTAGAAAACTTTACATGTTTCAAGAAGCAGCATGAATTTAGATCTCTTGAAAATAAAACTTCCTCTGACATATTTAGTTGGTATTTTATTTTCTATTCCATTTATACATATACAGAGTGGGCCTTTGAAAACGAAACAGAGGCTCTGTAGGTCGCCAAAACCGGATTATCAAAAAAAACTGAAACAGGTCAACTACATTTTCGAGGGGGACATCTTTCTAAAATATTTTCAGCCCTGCGGCGTTGCCGCTTCTAAAGAAAAGAAGCAACAACTTTGTTATTTCAAATGGAACACCTTGTATTTTATTGCATTTTTAGATTCTTCCCGAAGAGCTGATTTCATCAATGCATCACACTTAGGGTCTAGCTGTAATGGTTTCAGGGATATAAAGTGTTCAAAATCGAGATTTTTCAACTTTAACATTTTTTTGTGTCGAAACTATTCATTGTTGGTCAAAACGGCTCTCATGTCCCGATCTCAACTTGTGATTTACTATCTACTGACATTTTATTTGAAACAAATACAGGGTGGTTCAAGATTCAGAATTCTGATCCGGTTTTGGCGACCTACAGAGCCTCTGTTTCGTTTTCAAAGGCCCACTCTGTATGAAGATATATTTGACTGCGCCACACTCGAATACGTGTAGAATGGGCGAATAGTTAGTATTCAATTACTCCACTGGTGTCGCTATAGGGACCTAAATTAATATTTGCAACACTTTTCACACTTTTATGTAAATAATAAGTCTGTGTGTTGTTAGAAATTGTTGACTTTCAGATCTTTTTAAAACTTATCGTCATGGCTGCCATTTGGCGATACGCCGAATAAATCGTGACGTCAGTTTTATGCTGTTTCGTTGTTGGTCAGATAATCTTTCATCCCCACTCATGAAGCAAGATTGCCAAGTCACCAATTATAATCAAGTTATCAAAAAGATGTTAGGGTCATGTAGTTGAATAAAAGATAATAGGAGGAACCCATGATATTATAGTTATTTCTTGACTTTCTCCAGCAACCAGTATGTCCAAATATCTCTTATACTCCATAACGAAATATCATGTAAAGGTTGCAGACTTGGCAACATTGGGCTGAATGCTGAGAACTGACAAGACCACGCCCACAATTCGTGGTGCGTCGCGTTGTCACGTTTACCCGAGCGTTTACTGGTTCGAATGTCCTATAGTGTGAATTAATATTATTATTTACGTGCATGTATTATAAGCATAAGCAATAAGCCACAACACATATGAGGAAACATTTTGGAACAATTGATTTTTTAATGCTTATTTGGAATATTACCAATACATAATTGAGAATTTATGGATTAATGAATAACTAATATTTCTGAAGTTCCCGATCGTATTTTGACTTATGGCAACTGTGCTGTGGTCTGCCCCTACTTACTAAATCGAAGTCAGTTTTTAATCGCGGCAAATTTCTAGCCGTTTGAGAATTACCGTGGCATTATTGATAATTTTTTCACCTTAAAACCGAAAAAAATTTAAAAAATATAGAATTTTTTTTATCGCTTGGAGCGCACGAAAGGGAATCCCTAAAATGTTCAAAGAACATCGTGCGTTCCTAGAGAGGATAGGGACAGGAGGTAGGTATTGGAAATTTTTTTGAACTTTTGCAGATTATATGTTGTTGGGAATACTTCCACAGGCAATGAATTCCAGAGCCTATTAGCCGTTCTATGGATGAAGGAGTTTTGATAAAGTGCTGTTCGACATCTTTCGAGGTTGACAACGAAAGGATGTGCTGACTGGGCTTGTCTAGTTCGTCTGACTGGTATTGCTAGTGAAGGGATGATAGCAGAGATTTCCGAAGAACATTTCCCGTGGAAGTATCGATAGAAAAGTGAAAGGTCGCCGACCTTTCTACGGTGTTCCAATGATGTCAGAGAGTGAGTGAGTGTAGCGTCGCCCACCAGGCGAATGGCTCTTCTCTGGATGGAATCTAAGAGCATCAGCGTATGTTTTGGTGCTGAACCCCATATGTGGGAACAGTATCCTAGAACAGGCCGTATCTGCGCTTTGTAGATCATGAAAGCTGTTGAGGTGTAAAGTAGCTTTTCGCACGGAACAAGAATCCGAGTTCTTGTGAAGCAGCTTTTGCGATGGATCTGACATGATTATCCCATGGAAGAGTGTTGCTGATGGAAATACCGAGCATAGATATGGTGGGCTCGGTGAGGATGGTGGTGCCAGCATTACAATATCGGGCATACTGAGTTCCGCCTTTCTATAGAGATAATACAGGCTTGAGTTTCGGTGGCGTTGAATTCAACTAGGTTGTTGGTTCCCCAGGCTGTGATTTCAGCAAGGTCTTCATTGACAGCATTGACCTGCCTGCGCCGTGAATTCTTAGTTTCCTGAGAAGAAATGGGAATTCTGGAAGAGAACGCAGTATGGAGGGTACTATCGTCGGCAAAGCTGTGGATGGGGCAAGTTGTTACTCCCAACAGATCATTGATATGAAGAAGGAATAATGTTGGTGCCAAAATTGATCCTTGTGGAACGCCGGAATTGATGCCAATTCTATCCGACGATACACCGTCCACCACCACATGAAGCGATCTGCCTGAAAGAAAACTCGATAAGAGATGGCATAGCTGAGGTGGTAAGCCATATGATGGTAGTTTGTGGAGGAGTCCTTCGTGCCAAACACGGTCGAATGCTTTCGATATATGTCCAACACAATTAATAGCTAGAGATTCCCCGTGTTTTTCTAATGAAGCTTGCCATGAATGGGTGACGTAGGCAAGTAGATCTCCAGTAGATCTTCGGTGGCGAAAGCCGTATTGTCTATCATTGATGATTCCTGAGCTCTCCAGATATTTGATGAGCTCAATATTGATGGCTTTCTCCATCACTTTGGAGATTACTGATAACAGGGCAATGGGCCTGTAGTTGTTGGGCAGGTTCTTGTTCCCTTTTTTTGGGGACTGGTTGGACTCTAGCTGTCTTTCAGCATGATGGAAAAATACCCGACCTGTACGAGACGGTAAACAACTTGCAGAGAATCGGTGTTAATTCTGGTGCACATTTCTTGAGGATAATGGGTGGTTCCATCAGGACCGTTAGCCTTATTCGTTTTGAGACCAAGCAAAATTCGTTTGATAGTGCGTTGACGGAAGACGATTTCGAGCATTCGACTCTCAACGGGTGGAATGTCTGGCGGCACTTCTCCTTGGGAATCTGAAGTAGAGTTTGCTGCAAACATCTCTGCAAAAATATTTGCTTTCTCCTGCGATGTTGTTGCTCATGGCTGATGGCAACGTATACCTTCATCAGCTGAAAGAACAGAATAGTATATTCCTCGTTAAGTTAACAGAGCTCAATGCAGCCGACCCTAAGACGTTTTTATTATATGCCTAGGTAGGTATACGGAAAGTCGTTACTCGAAGCTCAAATGTAAGTCTTAAAGACGTACTTATAGATGTACGATATTGTACGTATCTAAGATATGTCTTTTATACAATGTAAGGCGTAATTCAGGCCTAACATACAATATGTCGTATGTCTTCTAGAGTATAAGACGTCTGGTAATGACTGATGGGTATTCCTATTGATTACGTATGAACTCGTTCATGATGGTTCATGTAGCTGTCGTGATTTTAACGTCATAAAAACAACGTCACTTGCACAAACGTGGCATGTTTCAAGCTAACTATTAGCAGGTTCTACTCTGCCAAGATCGAAGGATTGGTCCTTAATAGGGTTGAAATTCGATTGGAAAAAATTCAAATAATAATTACACATTTTCGAACATGTGGGGAGATAATATATGAAAGATAACATTTGCTGCATATGTTCGACTGCTAAAAAAAATGTATCAATGACACTATAGTTATCCGCATATCTCTAATTTAATAAACGACAATAGATCTATTTATCACAGGAAGTAACCGAATATGGCTCTATACGATATATGAATGGCTTTATTTAAATTAGTTTTCGGTCAAAGTTCGCTACTCGTATTTGCCTTTGCCACCGTGCACAAAATCCTTGATTGTCATTATCAACATTTCCTCATGGAACAGGTAAGTGGGCCAAACTCTATCATCCAATTCATGACTTATACACGGCTCTCATTTCAAAACTTTTCAGCCTGAATAACTCCTGCTCTGCGTTGATTATACAATAATTTCCGGATAAAAAAATCGTCAAAACTATACTCCAGTAGCACATAATCTTGGCTGGGTATTGGCCCCATATTGGCCCAATATTTTCGATATACTGAACATTGCGGTGTGCAAAACTGTAAATTGTATTCGCATAAGAACCCCATTTCCATGAATACCGGGTGTAGCAATTATAGCGTGTTTTTTTCCATGAAACTTGTAATAGGTACCCTATGCAACAGTTAAGCCTTATCTTTTTTCGAAATTTTTCGAATTCACTCCATTATCTTTCCTATTTCTCCTGAAATACAAGTTCATAGCATAACATGATTTCACTGAATTCAATTGGCATTATAACACACATAAATTTCACATGGATGTACACGAACATAATACGAGACATAAAAGTGACATCAGAATAAAAAAGACGTGGTTGAATATTTCTTTATGTTCTTCAAATATATTCGGCCCAAAATTGTTTATTACTCTACCAAAACAGATATGGTCTTGTGACTCCCTAATACTCTTCAAAAGAAGACATCAACTATTTCTAGCAGATACATCGTTTTATAATATGAATGAATTTTTATTGCCTGATAACGTGTGTGATAAACACACTCGTATTGTATTCTTCGATATCGATTCATCAATATTTTCTGGCAGACTTTTATAAAACATTGTTTTCAAATTGACCCACAAGAAATAGTCAAGAGTCATTAATCGGATGTCCCAAGTAGCACATATATTCTGGCATGACTTTAGACCTTATATAATATCCCTTCTGAACAACCATGAAATGTCCCAGACTGATGTACATTCCATCCAGTATCGTATAACATTTGAATTGTTCTTTAGGGACATCCGTTGAATGTCCCTTCTAGGGATATCCGTCGAAGGATACTATAGATAATTGATACGTTCATCTAAGTAATAAGTACAATTATATGCCTCAGGGAATTTAATTCCATGAAATGTCATGAGTACAACATCTTATGGACGTCCCAAGGACGTCCTCAGAATGTCCTGGATACGATATATTCGGAATGTGTCCTAAGGGACATTGAATGTTCTTCACGCGAGCAAATGATAATTTTTTTCCAATGTCCTAGAAATAACGTCCTGCGGATGTCCCAGTACGTTCAAGATGTTGTCCCTGCGAGAACGTTTACTTACATCTCGTCGACGGATGACTGCTCCGCGTCAATGTCCTTTACGTAAATCCATTGGACATCCTTGAGTAACTTTTTTGATGAGACCTCTTGGAAACATTCTTCAGGATCTATTAGGGACCTTCTAGACGCTATCGAATCAACTAGATGTCCTCATCAGTTATGCAAGTACTGGTCCTAGGGAGAACTGAAAAAAATCGAATTCAAGAATAATTCGTACGTCCCTGAGACATCCTATGGACCAACTTATAACCCTAAGTGTTGCTGATAGGTTGTCCTACGGATGTTCTGCGGATGGCCTCCGTAGTACTTGATGAAAAGTAGTATGGAGAATTCAAGTATTCGATATCTGTCTCAGGGGCATTCCTTAAGGACGTCCCTATAGTTGGTCCTCAAGTGGGACATTCGTTGCGTCCTATCCTGAATGTCCTGACAGGACGTCCATAATTGTGCTATTAGGGTTATAAGTTCATGGAAATACAAGGCCTTTGGTTAATTTGCGATTGTGTGCAAGTCCTATAGAATCTAAATCATCATCAGTAAAAATATCACCCTGTACAGAATATTGTGAATTGGCAACTATAGCAACATACGATATACAAGGACATAAGTGTTTGGGATCACACGTTAAAAGGTAAGGCCCCCGTCATTCCTTGCTCGCACAAGACTTTCGAAGACTTTTGAGGGTTGCTCGTAAGGGGGCAACCGAATGACGGATAGAACAAATTTTAGAACAAATTTTAAATTTTTTAGAACATATGTCAGGGTGGCAACAATTTATTATACCTATACCAGAATTAAACGAGAGGTGGAGCAATACCTTTATTGCAGAGATTTCGATCATCTTATTAAGCTGAAGAATGGACAACGGATTAACTGACCCGTATCCTACCTATCTAAACGAGGACGTGACTCCCTCTTGCAAAAATCTATACAGGGTGTATTGAGCATGATAATTGTTGTTTTACAAAATTTGATTCAAATGAAACGATTCTGGACACATCTTTGTAGTATTTTGAGAGATTTTTTAGGTATTCTATATAGTAGAGGTTGTATGGCAGAGAGCACTTTGACGTTTAAAATCTGAGATCAGGTGTGTCTAGTTCGTGAACTGGAATAAAATGCTGAAGGCTGGGTATTTCCAGCGAACAAATCGTTGTTTTTATTGCATATCTGGATTCAGATCATCGAACTACGACAAAGAGTTTCTAATTTTTTAACTGGCTCCTGTGGTTCCTTTTGGTTTACTTTTGTGTTTTTTCCTGAAATCTTGCGCGCTGAGTATTTTTTCAAGTCAAATCATCTCAATTTCCACAGAAATCTACTTATCTCATGAAAATACATTATGAAAATGCTTGAAATTTTTCCCTAGCCCACTGGAGAGTACATTACTCGTGTGTTTTTTTATAAAATTTTGCGGTATTTTTGCATGTCGAATCATTCCAATTTTCACAAAAATCGATTTATCTCATGAAATGACATGATGAAAAGTTTGAAAAATATTTCCCTAGCTTCACTGGGGAGCACTTTACTCGTGTGTTTTTTCACAAAATCTCGCAGAACGGGTATTTTTGCTAGCTAGGGGAAATTTTTAGGAATTTTCATCGTGTATTTTCATGGGATAAGAATATTTTTGTGAAAATTTGATTCGACTGACGTCCGATAGAATGCTTCCCAGAGAAACTGGGTAAATATTTTGAAAACCTCTCAACATATATTTGACATAAATTTGTCAAGATTTGACTCGCAAAAATAAACAGTCTGCAAGATTTTATGAAAAAACACACGAGTAAAGTGCTCCCCAGGGGGGCTTGGGAAAAATGTTGAAAACTTTTCATCGTGTATTTTTATTAGATAAATCGATTTTTTTAAAAATCGAGATAGTTCGATGAGATGATTCCAGATTTGTGATAAAAACGATTTGTTGGAAATAATCAACTCGCTTTCTCATATATTCTTCCATTCTCTATTGGCATATATTATCTATTGGAAAGTTCTCTATCCTGCAAACTGGAGAAAAAGAGACATCATGAATTCAATAATAATAAGCATTGTTCCTGATTATTGGAAGTTAATAGTTATTTATACACCAAGGTAGTAAAGACTAACATTATTACCCAGGGACCAAGATTATATCCTGAGGCTTCAGCCGAGGACTATGAGGTCCCGTGGTAATAATATTCTTCATGCACTAGCGGGTCGTAAAGTGCACGTTACCGCCGGGTTTTGCGGGCGTTAAGTTGAACTTTACCGCCCGCGGGCTCATTATGGCCCACGGGCCATAAAGTGCACTTTACCGCCCGCTGATGTTCTCAGTTTCCTTATAGCCACATATCAATTCATTAAAAACCTATGATCATTTTCCTAGATTCTAATATATAAAGCGGTATATCGCGGTATAGGCGGCGCGGTGGTCGAGAGCGTGAAGGCGCTGAGTTCGTAGTTCCTAGTTAGGCCACAGTAGAGAGCTTGTAAGCTCTCTACTGTGGTTAGGCCATGGATGTTTGTGTTTGTCTGCTTACCTAACCCCGCACAAGTTTCGACTTATGGGGCGTTTGGTCCCAGTGCTGGGACCAACGAGGTAATGCAATTGCAAAAAAAAATATCATAAACTCCTTCTTTATCCGATTCCATATACCTACTCACGTTATTATCATTATCACCAATTTTTACTTTTCAGTCAAAGAATGACAATTCAGCTTGTTGCATATTGTAAAATTCTGAAGAATGAATCTCTTTTAGAGATCAAAGAGTTTGACTATTACGATAATTGCAATATTTGTACGATTATTTTTATAAGTAAATCATCCATGAACAATACGCTTCTCTTGATTACTGAATTTATACGTAACAAATTAAATTCGGGGGAATATTAGTTTATCGAAATCTATAGTCATTACTTTTGAGTCATAAAATAAACCACTAGTGCATAAAATTTTGTATGTATCACGTGCATGAAATGCGTTTATGGCCTTCAGCGTGTAATGTAATTATTCACACCACAGGCCATAAACGCTTACTTCACGCCCTAGATACATAAATAACTATTACTACCAAGGTTTATATTGAAGTTTTTTCACCACTAGCAATATATTTCAATCATTTTATTTCTGTGAAATCGAAATATGGACCTATTGTCACTATATGAATGCACTCATTCTCAATACTTAGCCATGAACATGACAGAATATGTCAAGTTGTCATCAAGTCGTTATTGAGAAATACGTACTAGATCCGAGTCGCATCTCTGCGGATATCGCATTAGAACAGTGAATTCGGGTAAATTATATCAGAGGTGGCTATGTTTTAATCGACTAGTGGTTTATAAAATGACGAAAACTACCTTGGTAGTGAAAACACACTTTAAGCCTCCAAAAGAAATAAATAATGGTAGGTTTTATAGCTAGTGGTGAAAAAAAGCTTTAATTCAAGAATTCAACTTGCAATGTACCTATGTATGTTTGGGTGGAATCTTTGAACTCAATTTTGAAGTGAATATCTTCATTTTTTTTAATGTATGATACATTGATATTGATCATACATAACGTGGAGAGAAATTCTGAATTGAGAAAACCAAATCACGCATCTGCGTTTGAAGGTCTATAAAAATAAGAAGTTTCCATCGTTCAAGTGTGAACTCCTTGATTGAGTAGGACTATTCTCAGATATAATTATGAAGATAAAAAAATGGATATATATAAAGTTATACATTGAGAAATGGCAATCTCTATGTGATGAAAATATCAATTTTTCTTCGGTTTATTCAACAGAAAACAACTACCTACTTTTCTGGCTATATTATGCTACGACAAAAAAACTGAATTATATCTATTGATACACACACGATAAGAATTTGAAATGGAAATCCTCTGAAGTAAAGAATTTGCATTCTCTATGTCTATATACTCTCCATACTGAGAAAATATATAAAAGAAGGTACTATTTCAGTATAGGTAACTCAAAATATATCGCACCATGGTCACAACTACGACAAAACTAATAATTCCTCTTGTGTCGTCGCCTTCCAAATTTCACCCGTTTCACCCTTTCACTCTCTACTTGAACTTCACGATTGTTAATTTTATGTAAATATTTTTTTCCTTCTTTTCATGTTGAATGCATGATGATGGACTATTCACATATTCAAACCTCATGTTGGGCATTTTTTTTTTTTTTTTTTTATAATTATTCAGTGCTTGATGCTGAATGTCTAATCTTATGTTTGATACTTATAATTGATATATGGTATTTAATGTTTCAAGTTTAATATATAATACTTAGTAATTGTTACTCAAAGTTTGATATTGATATTTTTTGTGTTTGATATTTAATTTTTACTAAGTAATTTATTTGGTTATGTAAACTGAGCATACGTTCTGATTATTTATTGCACTTTCAAACCTCATGTGGCATAACTTAATTTGTTTTTTTTTTTTTTTATCATCAATATTTGATGTTTAATGTATATTTTGTGTTTGATACTTGATAATTGATGATTGATATATGGTATTTAATGTTTGAAGTTTAATATCTAATGCTTAGTATTCGATACTCAATGTTCGATATTGATATTTTGTGTTTGATACTTAAATTTTACTAAGTATTTATTGGCTATGTAAACTGAGCATACGTTCTGATTATTTTTGTAGGGTTGAATGGAAGAGCAGTCTCTGACATCTACATGATGTGCAGCGGCTGAATTCCGCCTTTTTGTATCGTAATGATATAAATAAAGACAATTTATTATTATTATTATTATTATTATTATATATATATGCACATAATATCATTCTGAATATTCAACAGAAAACAACTACTTTCCTGGCTATTTGCCACGTCGAACATTGCATTATATCTGTTGAACATACAGAGCATGAAAAATGAAACTCCTCTGAAATAACATGATGTATTATGATATAAGAATATAAGTTACATGGTGTTTTCTTTTTCGAGGATTATTTTGCGATATAAAATAGATGAAAATGCGGTTCTTAATATGTAGCCAACCCAGTTCTCGCAAAGTGGTTGATATATTGTTCCGTTTACTCAAACCACATATCAGATGGACAAATGAATATTTGCTATAGCACATTGGTTTTGGGCTATTCGAAAGTAAGAAAAAAATTAATAATAAATCTTGGATTTGAAATTTGAAAACACCAACTTGTAGGAAAGAAAATTGGTCAATGAAAAGTGTCATTAATATTGATCCATTTCTTCAAATAACTAAAAAAAATTGATAGGGTTTCAGGAAATTTCGATTTTTCCGAATATCTGCGAAAGTATTCTGAATTTTTCAAGTTTCAATGCGATATTTTGTCAAGCATGAAATCACGCAGCTGGCATAATTCAACCACAGTATATATTTGTATTCTTTTAACTGTTATTTAACCGACCTTGTATCTATCACTGTTTTTCCAGCCACCTTGTATATATAACTATCTCTGACATATTCTCGTATTTATTCATTGCGACAATATGATGAGATTATAGACCAAGCTAAATAGAGTTATTGAGTGAGAAAGACAGAGTATTCTGGAATTCCAGGAATTCAAAAAAGCACCCTGTAGCTAGAGGGAAACGCGTACAAACCTAGATATAAGCCATTAATTTTATATCACAGCAAGGCAATAGCCATCGATATTGATTTTGCGAGATAATTGGTTTTGTATTGGAATTCCGGAACAATCTCTGCTATGGTAATTACAATTCAATAGGGCACTAAATCGTTTAGCGTATAGCTATTTCGAGCAGAAGCGCAATTTTTGCGTTGATTGAAGCCATCAGATGAGTCATCAGACTGCAGAGCTGGGCAAATACTCTGAGGAAAGTATTTGAATATTAAGTATTAAATATACTTTCGGATATTGAAAATATTTGAATATTAAATATTTTCAAAGGCCAAAAAGTATTCAAATAAAAAATACAAAAGTATTTGGATAGTTCACAGTAAGTATTTAAATACTTTCAAAGTATTTGAGTATTCACAAACTATTTAAATACTTTCAAAGTATTTGAGTATATACAAAGTATTTTAATGTGCTGAAAATATTTTAATATTTCTGGAGTATTTGAGTATTTTCGAAGTAATTGAATACACACAAAGTTAAATACATTCAAAGTATTCAAATATTCTCATGGATTTGAATGCATTCATGTTACTTGAGTATTTTTGACGTTGCGAAATGTAGATCTGAATAATTGAGGCAGTTTCTATAGCAAAAGTATGAAAAAATAAATAATTTCTTGTACTGCACTGGGAAGGCGTCAGTTTGTCAAAACCCAACATCAAAAGAAAAGGATGATGTCTGATTAGTGACTTACTCACTTACCTATGCATATTGTTAAACAGAATTATCATTCATTTTTACTCAATTTCTTTGGGTTTTCTATGCTCGTCTCTGAAAATGTATGAATTATCATTGTCAGATTGATGAAATAAATTCACCATTCACAGTATTTGAATATTTCACGAGTATTTAAATACTCCTGGAAAATTTAAATACTTTTCAGTACTTCAATACTCCGTAAGTTTTTGAATACTTCAGATATATTCAAATACTTTGCGAAACTTTTTGCAAATACTAAGTTATAAAATGAATATAATTCAACAAAATTTGTAAGTATAAAAATAATTACCTGAACCAGAAAGTATTCAAATACTCGGTATTTAAATACCGAAAAGTATTTAAATGCCGAATAGTATTTGAATACCAAAAAGTATTTGTAAATACAAATAATGCCCAGCTCTGCACCAGAGGTGGATCTACCATCTGTGGGGTCCTATTTCACAAAACACGAGATATTTCCTTTGAATATCTGTTTCATGTTCAAAGATTGAATTTTGGAGAACGAATATTCCAGATTTGAAGCATATAGGGCCATAGAAGAGACTTTTCGAGGGCGTATCGTAGCGTAGGACAAAATGTGGTTTCAAACCAAAATTGAATTACATTCGAAAGAAAAAATAATCACTTATAAATAGTCATTAAGAGTTCGAAAATTCTTTTTCTACAACCGACACAAAGTCGTCCATTTTGATACCAAAATCAGCTCTTGAATTGAAGTTTCCATAACTGACACAAAAATAGGTTTGTTGCTAGTCAACATATTTAGTTCCAAGGAGCAAAAGTTGAACCTTAGTTCCTTAGAGCTAAAATTGAACTTTAGCTCCTAGGAACTAAAGAGGATGTACTAGACGTCAACAAGAATAAACAACATTGTTACGGTTGGTTATTTGGGTTATGACGCATACCTGATCTGTTTCCGATTTCGGCAGATTTGCATTTCATACCCATGCTGGAGATATAGATACACCTTATTATCGTCAAGTATAGCAATTATTAATATCCCAGTTGACTATTTTTGTTTTGATCAGGAAAGCCTTCAAAATTCACAAACTTGCTTGATCTATATTTCATTCGTTATTCTCGGGATGGATAACTTGTTTTTAAATAATCACGGCAAGCAATAGTTTTTTGTCTAAGACAACGATATTGTTTACGTCTATTCGATTATCAAGTCAAACACAGTGTAGTATGGAGAGGAATAAATAATCGATATTTATTATTGTCCATATGCTCACCAACCTAATATTTTCCACATCTTGTTCCTATACCTGGCACTGGCGCTGTATTTGCCATTGGAGCACCTGGTCCATACACAGATATGTCACTCTGTGGTTGTATCTATATTGAAAATACAATTCGAAAATCCTTGAGAATTGAATAAACCTGCTGTTAATGCATGTACAATATTCTCACCACACGGATTTTGCATTGATTTTGATTTGTTGCATTGCATACATATGGCACGGCATTGGTGGTCACTTCACATATTTAATGGAGTTAATTGTTTCGATTGCCGGAAAAAGAGCATGTTTCATTCGGATCAAAAGTGACTTTGTTTGACTCAGCTCGGCTCCGCTCAACGCTCCGCCGCAAAAGCAAAAGTCGCTTGTCAAACAAAGTGTCACCTTCGATCCTAATAAAACGATCTACTATTGTGGCACCCTGTTTGTACTTCACTAATTTTTCAGTGAATCAGGAAGAGAATTACATGGGTATAATTATTATTCAACTATAACCTGAATAACCACGAAGTAGGTTCGTCAACTCAATTTTTTCGTGACAGGTTGACAACCATATAATCATCGTTGTTGGGTGAACCTTCATTCGCTGTAAAAACTGACGTCAGCAAAAACCTCATATACACAAAACACAGTAATTGAATTTCCTAGTGATTGTGCAGCTATGTTATAATAATTTTGTAATTATAGTGTGTATCGTTTAATATTAAGTTAAAGTTGCACTTTTTGTGGAATGTTTGTAATTGATCTGATATCCAAGAATAATTCCACAAATACAACAAGAAATTTCCTCCTCATTGAAAAACTGTTCCTTTTTCAAATGTCCAGAAGGAGGGACAGTGCCGGTTATACCAGGGGTCTTTTGAGTGCTATAGCACCAGGCGGCAAAATCTTCAGGGCGGCTGAATGAAAATACAACTGCACATCTTTTGTCATCAGTCATTATCTGGATATTTCGATTTTTCACGCGAAAGATTTGATCACTACACTACCTAAACTGAAATGTATGTTAAAAAGTGACTCATCCCAAGAAAAGCACAATTAGGAGAGAAAATACGGCAAAAAGTTGAAACCAGAGAAAAAAATGGCGGACACAATGTTTTATTTCAAGTTGCAGATTTGAAATTGAAGATAGTGTCAGAGGATGGAAATTTGATCGAATTGGCAACTAAACTACAAAAAAAGTATGTAGAGGATCTGGACAAATTAGTTTCTGACGAATGTTATTCATCTGAAAAAACAGTTTTCTCTCCTAGAGACTAAAGCAGAAACTCCTATTATGGAATTAGTCCAAGTTCTACACGAAAATGATGTAATATAATATCTTCTTTTCCCAATATGAATATTTGTTCTCGAAATTTGTCTCAACTCAAACAAGATCTACTAAATGAAACTGATGTGAAGAGCTTATGAAGAGTATCATACATAAAGGCTTGCATTGAAGCAAGGAAACTCATTTTTGTATTGTTACTTTATGTTCCTAGTTACGTAATTGCCTAATGCCTATTATCATTTGATTTTCATTTTGACATATACCTATTCATTTTCCTTGTTATTCATTCAACACTAAAGAATAATGTTTTTAGTTTTATTCCACAACATCCTGTTTATTATATTATATTTCTCATTTTGTTCATCGAACTTCTATATAAAACAAAACTGGTGTGCGTAGAACTTTTATGGATGGTAGAGGTACACTGCTTATATGATTATGCCGGTCTTATGGTACGCGGCACCCGGGACGCGATTTTCCTAAATATACTGCACGCTAGCACAAACCACGCCCACCATAATACGTCATATCTCCAAACATTACCGATATACTCGGAGTCAGCACATCGCACTAAAATATACTGTGCTCCAGGAATACACTTTTTATGATTTTGACACGAATTCGACTGAAGCTCTCTCGTTGTCAATCTCTTGTACGCAGTAAATTCATACACCCAAATGGTCTACTGGTTAGCGCTGTCGGTCGACTCTCAGTTTGAAGGTCCGTGGTTCGAATCGCTGTGAACTTGAACTTTTTTCTGCAACTTTTTTTTTCACCAATGTTTTTTTACTTCATTCTGGTTTTTTTTTTCATAAAATATTTGAAGTCAAATAGGTTAGTGCGTTTAGGATAAACAGTCTCATTTTATTCAATATTGTTGAAGAACTCAACTTTTGAAATATATTATTAATCAATGTGTTTCTACACTCCATTCGGTTTTCCTTCCTCGAAAATATTGCAATCAGGGATAGGTTAGTTCGTTGAGGATAAATAGTCTCTGAGTTTTGCCTAAGTAAAGTACTTTGAAGATGAGATATAACGGTGGGCGTGGTTTGTGCTAGCGTACAGTATATTTAGTAAATACGCACCCGGGACGCAAGTTTGCCGTTTTACTCCCATCCCAGAAAACGTCCAACGTGGCTATAGAATTCATTATCAGTTCAAAAATGTGTCATAGGAAAAAATCCAAAGACCTGAAAGATTAGGAATATTTTTGAGTCTGGCCGCACGTCCATCATAGCACCAGGCGACAAATCACCTTAAACCGGCACTGAGAAGGGGTAACATTATTTATTGTCCACCAGATCGCGCTGTTACTAAAACGTGAAGTTAGAGTTCTTAGAACTGATAAATATACCAACTTCTTCTCTTCGTATCATTTGGCCTCTTCCTTCGATATCTTCTTCTCCGTCGAATCCGTCGATGAAAGAATTGATCTTCTTTCTCTATCTTTGGAGATAGAACCTTGCGGTTTTCGCGGTACTTTGTCACTTTTTTGTGAAACTCAAGATGGTCTTATCAGATTTTGCATAAATGTTTCCGTTTTTGAGATACAGGGCGATTTTGAAATTTTATATTTTTTGGACCCCCTCTATATCTACGAAGATTCATAGCGAAAATGTCGAATAAGAATCAACACCCATAGATAATTTTACGCAGAATCCAGCAACGCACTCAAATCTTTTTTCGGGGTATGTTTTTGGAGATACGACCCAAATTTATGATTTTTTATATAGAACACCTTGTATTTTATCAGCTCATTCAATTCTTCATTTTTCTCTTTTCAAAATGATGTATAGTGTATAGATATAAATATTCCAAAAAAGCTCCAAAATCACTAAAACTTTGAATTTTTAACGGATTGGATGAATTTTTCATATAAAAAAGCTGTGGTTCAAATTGATATCCATTTTCCTTCACACACACTCTCAATTTCTGGAAAACTTGTTGCAGAAAGTTCTTCAAGATAGTTGTGCCTCTTACTGTATTAAGGCATATCGAGAAAATGTGTCAATAATTGTGTTTGAGGCCATAAATTTGAACAATTCAATGAAAAAGTTACTGAATAATTTTGAAATTTAATTGTTTCAGTAAATATTCAATTAGGTGCTTATTCTACATTTTGAAGTTTTTATCACTATTTATTTGTTGCTTTCAGGTTCCCTACTCTTGCGTTTTGTTATCGATTAGTGTTGATATTTTTTTGTCCTCTTCATGGAAAAATCTATAGACTTTTTCACATGAAAAATCCATAGCCCACTATTAGAATTCGATGTTTTCGTGAATTTCGAGCATTGCTGTAAATTTTATATCTATACATCATAGACTATTTTGAAGGACAAAAAATAAGGAATTTGATGAGCTGATAAAATACGGGGTGGGGTATTTCATTTGAAAATCATAAGTTGGAGTCGTATTTGCAAAACCGTACCAAAAAAAAAAGATGAGATGAGATCTTGATTTGTAATTTCGGCTAAGAAACTTTGTTAGATATGGAGGGGGTTCAAAAAGTATAAATTCTTCAAAAACGGAAACAGTTATACAAAATCTGATAAGGCCACCTTGAGTTTCACAAAAAAGTGGCACAGGCCTGCGAAAAACTCAAGGTTCTATCTTCAAAGATAACTGAGACATCATGCAAAAGCATCGAACTGGACACACTGTACTTCGCGCACTGCTTGGCACATGGTGTCCTAGTAACGTAGGAAGCTGAAAAAAAAAGTTCACTTCGTAAATTATCAATACGCGAAACTTGTGATTTTTTGATGTATATAGAAAAAATTTCTACAAACGTCAAAAAATATAGTTCTTAAGTAAAAATATGCTTAGCTTGATATAAAAAATAGTGTTGAACTGCCTCAAAAGACCTCCTCCTATCCCTCCTAGGTACGCACGATGTTCCACGAACATAATAGGAATTCAATTTCGTGTGCTCCAAGAGATAAAACGAAATTATTGTTGAACATTCTGAAATAAATGATTTCGTGGATGTTTGCTCGGTTAAGGACCATAAAGTTGAAATATAAATATCTTATATATTTTACATAACGATGCGCGAAGTAGGTAGTTTGCACTGTTTTACTTCGCGCACTGTTTTGTGCAAGGTATCATGGTAACGTAGGAAACTGAAATAAGTGTCACTTCGCAATTTGTTATCAATGCGCTAACCTTGTCATTTTTTGACGTTTGTAGAAAAAAAACATTTTCCGCATGAATTCACGTGGAATATTCATAGTTCATATAATATTAGTATTCTTCTCATCTCAAGCATCAGTTACAAATTGACAACTATCCGATAAGCGATTAGGTATATCAGTATTCAGTGGTCTTAAAAATGAAATAATTATAAATTAACTTCAGGTATTATGGAGATAGGGTTCCACCAAAGAAATATTCTTCAATTAGCTAGGATTCCATGGCCTCTTCCCCTGGTTTATGGAACAGCAAAGTTTATTTAGAATTCTTCGTCATAGGAAGTATTCCCAAGAAGGAACTATAATAACTTCCAAACATTTGAGTTCCAATAGCTACCTTCTCGAACCTGATATATTAAAAAATAAAACTGAAAACTGCATTCTGGTATTCGCAACTTCAAAGGCGAATATATCAAGAGGAAATCGACTCAAGACTATTATTATTATTATTAACGTTATTTTCACCTGAACTTATCAACTCAAAGATTTTTCTTATTTTGTGCACCCAGTTATATCAAAAACGAAAAGTTCGCATTTTATTTCATCTGACTAAAATATTTTATTTCATTTCTGTGACACCCTATGATGGCGCCAATGATTCAAGCTTATGGTACTCAATTTGGAGCAAGCAACTCATAAAATGAAGTAGATTTACTGGGTCTGAATTAAATCTACTGCTCCCATGACCTACTGTGAACGGTGTCACATTTCGCCCTTCTCATTATACAGAACGATATCAAATTCGTCTGCATCGGTTAACCATATGGGGGATTTTTTTCTATGCATTATATATCGTCACGCCTTTGATAATATCATAAAATATCCATTCAACCTCGCAAAAGATGTATAAACAAACAATTCTTGATTTTTTAAAAAATCTCACAATGTATAGTAATGAAAAAAGTTATTATTATTGGACATTATTCCTCATTCGACAATTTCTTGATTTTTACCTGGTATTCCTAAAATATTTCATTACTAATTGGAAATATGTCAATTATACAGTGTGTCCCACTTACCATGCTAACCATGGTGATCTTTTTAACGGTGAGAGATACGAGGTCGGTTGAATACGACACCAAATATGGAGTTTGTCAAGGCCAACTATAATATGAAAAAATATTTTGATAAAATTTATTCGTTTTTGTTTTATACGCGCAAAAAACAGATTTTGATCATTCTCATGTCTCCTCCGTAACTTCTTTATTTATGAAAATATTCAAATAGGAATTTCACATTCTGATGGCAGTTTTCCAAAGTGATTTCGAAAAAAATATGAAATTTATACCAACTCTTCTAGAATTTGAGATATCAGCACCAACTTCAGTTTTTCAAATGTAGGTCATAGCTCATATGACTTAGTTACAAATAACTTTTTTTTCTCTTACAGATGATATGTCGCAGTAATAGTTTTGTTTTGATAACAATGGAGTTATCGTCATTTATACAAAAACAAAAAAATATTAGGAAGACGCCATTTTGAATTTATGAATTTCAACAAAAAAATCATGATCTCCGACCTCAAAAACCCCCACTTACCAATTTTGAATGGAATCGGATCAAATCTTGTCCGCCATCTTGGAGCAGCCATTTTTTTTAATTTCAACAAAAATTCCATAACTCCGATTAACTTGAAATTTGGCAGGTGATCCTAGTTTCGGTGACAATACATCATGGAATTTTTGTTGAAATAAAAAAAAAATCATGATCTCCGACCTCAAAAACCCCCACTTACCAATTTTGAATGAAATCAGACCAAATCTTGTCCGTCATCTTGGAGCAGCCATTTTTTTTAATTTCAACAAAAATTCCATAACTCCGATTAACTTGACATTTGGCAGGTATTCCTAATTTCGGTGACAATACATCATGGAATTTTTGTTGAAATAAAATAAAATGGCTGCTCCAAGATGAAGGACAAGATTTGGTCCGATTTCATTCAAAAATGGTAAGTGGGGGTTTTTGAGGTCGGAGATCATGAATTTTTTGCTGAAATTCATAAATTCAAGATGGCGTCTTCCTAATATTTTTTTGTTTTTGTATAAATGACGATAACTCCATTGTTATCAAAACAAAACTATTACTGCGACATATCATCTGTAAGAGAAAAAAAAGTTATTTGTAACTAAGTCATATGAGCTATGACCTACATTTGAAAAACTGAAGTTGGTGCTGATATCTCAAATTCTAGAAGAGTTGGTATAAATTTCATATTTTTTTCGAAATCACTTTGGAAAACTGCCATCAGAATGTGAAATTCCTATTTGAATATTTTCATAAATAAAGAAGTTACGGAGGAGACATGAGAATGATCAAAATCTGTTTTTTGCGTATAAAACAAAAACGAATAGATTTCATCAAAATATTTTTTCAAATTATAGTTGGCCTTGACAAACTCCACATTTGGTGTCATTTAACCGACCTCGTATCTTTCACCGTTCAAAAGATACCCATGGTGAGCATGGTAAGTGGGACACACTGTATATAGATTCCTGAACTCGAAAATGTGTCTCCTGTCTGAGTTACAGGGTGATTTATTTGGAAATCAAAACATTATTTGTGCCTAGTACTTTGAAACTAATTGAATTGACGTATAGAAAAGGAATATTCTCAGATATCTTATGGACATAAAGAAAATGGATAGGGACATAATGAGAAATACATTGAGAATTCGCATCCTCTATTGATGAGGTTTCCTCAATTCAGAATTTATTTTCACGACCTGTACGATGCATATCAATCCATCATACGCCATAAACATAATTGACATCATTGTCATATTTGGCGGAAAGTGTAGATACTATACACCTCACCAAATTATGCAAAATAAAGGTTTTTGGCTACTACCAGAGGCGTGCCACAGGGGCGACTGGTTGATCCATCATCACAATTTTTCGATTTCACAATACCTTCTTCATAGCGATAAAGTCGAGATATTTCTAGTTAAACACAGTTGAACATGAATCTGCACAATCATTATTTTGATTATGATGTGTATTGATTATGTCGATGTTTTGGATCATTGGATTGCATTCATTACATTGCCTGCATTATTTTATCTAGGTGAGTTGGGTCGAATACTCATATTTTGAGCTCAGGATTTTTTTGCTGAAATATTTTCAATTGGTAATGAAACACCCTGTATAAGAAGTGATATTTTCAGTATTAGTTTCACTAGAGGTATCTCCAAAATCAATCCCATCACTTTACTTTCGCTTTTTTGATGAGTTCTATATGGGAAAAGCTATGAACATAGAGATAAAGACAATATGAAAACGCCAAAAAAGACTCGAAAGCGTGAACAGAAACAAGAGTACACTTTGTTTTACTTTCACTGCATACCCAAAAGAATTGACAGTTTCATGCTATATACAGTGTGACCCATTTAAGATGGAAGCACCCTTATAAAACTTACATTTTTCAACCGATTGGAATGATTTTTTTTTTGTTAGGTAGATATTCAAAAAGTCTATTAGGACACCAAATATCATGAATAAATCTCCATTTCCAGGGCCAACTAATCTGATTTTTCAAGGTCAAAAATCTAAAAAAATTACTAGCGATTTTTTTAGAAAAAATCTGACTACACCACTGGATTTGTGACATTTTCAAATGGGTAACATGTAAATTACGTTGAAATGCGTCAATCAATAAAAAAGTTATAAAGGAATGAAATTTGAAAAATATGCCGTTTAATCAACCCACCAAATCATGTTCAGGAATTTAACTTTTTAATTACTGAACAGATTTCGATGAAACTGTGATCAGTAATATACCAAGACATCCTGAATCCAGTGGAGTATACAGAATTTTCATAAAATTCCTGAACATGAATTGGTGGGTTGATTAAACGGCATATTTTTCAAATTTCATTCCTTTATAACTTTTTCATTGATTGACGCATTTCAACGTAATTTACATGTTACCCATTTGAAAATGTCACAAATCCAGTGGTGTAGTCAGATTTTTTCTAAAAAAATCGCTAGTAATTTTTTTAGATTTTTGACCTTGAAAAATCAGATTAGTTGGCCCTGGAAATGGAGATTTATTCATGATATTTGGTGTCCTAATAGACTTTTTGAATATCTACCTAACAAAAAAAAATCATTCCAATCGGTTGAAAAATGTAAGTTTTATACGGGTGCTTCCATCTTAAATGGGTCACCCTGTATATACAGGGTGGCATTGAAATAAGTGCATATATTTCGAATACTAAGAAAGCTCGACGTGTACTATCGAATGGCACTATTCAAAAAAATTTGGGATCAAAATTAAATTTGAGGTTAGACCCCTTTTTCCACCCAAAGTTTTCGCCTCTGTTCAAATTTCCATGCGGTAGCCATAATCACGCGGAGTTCAATCATTTAAATTGTTTCAAATTGGCGTACTTGATTTTTTACTCGTATTATGTTCAATTTTTAGTATGATATTTCTCGTTGATTAGAAGAATTAGAAAAAATCTGATACCATGGGAATAGTCCTTAAACTGTATCTTATTAATGTGCTGAATGTGTGCACTTATTTCAAAAACACCTTGTGTATATAAACTTTTTTATTTTTATGTTCTTATTTGTTTTCTTGTGTGGTTCTTATTCATGTCTGACACGACATGTATAATATATTTATCTGAATATGTTGTTGAATGTTTTATGATATGTTTGTATGTATTGTGATGTAACTGCACTTATATTATGCAAGGATATGTTTCATTTTTGTGCGTGTGTCTATATTATTTATCTTCATTTGTCAATGAGAATTTATTTCTTGGACATCTAGGTATATATCTATCTATCTATCATCAATTCACAGCGAATAAGTTATCAATCAAAACATGCTTTATTATCAAAGAATAATATCTTACTGACCAAGCGTGTATTTATGAATGTAAATTGAATTGATAACATTTGATAAATGTATAAAAATAGTCAGCACCATATAAAATTGACTTGAATCAAAACAAGTATCGAAGTTTGCATGCATATATATATATATATATGAATATGTGAACAGTCACATACACTTTTTTCAAACATAAAATACATTTGAAATCCAAAACTTCAAGAATTAAGAATTCTAAAACTTGAAATTCGTCAAAATTCAAAATATTTTAAATTTAGAAATAAAACAAACAATGAGAAGGTATATGATATCACAGTGTACAGTTCTGATCTACTTATCACTCTATTCTATCCTCATAATTAATATTCTGCCAAACTATAATAGGTTATATCGGAAAGAACTCTTTTTACTGCTTTTCTGAAGCTGGCGTTAGACGGTATATTTTTAATATAATTTAGAAGGTGATTGTACATTTTGCAGCCGTTATATATAATTGAATCCGTAATGAGTGTGGAAGATGGTTATATAATATAGTCTACTTTTATTACAAAAAATTGACTGAGTTACCATGGTAACGTGGATTCCATCAATGATATCCCTCACTGCAGCCATGATTTATTTCTATGGTTCTCGAGAGGTGAGGAGGTATTTACAATGAAAAATCAAATATACCGGTCGTGCATAAAATGTTGTATGTATTTCGGGCGTAACTTGCTTTTTTAGGTCCATAAAAGCCTATTTTACGCCCTTGATACTTACTATGTCAGCACTTCAGCTCTCTAATACCGGATTCTTTTTCTGTTTTTTTGGGTCGGATTGCGAATCCTTGGTTATCTGATCTTGGCAAAATGATTTGCGATACTCGGAGACATAATATAGTTACTCCTCGAATGCACTCGTCCTGCATACATAAATTACTTGATTGCAGCAACAATCGCATTGTCATTCATTACGGTTCCGTATTAGACGTGCACTTTTATGAAAGGCACCATAGGTATTTCCTTTTACCTCGCCCACACTACTGCTATATGGTGACACGAATGCATCCTCAATTTGATTAATGAAATCTTGGAATTAAGGTAAACTGCCCCAATCATCGACATTTTATTAACTAAAAATAAAAAAAATAAGAATCTGATGCTTCCTTCACCTATTAACATATCATAATGAGAAATAAGTAGTTTTTTTTACTTTACCTAAACAACTCCGGCCGGTAAGGCAGTGAATGTGAGATCTGTAATTATTTCAATTTCCTCATTCTGTCACTACACGTGAACTGTCAACATGTTATCAAAAGTTCTAAGAGACAGATGAATTGATTATGGTAGTTTTGTTTTGAAAATTTTCAGTTACTAGTTACTTCATGGACATAATTGTTAACAATGTGTGTTTTTTTCAAAATAGTTCATCAGGATCGAAAGTGACACTTTGTTTGACAAGCGAATTTTGCATTTGCGAGACGGAGCGTCTAGCGAATCCGAACGAAAGCAAAATCTGCGAGTCAGACAAAGTCCCTTTTGATCCGAATGATACACTAACTAAACTACTTAACTAAAATAAATATGTGTAGTAACCACCAATGTGACTCACTGGACAGATTATTATAATACCTTTATTATAATAATATAGATAAGTTTAGATAGAAGCAAGACATCAGACTACTTTACATTAGAATATTGGTGGACGATGACATTACTTTGTTACAATTTGTGTTGACATGCATCATCAGATACTACAGGCACGAATTGAATACTATACCCAAAACGTGGATGCCGTGCCATATGTGTAGATTGTAGATTGTAGATGGGTCGTATAGGCTGGGAGACCTCTCGATCACTGCGACCTAGAAGATCTATTGTGATTACCCCTATCTAGTTTTGGTCCTCTAACCCTAGACTTCTGATGAAGCCTGCGATTTTCCTGACGGTTGACTTTTCCACTTCAGCAGGGGTGAGATAGACCTGTTCTAGGTGGTTCAGCCTTTGGCGGACTAATACTTCACATGAGCAAAGTATGTGTTCCGCGGTTTCGGTCGCATTGTTACAAAAGCGGCAAGTGTCAGTCTCAGCCAGACCCATCTTTTTGAGGTGGTACCTCAGAGGGCCGTGTCCTGTGAGAAACCCTGTGATAAGCTTTAGCTCTGGTTTGCTGAGGTTGAGTAGCTCTTTGGCTCGGTTCTGCGAATGGTTGATGAACCTTTTCGCTTGTCGTTGACCTGGAGTTGCTCTTCAGTAGGAGGACTTTTCAATTTCTTCCCATTTCCCGAGTTCTCCCTTTAGGTGACATTTGCTTATCCCACAAAACGGCTCAGGACCAAAAAGTGCAGATGCTGCACCTTTTTTTGCAAGGCGATCAGCTGCCTCATTTCCTTTGATTCCTTCATGCCCTGGAACCCACATAAGTGTGACTTTGTTGTCCTTTCCCAGTTGCATGAGTGTTTCAAAGAAGTCCCATGTAATCTTTGATGTGAAAACGAATGATTTTAGGGCTTTTAGTGCGGCTTGGCTGTCTGAGCAGATATATATGTTGGCACCCCTCAGACCTTTGCTCAGGCACCGACTTATATGTCGGTTGCAGAAAAAATAAATTATATTAAGTTAACACTGTATCAGTAATCAACACCCACTCTTTCGCTTTATTAAGAAGGTATATGTATACATACCTAGAGTTGATGTATTTCATCTGTGTGTGTTTGGTACCAAGTATGTCAATAGCGGGTACATTATTTCTTCAATAGAAATATGATATGAACAAAGCCAAAAGATTACAATATAGGTATATTCGACTGTACCAAACTACAGAAAAAAAAACGGAAGGAGAGAAAGGCTGAAGAGGCAAAGTTGCAAGATAAAAAAATATGAAAGCCTCGAATGAAGAAGAAATAAACTTACAAATAAAATTACAAATAAAAATGCATCAAAATATATGTGGACGAGATTCTTGAGAATTAACGCGGACTCTCCTCTGTTTGTCGGATATTTCTGATTCAGTAGCTGTTTCCTTTATTTTTCCATTCTCAATAAATATGTTATAGCTACTCTACTGAGAATATTATTTTGTGTATTTAATTTATTATTACTGATCCATGTTGAATGAAACGTACTTACTTTGAGTAACTGAGTACTTACTTCAAAACTACTTTATCAAATGTCAGTATTACGTAGTCACGTGTGTCGATATTTGGTACGACACAAATTTTCCCATGTCGATAATTGGGTCAAATGGAACTTCCCAACCATTTAATTCATTATAATGAAAGTATGTATTATTGCTATATGAAAAATATTTCCTTGATATGAAATTACCTTCTTAATCGGTTTCTGAGTAGTGCTCACTACACACAGACATATAATTGGAAATAGGTTTCCCAATTTTTGAAATGTTCTCCACAATGCATAATTTCGCAACGGCGGAGAAGCTGTGTATTGATGAATTCGTACTTTTATATATTGATTACACTGAGGCACCGAACAACACATCTTGCATCTAATGGTCATTATTACGAACTAAATAAACTTCACCAAATTCCTTTCTGTTCGTTAGCAGCGTGATGTAAGCGTGACACGCTGCAAACGCGAATGCCAATTGCGAACAAGAAGAACAAAATCGAAAACAAATCAGAATTCATCGTATTGTGACGTAAGCATGAGACGTTGTGGTGGGGCAAACAAAGAAAGGGCACAAAAGAACAAAAACAATACTTTCAATATTCTTCTAAGACCTCTTTGGGAAGTGCATATTACGCCTCAAAAAAAACATCCTCATGCCTACATTTCTACAACATCCCAAAACATCCCAGGGATACCTCTCAGTAGGCAAACAAAGAAATGCCACAGAAGAACAAAAACAATACTTCAATATCCTTCAAAGACCTCTTTGGTCAGTGCATATTACGTCTCAAAATAACATCTTCATGCCAACATTTTCAAAACATCCCAAAACATCCCAGGGATGTTTGTGCTCGCTGGGCTCTGAGGGATATCATAGGGATGGATGCCGGTGGCCCCCGACAAGGGGGGGCAAGTGCACCCGCTCGCACCGCCCTGTCGGGAAATGAAAAACATAGAAATAATTGAGAGATTTTTCAATTGAGTTCGTTGATTGACATAAAATACATGAATAATTATTATCAATAATTAATATTATATTTGTGAAAACTTCACAAACGATAAGATTTCCAAAAAATTCTCAGACACACGACATGTTTCGCTAACACATCAGTAGCTTCGTCAGGTGATATACTGGTACAATGAACAAAACTAACCTTGGCTTGCTTAAATATCCTACTTTCCCAACCTGAAGGATTAGTTATCTGTGGCAGGTTCGATAAACCTCGATTTTCGGAAATTAGGCACGATTTTTACATTAAAATACTTGTAGCGGATTAACTTGAAAGTTTTCAACAAATTCAACATACGCCACCTGTCTGCAGGTAACTAATCCTTCAGGTTTGGAAAGTAGGATATATGTATAAGCAAGCCAAGGTTAGTTTAGTTCATTGTACCAGTATCAGTATCACCTGACGAAGCTATATTATGTTAGCGAAACATGTCGTTTGAGAATTTTCTGGAAATCTTATTGTTTGAGGAGTTTTTACATTTGCCATGGCTTTACATCAAGTACCGGCCGTGTCAATGAAAAAAAAGATGTATTCGTTAACGGTGGCACACTACACTGTTCTTCCACTGACCAAACCGATTTTTTAAATGCCTCGACACGTGTTTCGCTAATTATGTTAGCATCCTCAGGAGAATATTGAAACAGTTTCAATCTTCTCTTGTATCAATATTTATAATATTTCCCCTGACTCACCCTATTATTCTGTAGCCTCAATGCTAATTACTATCCTACGAAGAAGTGCATGTTGACATATTCCTATATATATATAATTCATCAATAAGGTTCCTATACCGCAGTGTCCAAGGTGTGAGGATTGTGAAAATTCAATCACAAGAGATTAGGTTCGATTACCCAGCGGGGAAAGCTCTTTTCTTCGATAATTCACCAGGAATGGTTTATTTTCAGCGATTAAATGTGCGCAAAATGCTTTGTTGTGTAAATGTAAAGGATATCAAAAAACCAGGAAGACGGTATTCTTGTGACATCCCAAGGATATCTTTATAAACGGCGCCTGCGACGGACATAGGCTGTTCTATGAAAGTTCTATTCATGTGTGAACAGGACATCGCATCCTCGTACTTTTAACATTTCTGGGATATTTTTGTGCTCGCTGGGAAATTGATGACGTCACTTGCAGAGAAACCGGAAGCTTTCATTGTCCCAGTGTGTGACCTGACGAAGGTATTGTGTTAGCGAAACATGTCGGTTGAGAATTTTGTGAAAATCTTATCGTTTGAGAAGTATTTAAATTTGTCATGTATTTTCATCAAGTACCGGCCGAGTCGATTAAAAAAAATGTATTTGTTAACGGTGTAGTGTGTATTTGCAGATACATTTCCCTGAAAGTGATCCTGGCGGAGCCCATGCATTGGGAATAGGAATAAGAATAATATCATGTATATCAAAGTCATTATTACTGAAAGGGCATACGGGATAATCAAAAGTAAACAATTCCATTCAGCTTTTTGTGAACTTTTCAGAACTGTAAGCCAATTTCAGAAATTCAAAAATACTTGACGTGTTCTTTTTGAGGCCCAGAAAGTGATCAATGTTGTTGTTTTGGGGACCAGGAATATGATGAATTTTCATTACTGACTGATAGGTGAGTCGCTTGGGTAGAAGCAGAAAGAATTGTGTATCAAATTCCAAATGAAATCACTGGGTGTTTTGTAAGTTATGTCGTCACAAATAAATTAACAAGATTGATAAAACACCCTATACCTCGGATATAAAACTTGTAAAACCCTACAAATATGGTATAATCAGAACCACCTTGATGAGCTCTATACCAACCGTTGAAATTCTTCCGTTTCCCAATGTAGGATCATTTTTAAAGGATATATTTTTCGAATACATCAATGAATATCTCATGGATATGCATCTCAAGCCCAGGATTTTTTTTTTGTATAAAAATGTTGAAAAAACAAAAAAACAAGAATAATGATTAGGAACACTGATTTTGATATGTATATGAATGTTACATTTCGGTATCTTGTGGCTTCTGAAAGATGCCCGTTTCGAACTCATCAACTGATGATATCTCATGAATATCCATCTTAAGCCCCGGAAAAAGTGAATTTACGAGTCATGATTTTGTACGAGAATGTTAACCAGAAAAAAATATATTTCAAACAGAGATTTTGTAATTTCGTATTAACTGTATGTTTGCTTCCGATATTTTGTGCATGGCTATCCATAGAACCTTTCGAAGGATATCCATTATAGATCATCGATGGATAACTTAGGGATGTCCATTTCAAATCCAGTTCCAACCAAAATTGGACTTGAAATGGATATCCATAGGATATCCTGTATTATGCCATTCTCTAAACAGAAAGAAAATTTGGTAAATTATTGCTGTGAGGAAACTTTCCACTACACCCTTGATAATTTTGAAAGCCATTGGAATTCTATTATCTCTTGTACAAGTTTTGGATAAGCGTATATGTCATCAGAGATGTGAAGACTAATTGATTTTCCTCTAATATCCACCCCTTTGATTGGCACCACTGATACTACCAGATGCAGCCGTACAAAATAGGTGATATAAATTTATATGGCGAATCGTGAAACAATCTGGAATGAAGCCATAGAAATATAGCTTCGATTTGAAACTGATGAACTGATTTGAACTGATTCACTGCCATCTAGTGAAACGAACATTGGTCATTTATCACATTATGTTTGAAACTATATTATATTATACATGGTCATCGAATATCAACTTTCACATGGTATATCTTCATGAGTTATGCGATCTATATTTATGGAGATCTAAAAGTTGCATGATCCTGAAAATTGGTAGGAACGTTATAGGAAATATGGAGAATCCAACTTCATTATTTTCGTTATTGTGAAGCTTCCGGTTCCTCCATTTTTTCAGTTGACCCGCTCAGAAAATAAGAGGTGGGGCATTAAACAAAAACACTGTTTGAATAAATGTTCGAAATGCATGAGTATTTCTCTTCTCAACAAGTTTTCGATACTGATTTTTCGAATCAAATTTCTTTCTCTTTTTTTCCAGGAAATAATACAAATTATTATCCTAGTAGCTGATGATAAGTCATTGATGACGAGTGAAGAAGTTACTAATGCCAAGTGAAAAACAACTGAACAGTTCACTTGCCATTAGTGAGGTAGATGATAACAGCAAGTGATACATTCACTGATGAGTATTAATCTGGCAGTCAATGAAACAGATAAATAGAAGCACGGTTCCATTATCAGAAACCTGAATATTCTTGTAGCAACTAACTTGTTTTCTTGTCCGATATAGTATATAACTTTTTACTTACCACTATTGAATATTCCCTTTTAGCATCGATGCTTTTTTCCTCCCTGTATTTATTGCTACCATTATAAGAAGTACTATTACATTACATCATCCCGTCTGACTGACAAACAGGCCTCGAGCGCAGGGATCTATCTCGAAGGGAGAAACATACGAGAAAGCTACGCTCTAGGAAAATACTACACAGTTTTCCGAGCTGAGGTGTTCGCCATCCTGGTCGTAGCAGAGAGGCAAGAGGTGAGGGAGGGACCAGAGCAGAAGATCTACATCTGTTCGGATAGTCAGGAAGCACTCATGGCAATCTGTCATCCATCAAGAGTAAGCTCGGAATTTGTACTGGAATGTGAATGTGGAAATGCCCTTGAGATATAAGCCGAATCAAAGGAAGTTGTACTGGTATGGGTCCCGGGTCACAGTGGGGTGTCCGGAAACGAAACAGCAGATGAACTTGCTAGGGCCGGATCCGCGGAGCCGTTTCTGGGACCCGAGCCTGTACTATGTATAGCAAGGAGCCAAACTACGTCAGCTCTTGATGAGTGGGCGGACAAGGCACTAGAAGAATACTGGAGGAATATCATAGGTTGCAGGCAGGCCAAGGAATTCGTGGCTGGTCCGAGCATATCAAGGAAGGACTGGCTGCTTGGCAGAGAACGCCTCCTCATATAAGTACTCACAGGACACAAAAGGCTAAGTAGACACCTAATACTTATGGGAATAGAGGACACTAGGGAATACGAAGAAACGTCACCCCATTATCTCAGCTAGAGCGAGGCGTACGGGAGGCTGAGATTTGAAATCTTTGGAATCGACAAACTCCAACAGGAGGAGTTGATCATATTGGAGTGGACGGACATACTGGCCTTCATCAGAAGGTCAGGGAGATTCGTAAAGAAAATCTAGCTGAAGGAAGCGTAGATAAGTGGAGAGCAAAAAGAGACTACTTGCTTGATAGCTACATCCTCCCAGCACCTACTACTACTACTAGTACTACTACATTTCATCATCGCATAGAACTGCAATCAATATCAATCATACAAGAAAATAATATTGTCGAACCTTTTTGCTGTTATTCTGCCGTACTTATCATTATTCGATATTTTGCTGATATTGTTGAAGTCTAATTGATATAGTGAAGTGAAATGTTAAAATTTTTGCATGTATTCATTTCTAATGATTCCTAATGACTGTTGCACTCCTTCAGTTATTACTACGATTCTCTTTTTATACTTTTCATTAGAATATGTATAATCTGTCATATTTTTATAAAACAGAAACATTTATCGAAATTATATAGATTCTCAACCAATTTCACTAATTTTGGAATATAAATATCGTATGATGTTAACAAAAAAATATATTCTTAGTGATTACACATTTCATCCTCGAAAGTAATTGAATCATTATTATTGATAAAAAATATTATCATGATATGATCATAATTTCACCATGAATGATTATTTATTCCTAACAAACGTTCAATGTGCATATCAATGAAGAGTTTGGTGATAATTGATTATTTTCAGTCAATGTATCCAAACACATAAAGCATCAGTTTTTGCATGCAAGGTTAAAGTATCAGCATGTATCAGTGTTTTACACTCACTTTGCACTTTGAAATTCCTTAAATGTCGTTTTTTATCACGAACAATGCAGTATTGTATATTTTGCTGACACAAGGAGATTGTATACGCTTCGAATTGGGTTTGGTCGCAGAGACTAATTTTTAGAAAGTATACCTAGACATGTGTGCCCTTTACGTAGTGATACGGAATTTGAGATTAATCACTGATATTACAGGAAGTTCATTGTAGGCTATTCAAAATCAGTCATCAGTATTTCCATTTCATATTTTTAAAAAAAGTTCCTTCAAACCACTGCAAGGAACGTTACTTTCATATAGTGCATTCTGAAAGGTACTTTACACCAACCACCATCAATTTAAAGATTGTGAAACAAAGAACTGGGACGTCATTTCATTCTGAAATGAAAATAATTGAATTCCGTCCACATTCTCGTGCATTTAATTTGAACTGTAAGTACTTGAAATAAATGAAGAACCATTTACATTCGGAAGTTTAAAATTACTTCAGTCGGTTGGAACACAGAGTGAAAGGAAAATTATGCAAGTTAGTATTTTAACTATGACAGTATAATAAGTTTTGGAATATTCTTCTCTTACCCAGAAAATAGTTATGCAGCAGATCTAAATATCAACTATTAAAACTTGTCACCAGACATATTCACATACTCGAGTATTGTATGAACTAATTTACCCTTATCAACAAGAAATAGTATAGCAAATAAACTGGTCAACATTACGTCGTGCTCCAAAATATAGCCTGAATTCAAAGTAGAATAACTCACGAATTTCCTGACCAATTTGAAATCGGTTTTCACCGATGATTAGCCTAATCTCTTGGCAGTTTGTTGTGGCAATATTAAACTTCTGTAACTTCAGATAACATTGCTACAGGGTGATAATTGAATGGGTGTAAAATTGCATCGTGGTCGTCACCTTACCGTTTAAACAGATAATTTTTTGAATTTTTTTCTCACCTGTATCCTCTTGATTGATGCTTTTTCTCGAAACATTTTCGGAAGTTACAAATTCAGAGCTTTGATGATCGTGTTATGAATATTCATTCAGAATGATGCATTTTTTCGACAATTAATTGAATGAAATTGAAAGTTGGAATTCTTCTCCGGAGAATCAACGTTGTATGTATGTCGTCGGATATGGGATCGTGTTCGAACACAGACAATTCTGAAAAAATCTATACAAAGTGATACAAGAAATACTGAATGAGAATAACGTATAGTCCTCAGTAGATGGAACATAATTATCTCTTTCGGTTGCAGAAAAAAGAGCATGTTTCATGCGGATCAAACAATCTACTATCATTGTGTGCGAACCAGCGCATAGATTGACAGGTCATTGGATTGACTAATTGTATTCGAATTTCGAAGCGATTATTTTTTGCATAATTACAAAGAGTGTCAGTGAAACCGTTGAAATATTGAGACAGCGAAGAGGGAGGATCATTTTGTTAAACTGAGAAAATTTCTAATTGTGCAGGAAGTTTGAGATGTATATCCTTAAAGATTTTGAATTCCGAATTTTTTTTTTTTTATCGCTTGGAGCGCACGAAAGGGAATCCCTATAATGTTCAAAGAACATCGTGCGTTCCTAGGGAGGATAGGGACAGGAGGTAGGTATTGGAATTTTTTTTGAACTTTTGGAGATTATATGTGGTTGGGAATACTTCCACAGGCAATGAATTCCAGAGCCTAGCCGTTCTATGGATGAAGGAGTCTTGATAAAGTGCTGTTCGACATCTTTCGAGGTTGACAACGAAAGGATGTGCTGACTGGGCTTGTCTAGTTCGTCTGATTGGTATTGCTAGTGAAGGGATGATAGCAGAGATTTCCGAAGAACATTTCCCGTGGAAGTATCGATAGAAAAGTGAAAGGTCGCCGACCTTTCTACGGTGTTCCAATGATGTCAAAGAGTGAGTGAGTGTGGCGTCACCCACCAGGCGAATGGCTCTTCTCTGGATGGAATCTAAGAGCATCAGCGTATGTTTTGGTGCTGAACCCCATATGTGGGAACAGTATTCTAGAACAGGCCGTATCTGCGCTTTGTAGATCATGAGAAGCTGTTGAGGTGTAAAGTAGCTTTTCGCACGGAACAAGAATCCGAGTTTTTGTGAAGCAGCTTTTGCGATGGATCTGACATGATTATCCCATGAAAGAGTGTTGCTGATGGAAATACCGAGCATAGATATGGTGGGCTTGGTGGGGATGGTGGAGCCAGACATCACAATATCGGGCATACTGAGTTCCGCCTTTCTAGAGAAAATGCAGGCTTGAGTTTTGGTGGCGTTGAATTCAACTAGGTTGTTTGTTCCCCAGGCTGTGATTTCAGCAAGATCTTCATTGACAGCATTGACCTGCCTGCGCCGTGAGTTCTTAGTTTCCTGGGAAGAAATGGGAATTCTGGAAGAGAACGCTGGAAGAGTATTGTATTTAATGCGATTATGTTTTGTATGAACTGCCCTCCTAGAAAAACTTTTTTTTGTCACGAACATTTGCCTTATTTACAGTGTTGCAACTGCCAATTTTAGGAGATACAAAAAAAAAGTTTCGTCTGCCTAATTTATAGTTGCAATTGCAAATTTGGCAAATATTCGTAAAAAAAATTTTTTAGGATGGCTGTTCATATATACGCATCGTAGTTTGATGGTAACTCTCTTCTCATAAATATTACTGAATAGTAGTTGTAACAATTGCGAAATGTTACATTTTCGAAAGTAGTCATTTACGGTCAACAAAAAAAATCATCCTCTGATTTGGATCTTCCATAATTTCTATCATGAAACTTTGTTCAAAGTTTTTTTTGTAGATTTATGAACCATTCACCGGGCATTCATTGAGTACTAGCAGTCAAGGCCGGTTTCGTAAATTATAATGAAAAATGATCATCAAAATATGTGAGATATTTCAATTTCAAGATATTCTTGCAATAAATAGTGAACTTATGGTGAAACAGAAGATGTACCGTATGCCTCCACCAAAATTTGAAATGGCATTTTTAAATCCTCATGTTACATTTCTATCTCGATTGGTACTATCATGCAAATTCCTGACTCACGTGACTTGGAAAAAGAAAACTCGTATACGCGAAGAGTACTTCGCATTCTCTACACAGTACACAGTACGCGAAGAAGGGACAAATGCAAGGTTATTCAGTATGAGATGGGGAACTGTCAAAGTAATATATCTATCCATTCAAAATGTCATATCAATTATTAAGTTCAATAATTTTGAAGATTGCTGCACGAAAAATAGTGTGTGTACTATGGCCACGAAACTTTTTGGTGCCCACAAAAATATCTACATAACTGTTCCCATCAGCAAGCACAAACATCCCTGGGATGTTTTGGGATGTTTTGAAAATGTTGGCATGAAGATTTTTTTTGAGACATAATATGCACTCCCCAAAGAGGTTTTTGATGAATATTGAAGTATTGTTATTATTCTTCTGTGGCATTTCTTCGTGTGCCTACTGAGATGTATTTCTGGGTTGTTTTGGGATGTTTTCAAAATTTAGGCATCAAGATTTTTTATGAGACGTGATATGCATTCAGAGAAGCATTCTCAAAGAGATCTTTGAAGGATATTGAAAGTATCGTTGTTCTTCTGTGGAATTTCTTTGTTTGCCTACTGAGGAAGTATTCCTGGGATGTTTTGGGATGTTTAAAAAATGTCGGCATAAGGATGTTACTTTGAGACGTAATATAACTTACCAAGAGAGGTCTTTGAAGGATATCGGAAGTATTGTTTTTGTTCTTCTGTGCCATTTTTTTGTTTGCCCCACCACACCGTCTCCTGCTTACGTCACAATACGATGAATATTCTGATTTGTTTCCGATTATGTTGTTTGCATTCGCGTTTGCAGCACAAAATATTTCACGGATATTCTGACAACGTGCAGAACGTTCGTACTCCAGAATGTTCTCAGAATGATCATAGAATACTTTCATCCTGGCAACAAATATTGAACATTCAATTTGACACATTCCCTGAAGATTCTGAGAATTTACATAATCAAAATATGATGAGGATCCCATAGCGCAGTGGACAAGGTGTAAGGATTGTAAAAATTCAATCACAAGAGAGAAGGTTCGATTCCCCAGCGGGATATGCTCTCTTAATTTATTAATTAATGTTCTTGTATTTTCTCTATTGGCAGCGACTGAATGTGCCCAAGACGCTTCCGAAAGGTTGTATTGTGTCCACGAAAAGGCTATCAAGAATGTATTTTTGTGATAACCCAAAGATATCCATATAAACGACGCCTGCGACGGACATTGGCTGGTCTATGAAAGTTCTTTTAATGCGTGAACATAACATCGCGGTGAAGGTTCAATGTCTCGTACTTTTAACATCTCTGAGATGTTTTTGTGCTTGCTGTGTTCTTTCGGCACGCCGAAAGGTACTTCGCGGCCTAGACATACAAATAACTGTATTGTGAAGTTGTTGGTATAACTTGAAGAAATAATTTTCAGCATCGTTCCATATTCTTTCATCAGAAAAACATGGAGAATCTCTAGCTGTGGCATTGGATATATCGACTAGGTTTGGCACCAAGGAACCCTCCACAAACTACCATCATACGGCTTACCACCTCAGCTATGCCATCTTTCACCGAGTTTCCTTTCAGGCAAATGTCTTAAAATTTCAGAATGATACCTATTGAAGTTTTTGAGTAATCTGTATTTGGAGTACCTTCATCAACATTTTGAGTCAAATCGAATTCCTTATTTAATTCCTTATTTCCTCACAAAAACTAAGAGATACAAAAATGACACAGGGGACAAGAAACTTGTATTTTCATTTGTTAAATCTGATCAAAAATGAAATAACAAAAACTATATTGGCCTACAGGCTGTCCCATTTTCGATGTCCTTATTCTTCGTTTATTTTTCGATACTCAAGATATCGGAATTGTTATAGCACGCTTCCTTTTTAAGATTCAGGGCGAAATTGATAATGTTGCATTTTGAGACCACTCTTGTATCACATCACAGCTATCTTTCAATTTATCGGTAAAGTAAAAACTATCTCTTATACATTTTTGATGTAAAATCCAGTGGCGTGGTCAGATTCTCAAAATAAGTATTTGTATAATTTGTATATCGCTACTTCAAAGTTGGGAAAAAGGTTTGGAGAAGGGAAATAAAGGTATATAGAAAAAATATCGAACTTTCACTCAGCTTTTTGTTTCAATACAAATTGTCACTGACAAGCTAGTACATTTTTCTTTTAGGCTCTCTGATTCTCTGAACGCAGTGACATTTTGGGGCAAATCATCTGATTTGTCCTTATCCTACACGTTTATTGAAATAATATTCATATTTTTATTTTAAAGAAACGAGGAGAGAAAATCCCAAAAAATCTGGAATAAATAAGTATATATTGGTTATATTTTGAATTAGCTATAAAAAAATCTATTGTCGAGTGATTTATTTCGTATATGTTGTGTGTTATTGCATATGATGAATTTGTGTTAATAATAATCATGTTGATTCACCCTTGAGGACATTCCGTCCCGTAAACGTGACAACACAGTATTATGGGTGTTGTCTTGTAAGTTCTCAGCGTTTAGCACATTATTGCCAGGTCTCCAGCCTAGCCAAAATCTACATGATGTTTTGTTATGGAGTATAAGAAATATCATAACGAGCAAGTTGATGAAAAAATTGACAAATTAATAAATATATCATGGCCTTCTCCTGTTTTTTTTGCCGAGGTGGTTGAAATCTTTTATAGACATCATATGGGTCCAATCCCCCATATGATAGTGTGGGAGTCCCCTCCATGGTATACCCACTAAACACTCCACCCCGTTGTAGGCTCGTCTGACCGATGTCTCCGACGACACTTAGGCCTGGTGGCCCATTGTATCTCACCTACATGCCGTTATCAATTTCACCACATACGGCTCATGGTGCCTATTAAGGGCCACTTCAATATGAAAGACCCTTCTCGTTCAGGTCCCTGAAGATTGCTGTTCCGATCCCTGTTCTCGTCTACGAAGAAGGCCAAAAGCTTTCCTTCTCCTACGAGTGACGGAGGAAGGGGTTGGTCCAGCCCTGTGGTGCCCCCTGCACAGGGCTAGGGCTGTTTACTCTGGGATGTCGCCCTGTTTCCCAGAGGCCCCGTTAGCGACACCATTCCTCGGTGCCATCCATCCATCGCCACGGGTTCCCACAGCTTGGATTAGGTTGCCAGAACCTCGTTGACCAGTCCTCGACCACCTAGACAGATATCAGCAAATCGCCCCATCCCTGCCACAGATGTCCACAAATTGTCCCATCTGGCAGAAGATAGCAAAGATGGTCCCAAAATGCTTCATCTGTCAAGCGGCCGCGGCCTACCTTCTTCACACCACTTGATGGTGAGGTTGGGCTTGGATGGGAAGAGGAAAAGAGAAGTTGGCCAAGAAAGGCCGATAGAAAGATTGAAAACGAAAGAGAGAAGAGGATATCACCCAAGACAAGTTGAAGTATGGTGAATATCCGGCAAAGGTACCTCGGGTTCACCATTCCCGTACTCACAAGTTGTGAGCCCCTGAGGGGATTGCCAGAGCCTCGTTATCAATCCGCGGCCACAAAAGCAGATGTTCACAAATTGCCCCATCCTCGCACTCAGATATCCACAAAACTGTCCCATCTGAGTGATGACAGCAAAGATGTTCCCAAAATGCTCAATCTGCCGAGCAGCGGCGGCTTGTCCTTCGCGCACTATGGTGAGGTTGGGCTTTAGGGGAGAAGGGAAAGAGGAGAAGTGACCAAGGGAGGCCGATGAAGAAAAAGAGTGGAAACTGAAGAGTGAAGAGGATACCATCAAAGACAAGTTGAAGATTAATGAGTATCCGGCTAGGGTACCTCGGGATTGCCATTCCCGTACTCACAAGTCGTGAGCCCCTGAGGGGGCCTTCTCCTGTTAGGGTCAAATGAAATATTTACTTTGGATATAGTTTTATTCAACGACAGGGCTGTGACAACTTCTGATGACTTGATTATAATTGGTGACTTGACAACCTTGCTTCAAGAGAGGAAATGGAAGATTATCTGACCAATAATGAAACAGCCGACGTATCGAAGACCAAATGGCGGCCATGACGGCATGTTTGAAATGAGCTGTGAATTTCGACAACTCCGAACAACGCATAGACATATTATTTACATCAAAAACTTGTCAGAACTGAGAAGTGTTGCAAAAATAAATCCAGGTCCGTAACGATACAGTGAAGTAATTGAATTCAAATTATTCCCTACCAGTCCACTTGCCCATTACACCAAAAGAAGCTTCATGTTACTACAAACAAATCTACCAAGTTTCATATAGCAATTGAAAAAAATACTTAAAAATAACATTGATACCCTTGATCTCGAGAACGAAGCTAGTTTGCAGTTAGGATGAATGTTAATAAGGACTTTTTTCCACAAAATATAAAGAATCACCCCCTGAATATATCACATGAATCCCTGATGTTTGGAAGGAATAAAATATCTCAGTCCCGAACGTGCAAATATGAAAATTTATCAAATGAACTTTGAAACTGATATATGATCCTGAATCAAAAAACATAAAATTACTTGTTAGTAGAAGGTAGGTATATAGATAATGAATGATTCATATAGCGGTAAGTCTGAATTAAAGGTTTCATTGAAAGAGATAATAGAATCACAGCCTCATACAATATTACGGAGATTATAAGCAGTCAATATTTATCGAATTATAATTATCACACTCGATTAAACTCACGCCTACCTCTTACTTTTTTGTTCGGTAACAATGGGTATCTCTAAGGATTGTGCTGTTTTTCCAACATAACGTTTAGTTTTTTAGAACTATATCATAGTACTCGTTTATACTGATTTGCATCGCAATAACATTGTCCAGAACTTTCAGAATATATTCTGGGTGCTAGCGTACTCCGAATCTCCTGCAGTCAAATTTGAATTAATTGATTTACTGCCACAGAGTCACTGATAGTCTATGAAAATTACACCTCCATTATGTTGTTCTAAAATCGCTCTCATCCATCATTCGGTTGCCCCCTTACGAGCAACCCTCAGAAGTCTTCAAGAAACTTGTGCAAGCAAAAAATGACGTTTGGGCCATCAGAAAAATTTCTGCGGTCGTGGTGGGAATCGAACCCACTACCGGTAATCAAACGTGGCTAGAACATTGACGCTCTAACCACGAGTCTACGCTGGTCTGAAATTAATAACTACATGACGGTTTTTACTCAATTTATGCGCAAATTGCACACTATATAGGAATCCAAACTTGTATATAGCAAAACTGCCTTGTCTTTATGTATTATACTACACTGTTTTACACTGTTTCGCTAACTATATGTTAGCATCTTCAGGTGAATATTTAAACTAAACTCAATATCCTATACCAATGGAGATTCTATAATCCTAATCTCAAAAACTAAACTACACAGGGCTGTATGGAATGGGTTCTTACTTGTTTCACCAATTTGATAATATGTGTGTTATGATTGTGATTAAACATATCAAATTTACCAAATTTCAAATGTGCGAGGTGTTCCTTGAACCTTGTTTTTATGGGTCGCCTAATTTGGCCTACATAGATTGTAGATTGTAGATGGGTCGTATAGGCTGGGAGACCTCTCGATCACTGCGACCTAGAAAATTTTATGTTGATGACCAATATCTAGTTTTGGTCCTCTAACCCTAGACTTCTGATGAAGCCTACAATTTTCCTGACGGTTGAATTTTCCACCTCAGCAGGGGTGAGATAGACCTGTTCTAGATGGTTCAGCCTACTTCACATGAGCAAAGTATGTGTTCCGCGGTTTCGGTCGCATTGTTACAATAGCGGCAAGTGTCAGTATCCGTCAGGCCCATCTTATTGAGGTGGTACCTCAGAGGGCCGTGTCCTGTGAGAAAGCCTGTGATAAGCTTCAGCTCTGGTTTGCTGAGGCTGAGTAGCTCTTTGGCTCGGTTCTGCGAATGGTTGATGAACCTTTTCGCTTGTCGTTGACCTGGAGTTGCTCTCCAGTATGAGGACTTTTCAATTTCTTCCCATTTCCTGAGTTCTTCCTTCAGGTGACATTTGCTTATTCCACAAAAAGGCTCAGGACCAAAAAGTGCAGATGCTGCACCTTTTTTTTGCAAGCCGATCAGCTGCCTCATTTCCTTTGATTCCTTCATGCCCTGGAACCCATATAAGTTTGACTTTGTTGTCCTTTCCCAGTTGCATGAGTGTTTCAAAGCAGTCCCATGTGATCTTTGATGTGAAAACGAATGATTTTAGGGCTTTTAGTGCGGCTTGGCTGTCTGAGCAGATATATATGTTGGCTCCCCTCAGACCTTTGCTCAGGCACCTTTGGGCGCAAAAGTTGATGGCATGTATTTCAGCTTGGAAGATAGTGGGGGAGTGACCTAAGGCTTCAAATAGCCTACATCCGGGTCCATATACACCCGCGCCTACCCCTTCTTCCATTTTCGAACCATCGGTGCACCAAACAAGGGACAAGGGACCCTCTGTCCAGCTGAGGCTCAGCGAAACCATACCTAGGGCGGCTTTTTATAACCACTTCATAGGTATGATCGAAACTAGGCCTCGACAATCATTACAACCACTTTCGTCAATTTCTAACTTTTTTTATGGGATTGTGATTCTTCTCAAATTGTTTCTACTTGAAAAGTAATGATAATAATCATTTCATTTACCTTTGAATAATATGAGTAATATTATATAGGAATAGTTAATGTAGAAGTCGAAAGACTTATGAAGAGAAAAATTCACTATTTTGATATCATAACTATTGACTCCATCCCGAGCTCCAGCCACTTTGTGAACAACACTTCTTCCAACATTGAATCTTCTTTGTTCAAAGAAAATGACACTGATTTATGTACCTACGAGAAAATTTAAACTTGCCATTTTGTGTTGAAAATAGTGATTGGAGTCATTTGTTTTGTAGGTATTGAAGTTTGTTACTTTCCTTTCTGAGAACATCGAAATCTGATTTGTTTTCGCCATTTCTGACCGTTATTTTCGTATTCAAAAGTAAATTTCAATATTACGACATTCCACTGCAAAGTATGAACTTATGCATTGAATGTGAGATATTGGAATTCATTGGCTGACTTATAATCTCCAAAAATTTAAATATTCCAATACCTACCTCCTTTTCCTATCCTTCCTAAGTACGCAAGATGTTTTTCGAACATTATAATGATTCCCTTTCGTGCGCTCCAAGCGATAAAAAAGTTGCATTTAATGAAAGGAATTTAGTTTCCCTATTTTGTGCCTATTTGTAGAAGCAATTCTATTCAATACCTCATTCTTTAATATTCGTTGAGTGAATGAAAGTGTTTGATATCCTGATATGAGTTCGAAAGTAATTCAAGGAGTCACAAATCATTCAATAAAGATAAAAAAATCAAACATTTATAACAATTTATCAATAATGAACACTAAGACTGTGTAATGTGACAGAAAGCGTATGGACTAATAAATCAGTCCAGATATTGTATTCGATAATTCAAATGTGCAATTAATTGAGAGATATTCAGATATATAACTATATAGGGGTAGGCGATAGTGATTTTGGATTATCGATTATCACAACGTATCGATATTATCGGTTTATCGCTATCATCAGAATCGTTGATATTACCGATGTTATCGATAATATAATGTTAATAATAATAATGATTTATTAGCCCAAGTTATGTTTAATAGTTATTTTTGTATCTAGAGCGCGAAATGCTACTTTGGTGAGAAAAATAGTCGAGATGACCAAAGTATTTCGCGATCGAGTTGCAAACAACATTTTTTCTAAAAACGTCAAAAAATTTAGTTCTAAAGTAAAAATATGCTCAGCTTGATATAAAAAATAGTGTTGAACTGGCTTAAAAGGCGTCCCCCTATCCTCCCTAAGTACGCACGATGTTCCACGAACAGAATTGGAATTTCTTTTCGTGCGCTCCAAGAGATAAAACAAAATTATTGTTGAACATTCTAAAATGAATGATTTCGTAGATGTTTGCTCGATTGAGGACCAAGAAGTTGAAATATAAATATCTCATATATTTTACATAACAATGTGCGAAGTAGATACTTCGCGCACTGTTTTACTTCGCGCATTGTTTTGTGCAAGGTATCATGGTAACGTAGGAAACTGAACAAAGGTGCCACTTCGTAATTTGTTATCAATGCGCAAATCTTGTCGTTTTTTGACGTTTGTAGAAAAAATACATTTTAGGTTGTCGCGTACAGAAATATGAAACGATCACAATTAAAACTAAAAATGAGATAAATACATGTGTATATAAAACGTTTCAAAAAAGTACAAAATAAGACTTGACAATTTAAAAAAAAATGAAAATCACAGAAGTCAAGAAATTCATCATGTGAATACAAGGCATTTTTCAGTAAAATTTTCACAATTGCTGCTTTGAATTTTTGATGTATAATTAATTGGCTGTTGCGTTTTTTGAAGTCGGTGTTAGGGTATACCTTCCTAATAATTTGTCCTCAATACAGGTATATTGGGATAATACTAATAAACTGATTTATAGAGACTAGAAGATAAAATCCCAAAAATCCGAAGAAATGTATAATTAGTTTTCCTACGAGCGTGAGCAAAAGTAACTTTTCCGCACGATTTTTCGTTTTAAAAGTTTTACTTTTCGGTACGATTTTACTTTTCCGCACTATTTTCACTTTCCCGACGATAAATCGATAAAATCTTGCGAGAAAGTAACTGTATCGCACAAGTGCTGAAATCTTACTTTTCCACACGATTTTTGTATTGTTAAAAATTAGGATATTTATAGGATTGCCTAAATGATCTATGTAACCATTCTGTCTTATATGTCAATTTGTAGCATTATTATAAAACCTTACCGCACTAGTGCTTAAAAGTTACTTCCGCACGATTGCTGTATTGTCGGGAATGAGGATATTCATAGGAACACTAGGAACAACTAGATGATCTATGAACCTATTTTGTCTTATCTGTCAATTTGTAGCATTATTATAAAATCTTGGTTATTAGAAACCTTGTTTTTCATAAATAATATGGACAGAAAAACTCATAGGAAAAACATTGTACCTAACTTGTGCAGGAAAGTATTACTTTCCGCACTTGTTAGGTAAATAACATTTCCTCATTTATTTCCAGAAGAAAAGGGATTTTTTTCTCGACACAAAGTATTTTTAGGAATTGAATATTCGATCATTTTTCCCGAATATTACTGGAAGTCAGATTTGGTACCTTTTCGTAATGAACGATTCGAATGTGCACATCGTGGCCATCAGGAAATTTGGAGGTTGAGGACTATCCAAAAATGTTAACTGGGTGCAAACTTTGACTTAACGTCGAGCTAAACGCAAAAAAACATTCTCAAAAAACGTTAATTCTTAATGGTATTACCTTTGAGTGTGCGTACAAAAACGTCGAGCTAAACGTGAAAAAACATTCTCAAAAAACGTTAATTGTTAATAATATTACCTTCATTGTGTGCGTACAAAAATAAACGATTAGAATATGGTCATTGTGTCCATCAGAGAAATTTGGAGGTTGACGATTGTCCAAAAATGTTAACTGAGTTCAAAATCTGACGTAACGTCGAGCTAAACGCAAAAGAACATACACAAAAAACGTTGTTCATTGTTAAGGTTATTACCTTCGAGTGTGCGTAAGAAATAAACGATCAGAATGTGGTCATTGTATCCATCAGGAAATTTGGAGGTTGACGACTGTCCAAAAATTTAAACTGGGTGCAAACTCTGACGTAACGTCGATCTAAACTCAAAAAAACATTCTCAAAAAACGTTAATTGTTAATGATATTACCTTTGAGTGTGCGTACAAAAATAAACGATTAGAATATGGTCATTGTGTTCATCAGGAAATTTGGAGGTGGACGACTGTCCAAAAATATTAACTGAGTGCAAACTCTGACGTAACGTCGAGCTAAACGCAAAAAACATTCTCAAAAAACGTTAACTGTTAATGATATTACCTTTGAGTGTGCGTACAAAATTAAACGATCAAAATATGGTCATTAATTGTATCTATCAGGAAATTTGGAGGTTGACGACTGTCCAAAAATGTTAACTGGGTGCAAACTCTGACGTAACGTCGATCTAAACGCAAAAAAACATTAGCAAAAAACGTCAATTGTTAATAATATTACCTTTGAGTGTGCGTACAAAAATAAACGATTAGAATATGGTCATTGTCTTCATCAGGAAACTCGGAGGTTTACGACTGTCCAAAAATTTTGAATGGGTGCTAACTCTGACGTATTGTCGAGCTAAACGCAAAAAAACATTCTCAAAAAACGATAATTGTTAATGATATCACCTTTGAGTGTGCGTAAAAAATAAACGATTAGAATATGGTAATTGTGTCCATCAGGAAATTTGGAGGTTGACGACTGTCCAAAAATTTTAACTGGGTGCAGACTCTGACGTAACGTCGAGCTAAATGCAAAAAGCATTCTCAAAACACGTCTATTGTTAATGATATTACCTTTGAGTGTGCATACAAAAATAAACGATTAGAATATGGTCATTGTGTCCATCACGAAATTTGGAGGTTGACGAATGTCCAAAAATGTTAACTGGGTGCAAACTCTGACGTAACGTCGAGCTAAACGTAAAAACAACATTCTCAAAAAACGTTAATCATTGTTAAGGATATTACCTTTGAGTGTGCGTAAAAAATAAACGATCAGAATGTGGCCATTTTGTCCATCAGGAAATTTGGAGGTTGACGACTGTCTCAACTCTGTCGTAACGTCGAGCTAAATGCAAAAAAACATTCTCAAAAAACGTTAATGGTTAATGATAATACCTTTGAGTGTGCAAACAAAAATAAACGATTAGAATATGGTCATTGTGTCCATCAGGAAATTGGAAGGTTGACGACTGTCCAAAAATATTAACTGGGTGCATACTCTGACGTAACGTCGAGCTAAGCGCGAAAAAACATACTCAAAAAACGTTAATTATTGTTAAGGATATTACCTTTGAGTGTGCGTGAAAAATAAACGATCAGAATGTGGTCATTTTGTCCATCAGGAAATTTGGAGGTTGACGACTGTCCAAAAATGTCAACTCTGTCGAAACGTCGAGCTAAATGCAAAAAAAACATTCTCAAAAAATGTTAATGGTTAATGATAATACCTTCGATTGTGCATACAAAAATAAACGAATAGAATATGGTCATTGTCTCCATCAGGAAATTTGGAGGTTGACGACTGTCCAAAAATGTTAACTGAATGCAAAATCTGACGTAACGTCGATCTAAACGCAAAAAAACATTAGCAAAAAACGTCAATTGTTAATAATATTACCGTTGAGTGTGCGTACAAAAATAAACGATTAGAATATGGTCATTGTCTTCATCAGGAAACTCGGAGGTTTACGACTGTCCAAAAATTTTGAATGGGTGCTAACTCTGACGTATTGTCGAGCTAAACGCAAAAAAACATTCTCAAAAAACGATAATTGTTAATGATATCACCTTTGAGTGTGCGTAAAAAATAAACGATTAGAATATGGTAATTGTGTCCATCAGGAAATTTGGAGGTTGACGACTGTCCAAAAATTTTAACTGGGTGCAGACTCTGACGTAACGTCGAGCTAAATGCAAAAAGCATTCTCAAAACACGTCTATTGTTAATGATATTACCTTTGAGTGTGCATACAAAAATAAACGATTAGAATATGGTCATTGTGTCCATCACGAAATTTGGAGGTTGACGAATGTCCAAAAATGTTAACTGGGTGCAAACTCTGACGTAACGTCGAGCTAAACGTAAAAACAACATTCTCAAAAAACGTTAATCATTGTTAAGGATATTACCTTTGAGTGTGCGTAAAAAATAAACGATCAGAATGTGGCCATTTTGTCCATCAGGAAATTTGGAGGTTGACGACTGTCTCAACTCTGTCGTAACGTCGAGCTAAATGCAAAAAAACATTCTCAAAAAACGTTAATGGTTAATGATAATACCTTTGAGTGTGCAAACAAAAATAAACGATTAGAATATGGTCATTGTGTCCATCAGGAAATTGGAAGGTTGACGACTGTCCAAAAATATTAACTGGGTGCATACTCTGACGTAACGTCGAGCTAAGCGCGAAAAAACATACTCAAAAAACGTTAATTATTGTTAAGGATATTACCTTTGAGTGTGCGTGAAAAATAAACGATCAGAATGTGGTCATTTTGTCCATCAGGAAATTTGGAGGTTGACGACTGTCCAAAAATGTCAACTCTGTCGAAACGTCGAGCTAAATGCAAAAAAAACATTCTCAAAAAATGTTAATGGTTAATGATAATACCTTCGAGTGTGCATACAAAAATAAACGAATAGAATATGGTCATTGTCTCCATCAGGAAATTTGGAGGTTGACGACTGTCCAAAAATGTTAACTGAATGCAAAATCTGACGTAACGTCGAGCTGAACGTAAAAAAACATTCTCAAAAAACGTTAATTGTTAATGATATTACCGCGTACAAAAATAAACGATTAGAATATGGTCATTGTGTCCATCAGGAAATTTGGAGGTTGACGACTGTCCAAAAATGTTAACTGAATGCAAAATCTGACGTAACGTCGAGCTGAACGTAAAAAAACATTCTCAAAAAACGTTTATTGTTAATGATATTACCGCGTACAAAAATAAACGATTAGAATATGGTCATTGTGTCCATCAGGAAATTTGGAAGTTGACGACTGTCCAAAAATGTTAACTGGGTGCATATCAAAGTCACGAAACTTAAAAAAAACATTCTCAAAAAACGGTATTCGTTAATCATATTACCTTTGAGTGTGCGTACAAACACAATACAATTATTACGAAGGAGAGTATAAAGAGTAAGGATATTTGGTAAAGGGAATACTAGCAAGCAGTGTGCTGCCCATTCAGTTTCAACGCGCAATCCTCTACGAGTCAAAGCAGGAGTTTTCGGAATTATTAAAAAGTTTCCACTTTCAGTTCGGACTATACAGAGTGTACGTGCTATCAGTGACGGTGGAAAATGGCCCTGCAATACCCGTCGTCCTTTCAAATCCACCAAAATTTCGAGAAATTGACTTTCCAGTACGAGGTAAATACGTTTCATTACTTGTTTTCATTTCGTTTCGACTTGTTGTTGTTAAGCATTTTCGTACATTCCGAAAATACGCATTTCATACTGGGTGGAACCGTTAAGTCTCGATGGTATCGGTGGAACCAGGAGTATGAGATGTAGCAAAATTCACATGAAATTTCCAGGTTGATATGTCGGAAATTTGATTTTCTGATATCACAAAAGTAGTAATGGAAAAAAAAACGTAGAAGATAACGTAGGCACTATGTGTGTCTCGCTTCAATTATTACTACTCTCGTATTTTTGAGCCCACATAACACAAGATATTTTATGGATATTCGTATCGTGTCCAATTCTGGTCGGAATATCCTTTCGAAATTGACATGGACTAAGATAAGATATTAATCAAGAATATTTGATCGATATCATTCAGAAGATATTTTATGAATAACCACAAGATATCTACAGCACAATCCAGCAAAATCCATTCAAATAACAATATCCCTGTTTGAAATTGTTTTTTTTATTCTTTAACGTTTTTGAACGAAATATGATTCTTCAAAGAACACCCCTTCATTCACTTATTTTCTGGGCTTCAAATAGATATTGATAAGATAACGGATATCAGAAGACATTTTATAGATAGCCTTCGGGATAGCCATAAGAGGTATACACAAAGCGAACATGAATTCAATACTTAAATATCAGAATCATGTACTATTCAGAACTATTATTTCACTTTCCTTACTGTTTTTCCTGTGTTTGAGATGCATATCTATGAGATATTAATTCATTGAAGGATTCGCAAAATTTATAACTTCTAGAGCTAGAAAAAGTATACGTATATAACAAACATAAGATCGATTAATATCTATTGAATTGGAATAGTCTCAGATATATTATGAACATTAAAAATTAATGCATATATGAATAAATATATACATTGAGAAGTCACATTCTATATCTGATGAAAATATGAATTCTTTTTCGGTATATTCAACAGAATACAAATTTCCTTTCCTGTCTATATATACTTATACAATACTTTCATACCTAATCAAGGGGTTCAAACTTGAAAAATGGAAATTTGCTTTTACAGACCTCTAATCACAGATTCGTGATTGGGTTTCCCCAATTCAGAATTTCAATCTAAATCTAAATATCTACAGTTCTCAACACACTAAATGGACCACTCATAATTTGACTCTATTTCAAAGACCTGTATTTTTTGAAAAAATTGACCGATCCTCATGCGGTTTTCGATATCAGATGTGATGTTTCATCGGCTTCAAAGAGAGCTAGAACACTCTGAAAAAGTCCGCAGAACAAAACTTACACAGGGTGTAAAGTGGAACCATTACCCTATGGTCTACATTTCCAATGCTGCCAGAACTCGAGACATTTTTTACTGATCAAAAGTCAGTCATATTATGATACACTGGAACCTCATCTCTGGACGTTTTCGTGATTTCTCCTTAATTGGCCATTGGAACAAAAATTCGATTTTTTTTCGAAAGTCTCGCATTTCTAGAATTTTTTCTCTAGAACTCTACTTGAGCTGACTACTGGGAAGAACTGTTCTAATGTTTTGTGGAGGACAATGAAAGACGAAAAAAGCACTATTGTGGAATATACACGATGATAAGATAATAGGACAAAATCTCATTTCAGTAAAAAAAATTAAAAACGGTGACTAAAACCATGGCCCATTCGATTTAGTTTATTCAGAAATGGCCTTCTCGATATCCATTATTTATATTAGACTATTGACTCGAGACGTTTTCGAAAATTCGCCTCTAATTGAAATACAGGATGAAAATTTTCAATTCAAACTTGTTTCCTGTTATCGATGATTCTTATCAACTTATACCAATATTTATTGTCCAGGTATGAGACATAGAGTATTGTTGTTCAATATACTGAGTGTTTCACAACTTACTATCTGACAAATCTCAATCACAACTACGATATTACATAAGAAGTCTATCACATAAAAATTTTATAGAAGTAAAACGAGATGGAAAATAAAATTAATAACACTTTATATCCACTAAAACTATTCCAAATGGGCTCTATTGGCGAAATATGACATTAGTGAATTCTTCAGTATTATGTAGATCCAACTAGAAAGTCCTATATCCTAAATTTCAGTACTTGGTAGGGCCTCCCCGATCCAACAGAACCTCATAAAATCGGTTTGGCATAGATTCTGTGAGGTTGTTGATGAAGTCTTCGATTATGATACTGCCTTCCATTCTTCTGATACAGCTTGGATAAAGTTGTCATTATTTTGCGGTATCTCCCGCCTTCTCGATAGGTTAAGTTTTATTCGGCTCCACACATGTTCAAACAAATTCAGATCTGGAGATAATGCTGGTCACCACATTCTTCTAACATAATTGTTTTCTAGAGTTCGTAATTTGTCAGATAAGTTGTGAAACACTCAGTATATTGAACAACAATACTCTGTGTCTCATACTTGGCCAGTTAATATTGGGAATCAGTTGATAGAATCATCGATATCAGAAAACAAGTTTGAATTGACAATTTTCATCATGTATTTCAATTAGAAGCGAATTTTCAAAAACGTCTCGAGTTAATATTCTGATATAAATAATGGATATCGAGAAGGCCGTTTCTGAATGTACTAAATCGAATGGGGTTTTAGTCACCATTCTTTATTGCTAAAAAGATTTCATATTTTATTCTCAAACTCTTATCGTGTGTGTTCAATAGATATAATTCAATGTTCGTCGTGGCATATAGCCAGGAAAGTAGTTGTTTTCTATTGAATTAGCTGGAAAAGAGTTGATATTCTCATCACATAGATAATGCAAATTCTCAATGTATTGCTTTATATAAATATATATCCATTTTTGTATGTTCATAATTTATCGGAGAATATTCCTTTTCAACACTTTCATACCCAATCAGGGGGTTCAAACTTGAACGACTTGAATGATTTTTATAGACCTCTAATCGCAGATTCGTGATTGAGTCTCAATTCAGAATTTCTCTCCACGCCCTGTATGATGAATGTCAATTTATCATACACCCAAAAGCAAATTATATTTCCATTTTGAATGAAGTGTAATAAGAAAAATCGTTCATTACACGTCCAGAAATGGTTTTTCCGTGCTTGCATGAAAAGTCCCTATTTCCAGAATCGCAATGAAATATACTATTTCCTGGTTTCATGAAAACATTTCCGAAGCAATGGGTTTGTGATAAAAATTGTTCCTCAGGCACCGAAATCAGTCTTACCTCGGCCTTGCTATATCTAGTTCTAAATTATGAATTGTTCTTCTTCATGAAAAAGTTCTACTTTCAAACAAGATATGAGATGTTTGATTTCAGTGGTTTGGATCAATCTCCATGAACAACACCATGCTTTGGAACAATTTTCATGAAAACGAAGAAATTAAAGAAAAAACAGTTTGGGCCATGCACTTTTTAAAAATGCACATTTTCGTAGAACACCTTGTAACTCTGAAACGAGGATTGATATCGATATATGCGTTTTCCACCATTGACTTTGTTATCAAGTAGAATTGTCCCTCAGACACCTACTATACCGACCCTGTTTTTTTATCTACTTCGAGAATATAACTTTTCCATTAGAAGTGTCCGATATGCCGAACCAATGCACAAGATCTATTTTTTTTTTTTCAATGAATTCTCCATGATTTCGGGATAGATATCCTTCCAAGGATATTCTAAGGATGGCCATAAAATACCTATATCCATGAAAGTCATTTTCAAAAACTGAAGTGCCTCATGCAGAGTACTCATCTTTCTGTATAATATTGTTTCCTAAGATTGTCATTCTCTTTGAAATGATCTAATAAGATGAAAGCTCTTATTACGTATTATTATTATCTCTGTTACGATTTGTTGTAAATGTGTACATGCGGGCATATCGAAAAAACATTTCAATGTCAAGTTCATGATCACCTGACTGATCATTAGAATGCAATTTTGGAAGCAATGATTGATTTATTGATGAATTGGCAACTAAAAAGGTCAAGAGTAAATCGTAAATCGAACAAATCTTGAAAGTATGGTGCAGTTTTCGACAATATACCGTGATTTGTATCGGTGGGTTGGACTAATAATTGTAATTGTCAATTGAACCGGAACAAACTCTATATGAGTAAGGCATCAATCAAAATGTCTATAACTTTCGACAGGTTGTGTGACCAATCATTGTTTCTATCATTAGCTATGAAACCTACCATTATTTACTACTTTTCGAGGCTTAAAGTGTTATTTTACTACCAAGGTAGTTTTCGTAATTTTATGAACAGCTTGTCAATCAAGACATAGGCACCTTTGTTGTAATCAATCTGGATTTATCGTTCTGATATAAGATTCGCAGGAATGGCACTCGAATCTACTAAAAATTTACAGGGTGTATCTAAATAACACCGAAAAAATTCAAGGGGTGTTTCCTTGTAACATTCTAGCAAATGAAGTTCATATAAACATGTGTTTTAACTTGCCCCGCTTATGAGATACAGGATGTTGAACTTGGAAGTATTATTTCCATTTATAACTCCCCTGTGTAAGCTTTCATGGTGCCAAAATGATTCTAATTGGGGTTATTGAGTACACAGAAAAAAAAAGTGTTTGAAACTACAAAATTTTTGTGAATTCAACAAAATCTGAGTGTCATATATCCAAGACAAAATATTTTGTCACCGCAACAAATGTTTTTTGTCAGTTTTCAGTTCAAAATTCATTTGATGTAACTCATTAATGATTCAAATCAACAGCAGGAATTGGTTGAATGAACAAAGACTATTTTGTTCCTATAATACAATATCTGCTCTCATGATCGATTCTGCTGATTGAAATGATTATATCGTTTCATTCAAGTGACAAAATTTTCAGTTTTTCAGAGAGAATTTGTTAAAATAACGAAATATATTCTTCGATCAACAAAATTGTATTTAGAATTGACAAAATATTTTGCTGAATAATATTTTGAAAAATCCAATAACTGAATTTCAACACTAAGAGAAATTAAAGATCAATTTCCTCAGATGATTCAAGACTATTAGCTTGTATTTATAATCGTCATAAGAAATTCTAGGACAGCCTAATATAATTATATAAACGGATGTTTGAGGTAGGTATATGTACACCCTAATCGAGGCGAGCGTAGGAAGGTTGGAAGAAACTCCACCTGGTGGCAAAAATGCAACTACATAATCAATCAACTAAATATTTATTTGATATAATGTACTTGTGGGTTCTGTTCAACAAAATAATTTGCTCGAAATAACAACATATTTCTTGATAGTGATGTGTTGAATCAACAAAATATAATGTTGTCATAATCAATTCAATTTTGTCTAATAGAGAAAAACCTTTTATAGGTTGCACAATGAAATGATTGTTGACTCAACAAAACATGATGTTGTATTTAGTTAAGTCTTTGTCAAAATTAATTCAATTTTGTCGAATAGACAAAATGCATATGATTGATTGAACAATGAGTTGTTTTATGTCAACAATAAATGATGTTGAATGAAATGAAACTTTTGTTCAAGTAAGCAAATATTTCAAACAAATTAGTTTGTCTCTTTGAATAGGTTGCTTATTTGGAATGAAAATATATTTTGTTGATTTCGCAAAATTGGGTTTAATTTAACAAAAAAAATGACCAAATTTATTTTGTTGGTGCAACAAAACTTTTTTTCCGTGTAATCTCAATGGAAGTCTTGAAAACACCTACATTAAAATTTGGAGTCAAATCGAATTTTTATTGTTTCCCCAAAAACTAAGCTAGATACAAAAATCACACAGAGGATAAAAAAAGTTGTTATTTCAATTTTTTCAGAGGCAGTTTTTTCGTAAAATTGCCAGGTAACAAAATTCTTATTGATACATCTCAAGTTTACTTGACAAAAAAGGTCTCGTGTAATTATAAGTAACTATTCATTACATAATCTGACCAATTACAAGCCAGAGACAACGTGTTCTTATCGCGAAAACATTAGCTGTCTTTCAATTATGATTGGTCTGACAGCGTTCTTGTTTTCAACGATGTAACCATGGATAGCGAATATAAGGAATCTTTTATGGAGGGATATTTTTGAAAATGTCACTCGGTACTTTTACTTCAATAACATCACTAATAATAATTATAACTTCCTCGAGACTGTTGATGCTGATTATTTTCATTGCGATATCGAACATCTTTGCCAAAAACTATTTTTAACTAAGACAACACGAATATACTACTCAACGTCAAATAACTTTTGAAAATTACGATATGTTTATTTACACATCAGCACGTGCCTGTCTCTATCATTGCAATAATAATAAGATAATCATATACAGTGTGAACTTCAATAGTGGCATAAATTATTCATTTGCCCAAGTCCCAGAGGAGACATTTTTTGAAGGTAGGTATTTTGTCGTGGTATTTTGACAAAGTAAGAAGAAAATTAAATGACAGTTTCTCGAATATAATCTACAATTGAATGTAATTCCATATCGGGATGGTATGAAGAGACATATTCGAAATATTCGAATTCTCCGTGAAATCTGTATAGAGATAAACATTTTTCATTTGAACAAAAAATCTTTGATCAAATCAAGTATCTCAAATGGTTTTCCATGTATATAGAAAATTAATATAAAAAAATAATAATTCTGGAAACTTTGATTCACGGGATTCAGCGTTATTATTCTAACGGAATTTGGAATGAATTCATGCGTTACTTATTCTGTACCTACCGCAAAATACTCATATAATATTATGACAATGCCTTGACCTATCATTTATATCAGTATACTGCATAAGCATTAAGTAATTAATATTGTATTCGGAAAACATTTTTATCCACTTATGCTTCAAACTTTGATCCACGTACCCAATCAACGATATATATTATGTAAAACCGTGGTCAACAATGAATCGAGCAATACGAGAAATTCTCTACCATTGTATCTGAAGTAAGGGGTAACATTTTGCAAACGAGAAAGAATAAATGGGGTTGTACACACTGACTCTAGTACACACTATAGTCCAGTAGCCAGGGGAATTTGCACTGCAAAAGGTCGGGTAGTTCTGATTTTTGTATATGTTCTGGAGTTCGGAGTTTTTATGAAAACCTCAAATTTGCGACCTTAGCGGCCGCCCGTGCGATCCGCCATCTTGGAAAATGGCGACAAAAATTGTTTATTTTTGCATTATCTCCTCACTGATGAGTCCTAGCACAAAAATACCTTTTATCAATCTTATAGACGAGTTAAATCACCTACAAGTAATGTTTGAAACATTTATTTGTACGACTCAAGGTAAGGGAGATGCAACGCTTCGAAATGTTGCAATTTGCAATAAAATACGAAAATGCGCAGTTATGAGTTCCCGTTACATGTGAAATTTTGAGTATTTTTTTTATGTTCTGGTTCCCACGAGAAGGGATATCCTGTAATGTTCAGAGAACATCGTGAGAACCGAAGAAAATAAGGTAGAAATTGGTGTTCTTCTTGAATTTCTGGAGGTCATATGCCTCGGAGAACACCTCCCTTGGCAATGTGTTCCAGAGCCTCGCTGTGCGTTGGATAAACGAGTCTTTAAAAAGAGAAGTTCTGCAGGTCTCCAAAGTGACCACGAAGGGGTGCGAAGCCTCAACTCGACGGGTTAGTCTCGCGGGGACTGCCAAGGGAGGTACAATTGTTGATATTTCAAAAGAGCATCGTCCATGAAAATATTTATAAAATAGAGCCAGATCGCCAACTTTTCTACGGTGTCCCAGAGAAGTGTGTGAGTTTGTGAGTTAGGCATCATCCACGAGACGAATCGCCCTTTTTTGGACAAAATCCAACAGTTTCAGGTTATATTTGGGTGCCGCACTCCAAATATGGAAACAGTTTTTCAGGACAGGTCGGATCTGTGCCTTAAAGGTCATAAGCAGCTGACTGAAAGTGAAATAGCTCCTGGCCCGGAACATAAAACCAAGTTTTTGGGATGCACTCTTAGCAATTGATCTCACGTGATTTTCCCAAGAGAGGTTATTGCTCATAGTAATACCAAGCATCGAAATGGATGTCTTCAAAGGTATGGTTACTCCTGACATACTTATGTTTGGCACAGTGGGATCGGCCTTTCTAGAGAAAAGGCATGTTTGTGTTTTGTTTGCATTGTTGCATTGAAATCTACCAAGTTATTGGATCCCGATTCGAGAATTGATGCCAAGTCCATATTTATGTTGTCAACATTTCTTCCTCGTTCGTTTCTGATTTGCCTGGCTGGTATTGGAGCCCTGGAAGAGAAGGCGGTATGGAGGGTACTATCATCCGCGAAGCTGTGTACTGGACATGAAGGTACTTCCAACAAATCGTTGATATGGAGTAGAAATAGTGTTGGTGCTAGAATTGATCCTTGCGGTTGAAAATAACAAAAACATAGATAGATGACCCTTTATATGTACATAAAGTAATGGCGAAGGTGCCGGAGTAAGTATAGAGGGTGGTCCATAATGAGGTAAAGTTGATGAACATACCTCAAGAAATGCACCACAAATTGCGTCACAGGGCGTTGGATCTCGATTGAGGAAAATTGAACCCTTTCGAGCCTGTCGGTACACATATGTACGAGTAAGAATCACGCACGATTTACAAGCAAATATTCATATTTTATATCCCAGCGAGCACAAACATCCCTGGGATGTTTTGGGATGTTTTGAAAACGTTGGCATGAAGATGTTATTTTGAGACGTAATATGCACTGACCAAAGAGGTCTTTGAAGGATATTAATGTATTGTTTTTGTGCTTCTGTGGCATTTCTTTGTTTGCCTACTGAGAGGTATCCCTGGGATGTTTTGGGATGTTTTAGAAATGTAGGCATGAGGATGTTTTTTTGAGGCGTAATATGCACTTTCCAAAGAGGTCTTAGAAGGATATTGAAAGTATTGTTTTTGTTCTTTTGTGCCCTTTCTTTGTTTGCCCCACCACAACGTCTCATGCTTACGTCACAATACGATGAATTCTGATTTTGTTCTTCTTGTTCGCAATTGGCATTCGCGTTTGCAGCGTGTCACGCTTACATCACGCTGCTAACGAACAGAAAGGAATTTGGTGAAGTTTATTGTGTTAGAATACTTATTTAGTTTGTAATAATGACCATCAGATGCAAGATGTGTTGTTCGGTGCCTCAGTGTAATCAATATATAAAAGTACGAGTTCTTCATCAATACACTGCTTCTCCGCAGTTGCAAAATTATGCATTGTGGAGAACATTTCAAAAATTGGGAAACCTATTTCCAATTAAATGTCTGTGTGTAGTAAGCACTACTCAGAAACCGATTAAGAAGGTAATTTCATACCAAGAAAATATTTTTATGTTCAATCTATTTTTAATGCATTTTTTTATTCAAGGGAAATGGAATCCTAATGCAAAAGTTCATTTTGACAAAAGGCTTCAGAAAAGTACCTCAAAAATGGTTTTTTTACAGCGATTTAATGTGCGCAAGACGCGTTGAAAATGTTCTGTTGTGTCCATGAAAAGGCTTTAAAAAGAACTAGGGAGAAGGTATTTTTGTGACATCAAGGACATCTCGATAATTGCCGCCTGCGGCGGACATTGGCTGTTCTATAATAGTTCAATTCATGTTTGAACAAAACATCGCAGTGGAGGTTCAATGTCTCGAAATCTCGTACTTTCAACATCTCTGAGATGTTTTTGTGCTCGCTGGGATGGTTCCTCTATGTACCAGTAAGTCTCCTACCTTCCATTTGGGGCTATGTGGTAGTTATTTATATGTGCCGGGCGACGTTCTACGCTCCGTTTTCAGTAAATTTTGACGAAAAAAAGTGACACAAATTGCACATATTGTGTGTGTGGACTTAGTTGAAACTAAATTGCGAAACACTGGTGGAAATAACGAAAAAACAGCTGTTTTCTACAGTGGTATACATATCTACCAGCAGTCCGTAACTGCACTTGATATTGGTACATGTATGTACCGATAGTATTCTGTATTGACTTTGTTTGTTTTTTTGTCCAGAATAAAATGTATCGATCAGTTGTACCATATCGCTGACTATTTTTTATATACTCCAAACTGATAGACGTATCATAGATTCATTATTATCCTGAGGCTGTTTTATCCCATCTCCTATTCGTTTCTACTCCAATTATGTTCATTAAAATAAAAAAATCCCGTATTCAAATATCAACATCTATATATCTTAATGTTTTGTCCATGCATTGTAATAATTACATTATTATAACTCATAATATTTATGTCCTTTGTTTATCATTATTATTAACATTATTATCATCATTACTATAAATGCTATTATCATTGTTATCATTCCCACTACCTATCATTTTGTTTTGTCATGCTTCCATTATAGATTCTAAGTATTAACTCTTGAAAAGTAAAATCCCACGTACAACTTCGGTTTTTGTGGGCTATCCATGTTAATTTATTTATCCATCACACTCAATTAATTAGGTGAATAGGTATTATATAATACAATATAATTTTTAACACATCACGATCTCACAAACTCACTGAAGATTGTGGACAGTACCACGCGCAACTTCGGTTTTTGTGGCTCACTTCACCCCAATTTTTTAGTGATAGATCACTACGTCAATATAATATCTGATGTACCCACCTATTGTTGCTCTCGAACTATTTTTCTTGGTAAATAAACATTATTATTATTATTATTATTATTTGTCAGAAGTTTCAGTAGAGATTTATGGGAGCCGACATCTGCAAAAGATTCGTACATATAATATGTACCACCCTCAAGGACCCTCAAAGACTGGCGGTACATATAATATGTACCATCCCCCCACCACTTCTAATGAATAAGTAGTAATTGAAATTTCGATGCAGAGGTTTTATTTGATCGCCTCTGACATCAAACCAATACAAATCTAACCCATAACTCTCGAATCCTTCTGATATTTGGCACAATGCCTTTTTATGTACCTACCTAAACCCACGTTTACTGTACAAATAAACTATATTGTTACAGAAATCCATAGGGGCAGATACACAGGTTTTCCTTCATTTCTAGAACTTAATGTACAAGAATATGAACCACCCTGTATAACTACTTCTAGATAATGCCGTCAAGTGGTGCACTCTGCGATTCCAGAAAGTGCCACTCCATTAACTGGAACGAATTTACGCTGATGATGTATCGTCGGATAATTTTCTCCATACAGGGTGTTTGATACATCGATATAAAATTTTCACCTAGTGATAGTTATAACCAGATGATGTTTCATTGACGTTATTTTCACGTCAGTTGACGTCATATGATAGTTTCGAGTGAACTTCAAATGACATGAAAAGTTACTCTACAGGGTGCCCGTTCTTCGAGCTTCACCATGGGGATCTCAGTTATTATAAGCTATACGAGGTCGGTTAAATTAGGGCAAAGTTGTGCATTTATTTATCTGCAAGAAAATCCCATGTGTCATTTTCAGGTTTTGAATTATTTGAAGAAAACAAAAATGTTTAATTTTCGTTTTTATTTTCTCAAGCGAGAACCAAAAGACCTAGACGATTCTGACTAGGACATTCTTTCCACAAGAAATCTGAATCTGTCATCGTAATCTCGTATCTGTGTAGAAGTGTAGAAGCCAACAGACAAAAATTATTTTTCTGAGGTCGAAAAAGTGGTGATAATGAAGTGAATATTATATCATGTTGTATATTGTATATATATTTTTGAGATCACAAAGGATCACAAAGGATCACAGATTCCGAAAAAAAATGTAATACAGGGTGCTGCCTTTGAAAATATGAATTTAGGGTTTATCAGGCTTTTAGGGATCACTTCAAAACTTCTGATGGGGGCTGTGGAAAGGTATTCAATTTCCGCCTAATGTTTTTGACAAAAAATAACGTTAATATATGGGGGTAGGTCTTTCCGATGGATACATTCTATCGTATTAAAGTAATTTATTCATACACTACACTGTTTTACCACTAACCAAACCGATTTTTTAACGCCTCGACACGTGTTTCGCTAACTATGTTAGCATCTTCAGGAGAAGATTAAAACTGTCTTCGATATATTAATTTATTCATTCTCCTTATTTGTTTACAACACATAGTTATATCCACATTGTATATATAAAAGAGTTATGTACACGTTGAAACTGTATACAGTGTGTCCCACTTACCATGCTCACTATGGGTATCTTTATAACGGTGAGAGATACGAGGTCGGTTAAATGACACCAAATGAACTATAATGTGAAAAAATATTTTGATAAAATCTATTCGTTTTTGTTTTATGCGCAAAAAACAGATTTTGATCATTTCCATGTCTCCTCCGTAACTTCTTTATTCATGAAAATATTCAAATAGGAATTTCACCTTCTCATGGCAGTTTTTCAAAGTGATTTCGAAAAAAATATGGAATTCTTACCAACTCTTCTAGAATTTGAGATATCAGCACCAACTTCAGTTTTTCAAATGTAGGTCATAGCTCACTATGACTTAGTTTACAAATAACTTTTTTTTCTCTTACAGATGATATAGCGCAGTAATAGTTTTGTGTGTTAACAACGGAGTTATCGTCATATACAAAAACAAAAAATTATTTGGAAGCCGCCATCTTGAATTTATAAATTTTAACAAAAAAATCATGATCTCCGACCTCAAAAACCCCCACTTACCAATTTTGAATGGAATCGGACCAAATCTTTTCCGCCATCTTGGAGCAGCCATTTTTTTTTTAATATCAACAAAAATTCCATAATGTATTGTCACCGAAATTATGAACACCTGCCAAATTTCAAGTTGAAATTGAAATTGAAATTAAAAAAAAAATGGCTGCTCCAAAATGGCGGACAAGATTTGGTCCGATTCCATTCAAAATTGGTAAGTGGGGGGTTTTGAGGTCGGGGATCATGATTTTTTTGTTGAAATTTATAAATTCCAGATGGCGGCTTCCAAATAATTTTTTGTTTTTGTATAAATGACGATAACTCCGTTGTTATCAACACAAAACTATTACTGCGCCATATCATCTGTAAGAGAAAAAAAAGTTATTTGTAACTAAGTCATAGTGAGCTATGACCTACATTTGAAAAATTGGAGTTGGTGCTGATATCTCAAATTCTAGAAGAGTTGGTATAAATTCCATATTTTTTTCGAAATCACTTTGAAAAACTGCCATGAGAATGTGAAATTCCTATTTGAATATTTTCATAAATAAAGAAGTTACGGAATCTGTTTTTTGCGTATAAAACATAAACGAAAAGATTTTATCAAAATATTTTTTCACATTATAGTTGGCCTTGACAAACTCCACATTTGGTGTCATTTAACCGACCTCGTATCTCTCACCTTTAAGACGATACCCATGGTGAGCATGGTAAGTGGGGCACACTGTATATAGAAGCGGGGCGAAGTCCTTTATATAGGTAATCTCACTGAGGATACCCAATGGGTGGGGTAGTTGTTCAGACGTTATCAGTGGCGAGTGTTGTGTGTTTCTGGAGGAAAATGAAATTGAAAAACAAAAACCTCCTTCTCGTTTAACATTGTACATTCCTCAGCCTAACGGCTTTCAGAGCTGCTAGCCAGTGTTTACCTTGGTGTGCAATGGGAATCCGCCACTTTCAATAAGTGTAGTCTTCGTGTTGTTTTTGTCTTCTCTGGGGCTTGTTAAGGAGGTGCCCTGTTGGATAGCTTGCAATTGTCTCTCTATGCCTTTATGTGTCATAGAGGGATATTGCTATTCAGTCGTCTAGTTCACTCACCTGTGTTAATCTTTGTCGTCGCTGAGTAGTTCGCGTTTTGGTCTTCCTGGGATCATATTCCAAGATTTTTCGTAGACCTCGATTTGGTCCATCAGAATAAGATCAGGTACTCATATTTATACCTAAAATTACGGGGTGAGTATCGGCGAGATTTCAGCTCACTGATACACAATGTATACTGACCGAACACAACCAAATTGGTCACAGACGTCACTGCAATATCATAGAAGTAATGGAGTTTCCAATACTCTTATGAATGACGAATAATCAGAGTCTTGTTGATGTCATGATTGACACATCATGAAAACAACATCACAGTGACGTTAGCAATTGGAGGTATGATGTTACTGTCCGAGTTCCACTTTAAAATGATCTTCAATAATAATAATAATAATAATAATAATTAACGTCTTTATTACCCACAAAAAAAATTAATCAGCTCAATAACAATAATGATAATATAATACTAACAATAATAACAATATAATAATACCAATAATTATTGGGAGTAAAAGGCGAAGTTCAGTTTAGGTGGGGATAACAAGTCACCACATAAACTGTTCTTCCGCTTAACCTTGGATCGTCTCTTTGCCTCATAATATCGAAAATACATGTTATTTTTATGAAGCATTGAAATGTATTGCTATATGAATGTGATGTCGATCCAGAAAAGATTAGTATCAGTTCGTTTAAATTTGGTGAGAGGAGGGAAATTCATGCAGATAATCACTATTATATTAATTTTGAAATCTATCTTCTACACTGGAGCTGGAACAGATATTGCTTATAGCTCTTTTTAAATTTCAATAGACTTCTATCTTTAATCACCTGAGGGATAGAGTTATATACTTTACATATCTGGTAGGAAAATGACCGTTTGAAATAGTGTAATCTGAAAGTGGGTGGTGACAAGGCCTTTAAATCTGATATTCACATTGTGGACATCAGACCGAAATCTTACTTTTCTGTGAAGATACGAGGGTGTTTTGTTTACAATAAGTTGGTGGTAGAGGCAGGCACTGTGCAGAATCCGTCTATTTTCCATATTCAACCAACCAGCTTCAGATAGTTTATATGTGATCCTTTGACGTTTACGTATACCATATATTAATCTTAAGCAAGAGTTTTGAATCTTCTGAATCTTGTTCTTCTACTGGTTCGTTAAATTTGGACCATAAAGAGTATCTGCATAGTTGAAAATTGATAACACCAGGGTTTCACACAAAGTAAATTTGACTTTAGATGGATGAAAGTGTCTGTTGCCATATATCAGTTTTAGTAATGAATAAGCCTTTTGTAGTAACTTGTTCATATGTTTTTCAAACCTCAAATCAGTGTCAATCAGAACGCCCAGATTTTTAGCCATATTAACCTTTACAAGAGGATCATCATTTATTGAGATATTGATATCAGGTATAATGAGGGATTTATTTACTTTTGGACCAAACACCATTAGATTATATTTTGAGGTATTTATTAGCAAACAATGGTCAGATGCTGACTTCACAAAAGTATCAAGATCAGCATTAATCATGGCGCAGGCATCTTCTATCTCATCTTAAGGGAATGAAAAATAAATTTGGGTGTCATCAGCATAAAGATGGGCAGAACAGCTTTCAAGAGATCTAATCAAACCGGAAGTATATATTGTGAACAGCAGAGGTCCCAAAATTGACCTTGAGGCACACCCGATTTTAGAACAAGATACTGTGACTCTCTGTCTTCTATCTGAACCTTCTGCTGTCTATTTTTCAAATATTCGCCCATCAAAATAACAGCTGAATTAGAAAGACCAATATAATGAAGAATGGCTAGTCATATGGTAATTGTCGTTCTTCTGTATGACGCCTGAAAAGCTTTGGAATTGTTGCCTGAGGAAGTATTCCCAGCAAGAACTTATATTATAACTTATAACCTCCAGAAGTTAAAAAAATCCAACAACTGTCTACCCTCCATCCTATATCCTTCTAAAAGGTGAAATGATACCCTCATGTACCTACAGTTTTTCGTTTTTCATTTAGTGAATTACGAAATAAGCAACTTTCAAGTTAGAGAAATGGAGAAGTTTTAAAAACTTTTCATCGTGTATTTTCAATTTTTGAGAAAATTTCGATGATTTGACTCGAAAAAATACCCAGTCCTCAAGATTTTATGAAAAAAACACAGGAGTAAAGTGCTCCCCAGGGGGGGCTAGGAAGACATTTTTAAAACTTTTCAACGTGTATTGTCATGAGATAAATCAATTTCTGATGATAAAATTGTGATGATTTGATTTGCAAAAATACCCAGTCCGCAAGATATTATGAAAACATATACGAGTAAAGTGCTCCCCATATGGGGCAATGCAAAAAATCATACTCTAGACCATTTTTATATTCACTCATTTAGATGAAAAATTATAGGCCTATAGCTCATTCGGAATGGTCCCAATTCAATTAATAAATCTTATCGAAACGAGAAATTCCTTTTATGTGTTCCCACGGTTCAGACGAAGCTGATTTCTCCAATTCCCAATATTCCATCAGAGATCCCAGATTAGCTGTTTTTCACGGAGCCGTAGAAACCAATATTTGCTCGTATTTCACGAGCAATCCAATTTATTTATCCCTTTTCGCTGGAGACAAGGATTATATGCAGTGGCGGATGTAACAATACTGATTCGTGGGGCACTGATATTTTGATGAGTGTATATCTAATTTATTTTTCTCTGATTGGCAGCAAATATTGATTTTGCTGACACATATCAATCAGCAAAGTATTACTTTTCCTGCCTAGGCAGCAAAGTGGTTACTTTGGTGATTGATATGTCAGCAAAATTAATAATCCATAAATCGTTTATAATTTCCTTCATATTTCATACGAGACTCCTCCGGCAACAAATTCAACTCTATATTTTTTGCCACCTTCCTTATTTCTGAGGGAGTAAGTACTTCCAGGTCGCTATCACTGTGTCCATTTTATAATAATTTAAATATACCGATATTTTTTAGCACAACTGTCAGAAATTTCATGAATTGTCAAACTATAATAATTATTATGGACATTTCCATACATTCCAACCATTCCAACAACTGCGATTTCTATCAAATTTCATTTTAATGGAACACTACAGGAAAAATAAAGAGATTGTGGGAATTGTAATAATTTGCAAATACAATATCCTCCTATATCATTATGAACAATCGGAGAAAAAATTATATGTTCAACTCGGCAGCAAAGTAGATTTACTGCCTTAGCTGAATTCCTAGCCTCGCTACGCTCGGTTATGAATTCAGCCTGGGCAGTCAATCTACTACTTTGCTGCCTAGTTAAACAAATAACTATTTCTGTGACAGGAAAAATTACGAATCAATATTGGGAAGATATTATATTATATCAAAATCAAAACAGAAAAGGACAGAAGTATAGCTGTGTCCGGACTCTTGTCTAAGGTATATACATCAGGGACTCTAGACTGTATCATATTAATGTGCTGAATATGTGCACTTATTTCAAAAACACCTTGTATATATGCGAAATACAGTATAATGCAAATGTATGAATACATTCATTTCAGAACTAGACGACTTTTGAAAAAATCCAATAACTAGAGTTCAGATTTTTTTAATTGATGTGTTTTTTTGATTATAGGATGCTCAATTCTCAGTAGCAGACATCTGCAAGATTCATTTAAACAAAAGAGCATTTATTTTAATCTCAAACTTCTAATGGAGAATTTTGACTGTTGGATAGACGATCAGTAGACCTTTCAAATGAGGTGTCACATGACCTCTGTTTGTATTTGAAAAACTCGTCCGTTACGCGATTACTCCAACACCGGTGACGTAACATCTCTAATATGAATATCTTGAGATGAGGATTCAAAGATTAAGACTGTTTTTGGAATTTTTTCAGAAGTCGCCCATTTCTGAAATAATGAATTTATTCCATGCATTTGCATCATACTGTATATCTGTGAAAAAAAATACCTACTCACTTTTTCCACGTGGAAAAAAGTAATTTATGAAAAGTGAAATTTTATAACAAGTCAACAGAGATGGTATTTTGAACTTTTTTCCCGTCACAGAAAAAAATAACTTTTAAAATGCTGTATCTTCCATATCCGAATTCAATCAACTTGGGCTCGTTTGAAAGATAATTTCACACTCATTCGGAAACTGACTTCGTTTGAGGTCGCTAGTCCATATAACGTCTTATAGGGGGCTTCGTTCACCGACCATTCTATTTTTTTAATTATTATTATTATTATTCATCGCCCTCTCACGGCTCAATGGTGCATTTCGTTCAGTAGGAAGTTGACTTCAATTGGCCTATTTTGGTCTCTAGTTCACCCTGTAGAATTCATGGTACGTTGTTCTGGGACACCTTGTATATCAATAAACTGTTGGGAGCAACCACTTGCCTTGTCCACTGTAATTAATCTGTGGTAGACCTCCATAAGATCTCAAAGTGGAGTGGTTAGTATTATCCAGGGATCATAATACAAAGTCGTCTCCACAATTTTAATAGCAATCAAAACACTCCATCAGATCTTCATCGTACATGTTTCGAGTCTAAATAGACTCATCTCCAGAGGAAAGTGAAAAAATTTTGAGAAGAAAAAGCTCGAGAAAAAGAGAATATATACGATGATCTGATTGAGTAATTTGATTAGGTACTATCAAAATTGTAGAAACGACTTGGTGTTTTTGATCCTTGATGATAGGTATTCTCTTTCATGCACTCCAAGAGATAAAAGAAACCTGTATTCACTTTCCAAATTTCATCTTACTCGGTCAACGGAAACGTAGATGAAAATTCGATTACAAAATTCATACTGAACAAAGAGAGATAAATATCATAGGAACGCGAGCTTTAAAAATCGTAAATTGATGAATAAAAAGAACAACTATACAGGGTGTTCCAGAATAACGTCCGTTTACTCTGGGAGGCAATTCTGCGGATGAAAAGAAGGAAAACTGTCCCTATCAACATGTTTTTTTTTTGTTTAATGCAAATAAATATTATTATTATTACCTATTATTATTATTATTATTTTAAATTCATATAATTCCAGTCACGACCCTGCGGCCTCCGACGTCACGCAGAGTCGTGCTGGATAAAATCCAGTGACTACTCCTCACAGCCTGTGAGGTGAGTAATCACTGGGACCAAGTACCGTGTGCCCTGAGTAGACGCAATGATCCTAGTATGACGGCCTTCTGCATTCCACCAGCCAGGATGTGTGCCTTATCACGGCACGCTGGGATTTTCTGGATCTCCGAGAGCAGCGTGTGTCGTGTGCCTCCTAGGGAGCCGATTATCAGGATGACCAATTCCACAGAATGGTCTGGATAGAGCCGGCGGAGTTCGAAGAGAAGATCTCGATATTTAGTCCGTTTTTCCTCCTCCTTCAAAACGATGTTCGGTTCGGCTGGCGCCGAAAACTCGATCACGAACATCGCTTTGGTTTGATGGTCGAGGAGGACTACATCAGGCTTGTTAGCTTGTATCTGCCTGAGGGTGGGGAATGAAAAGTTCCAATAAATTCGGCACCTCTCATTCTCCACAACGGACTCAATATCCCCCGGAGCATAGGGCATATTATTATTATTATTATTATTATTATTATTATTATTATTATTATTATTATTATTATTATTATTATTATTATTGTTATTATTATTATTATCATTATTATTATTATTAAGTTCATATAATTCCAGTCACGACCCTGCGGCCTCCGACGTCACGCAGAGTCGTGCTGGATAAAATCCAGTGACTACTCCTCACAGCCTGTGAGGTGAGTAATCACTGGGACCAAGTACCGTGTGCCCTAAGTAGACGCAATGATCCCAGTATGACGGCCTTCTGCATTCCACCAGCCAGGATGTGTGCCTTATCACGGCACGCTGGGATTTTCTGGATCTCCGAGAGCAGCGTGTGTCGTGTGCCTCCTAGGGAGCCGATTATCAGGATGACCAATTCCACAGAATGGTCTGGATAGAGCCGGCGGAGTTCGAAGAGAAGATCTCGATATTTAGTCCGTTTTTCCTCCTCCTTCAAAACGATGTTCGGTTCGGCTGGCGCCGAAAACTCGATCACGAACATCGCTTTGGTTTGATGGTCGAGGAGGACTACATCAGGCTTGTTAGCTTGTATCTGCCTGAGGGTGGGGAATGAAAAGTTCCAATAAATTCGGCACCTCTCATTCTCCACAACGGACTCAATATCTCCCGGAGCATAGGGCAGCACTGGGGTCTCGTCTATTCCGTACGAGTGCCTCAAGTGATAATAAAGCACTCGCAATGCCGCATTGTGTCTATGGATATAGGCCGAGACTGCATACACCGTGCAAGAAGACAGCAGGTGCATAATTGTCTCGGGCGCCCTGCGGCAGGCCCTGCAATTTGTGTCAGGGACCTCCATACCCATGACACGGCTACGGTAGACGAGAGTGTTGAAAACCCCATCCTGGCATGCCATGATGAACCCCTCTGTTTCCGATTTAAGCCCGCCTGACTTAAGAAAAGCGAAAGTCAGTTCTTTGGATAAGCCCCGGTCTTCAATGGTCTTGAAGTAGACCGAATGCATGGGCTTATCCATGTGAAGCTGCAGAAGCTTTTTCACTTCTGCAGCTTTGATGCGGGCTTTTCTCCGAGCGGGTTCTAGCTCAGTAATTGAGTCCTGAGCCTCGCGCTCGGAGTCGAAAATCAGAGACAATTCATCGGCTGCTCGACGTGCTGCCCTGAAAAGAAAAGCTCCTACTCCTGCCTCTTCATGGGTTTTAACCATTTGCAGAAGGGGATCCGAACTCCTGATGACTTTGCAGGCGCCATCCAGAACCATTCTGTTATGGAGATACTCCAAGCTCAAGAGTCCACGGCCACCCTGGTCTCTAGGTATGTACAACCGTGGAACGGACGAATTCGGATGCAGACTCCTATGGAGATGCATCATCTTGCGAGTACTTACGTCAAGTTGTCGCAGCTCGACTTGAGTCCACTTTATCACTCCAAATGAGTAAAGTAGGATCGGAACAGCAAGCATGTTAGTCGCAGCGACTTTGTTCTTCCCCGACAGTTCTGACGACCAGATCTGTCGGAGCCGCTGCCGATACTTGCTGCGGAGAGCCTCTTTTACCCGTTGTGCCTCCTGGATGTGAGTTTCCTCTACACCCAGGTAGGTGTACGTCTCTCCGGCATCCAGGTGGTGTAGGATGCTTCCGTCCACGAGCTGCGCGTCCTTGTCGTAGTTCTCGCATCGTCCTCTCTTGAGATGAACCAGTGCACATTTGTCCATCCCGAATTCCATTCCAATTGCCTGCGTGTACTCCTGCACCACCCTGAGGGATTGGTCCATATCCCTCTCACCAGAGGCATAAAGTTTGAGGTCATCCACATAGAATAAGTGGGTGACTTTATGCCTCCGGTAACTGGGTGGGCCGCAGTTGTATCCTCTGGTTTTGCGGAGCTCAACGGATAGTGGCAGAAGTGAGATGCAGAATAGGAGAGGGCTAAGGGAGTCCCCTTGAAATACTCCTCTCCTTATGATGACTGGCTCTGTCTGAACTCTCGCATTACCTGATGTTATAGTAAAGCGGGTCTTCCAGACCAGCATCAGTTGTTCTATGCATCTCACTATAGAATCGGGTACCGAAAGACATTTGAGCAAGTACACGAGTAACTCATGTGACGTTGTGTCAAATGCTTTTCGGTAATCGATCCAGGCCACAGAAAGATTCCGCTTGTACTGCACAGAGTCCTGTGTAATAGATCTATCTATCAACAGGTTCTCCTTGCAGCCAGCGACACCTCTCTTCGACCCACGCTGCTCAGAAATCCGTTGGTAAACCGGATCAACTACTAGGAGTACTCGCATGTACAAGATGCGTGTAAACAACTTGTAACATGCATTCAGGCAGGTAATTGGTCTGTAATTCTTCGGATTGGACAAATCTCCAGTCTTAGGGAGAAGCACGGTTCGCCCCTCGATAAACCACTCAGGGATTTGCTGCTCCCCATTCAGCCAGCTATTGAATATCCTGGCTAAATGGTGGTGGGTAGAGGGAAACTTTTTCCACCAGAAGTTATTGATCCCGTCGGGACCAGGAGCAGCAAAGTTCTTGGAGCCTCTCAGGGCTTCTCGAACCTCCTCAGTGGTTATCGGTTGGCGCAGTAATTCGGGCTCAGGCTCTCGGTATCTTCCGCAGAAGGTACCGAACTGCGCCAGGGCTGGAGTATCTCTGTTGAATGGATGCCTCACCTCGTAAATACTCTTCCAGAAGGTTTCCACCTGATCAGCAGTCGGCGGATTGTCAACCACACTTGGAGGCGGTTGAAATAAGCGAGAGGGCTTTTCGCGGAATTGTTTATTTTCCGCCAGCCCTCTCGCTCGCCTCTTTAGTGACTGTTTAGCAGCCACTAACATCCGTATCCTTTCGAGGCAGTGCTGTTTGATGGTGGATAGCACTGCCTCATTTAGTGTGTGATGGGTGCGACGCAAAGTATTGGCCATCCGTCGCACCTTCGATGTGAATGGCCTGTTGGCACTCACATAATCCATCACACACTGGATACGGGAAGTGTGTTGTCTCGCCGACTGGATCTTGGCTTCCATCTTTTGTACACGCCGATCGGCTCTCTCAGTCGGAGAGACCGTTTGTATGGGTCTCTCCGGTAGAGAGGACCGAACGACGTCATACACGGCACAGTTGATGTGCCAGATTTCAGCCCCTTCCGGAAGTGTCCCTCGAAGTGATTCATCCATTCTTGCAAGGTCTTGGGGCCGCAGGGCCTTTATGTTGAGTAGGCTCCTGCGGTTCCTGATTCATTATTATTATTATTATTTTGAATTCATATAATTCCAGTCACGACCCTGCGGCCTCCGACGTCACGCAGAGTCGTGCTGGATAAAATCCAGTGACTACTCCTCACAGCCTGTGAGGTGAGTGATCACTGGGACCAAGTACCGTGTGCCCTGAGTAGACGCAATGATCCTAGTATGACGGCCTTCTGCATTCCACCAGCCAAGATGTGTGCCTTATCACGGCACGCTGGGATTTTCTGGATCTCCGAGAGCAGCGTGTGTCGTGTGCCTCCTAGGGAGCCGATTATCAGGATGACCAATTCCACAGAATGGTCTGGATAGAGCCGGCGGAGTTCGAAGAGAAGATCTCGATATTTAGTCCGTTTTTCCTCCTCCTTTAAAACGATGTTCGGTTCGGCTGGCGCCGAAAACTCGATCACGAACATCGCTTTGGTTTGATGGTCGAGGAGGACTACATCAGGCTTGTTAGCTTGGATTTGCCTGAGGGTGGGGAATGAGAAGTTCCAATAAATTCGGCACCTCTCATTCTCCACAACGGACTCAATATCCCCCGGAGCATAGGGCAGCACTGGGGTCTCGTCTATTCCGTACGAGTGTCTCAAATAGTAGTAGAGCACTCGCAATGCCGCATTGTGTCTATGGATATAGGCCGAGACTGCATACACCGTGCAAGAAGACAGCAGGTGCATAATTGTCTCGGGCGCCCTGCGGCAGGCCCTGCAACTTGTGTCAGGGACCTCCATACCCATGACACGGCTACGGTAGACGAGAGTGTTAAAAACCCCATCCTGGCATGCCATGATGAACCCCTCTGTTTCCGATTTGAGCCCGCCTGACTTCAGAAAAGCAAAAGTCAGTTCTTTAGATAAGCCCCGGTCTTCAATGGTCTTGAAGTAGACCGAATGCATGGGCTTATCCATGTGAAGCTGCAGGAGCTTTTTCACTTCTGCAGCTTTGATGCGGGCTTTTCTCCTAGCGGGTTCTAGCTCAGTAACTGAGTCCTGAGCCTCGCGCTCGGAGTCGAAAATCAGAGACAATTCATCGGCTGCTCGACGTGCTGCCCTGAAAAGAAAAGCTCCTACTCCTGCCTCTTCATGGGTTTTAACCATTTGCAGAAGGGGGTCCGAACTCCTGATGACTTTGCAGGCGCCATCCAGAACCATTCTGTTATGGAGATACTCCAAGCTCAAGAGTCCACGGCCACCCTGGTCTCTAGGTATGTATAACCGTGGAACGGACGAATTTGGATGCAGACTCCTATGGAGATGCATCATCTTGCGAGTACTTACGTCAAGTTGTCGCAGCTCGACTTGAGTCCACTTTATCACTCCAAATGAGTAAAGTAGGATCGGAACAGCAAGCATGTTAGTCGCAGCGACTTTGTTCTTCCCCGACAGTTCTGACGACCAGATCTGTCGGAGCCGCTGCCGATACTTGCTGCGGAGAGCGTCTTTTACCCGTTGTGCCTCCTGGATGTGAGTTTCCTCTACACCCAGGTAGGTGTACGTCTCTCCGGCATCCAGGTGGTGTAGGATGCTTCCGTCCACGAGTTGCGCGTCCTTGTCGTAGTTCTCGCATCGTCCTCTCTTGAGATGAACCAGTGCACATTTGTCCATTCCGAATTCCATTCCAATTGCCTGCGTGTACTCCTGTACCACCCTGAGGGATTGGTCCATATCCCTCTCACCAGAGGCATAAAGTTTGAGGTCATCCACATAGAATAAGTGAGTGACTTTATGCCTCCGGTAACTGGGTGGGCCGCAGTTGTATCCTCTGGTTTTGCGGAGCTCAACGGATAGTGGCAGAAGTGAGATGCAGAATAGGAGTGGGCTAAGGGAGTCCCCTTGAAATACTCCTCTCCTTATGATGACTGGCTCTGTCTGAACTCTCGCATTACCTGATGTTATAGTAAAGCGGGTCTTCCAGACCAGCATCAGTTTTATTATTATTATTATTATTATTATTATTATTATTATTATTATTATTATTATTATTATTATTATTATTATTATTATTATTATTATATGTCAGAAAATGCTTCCTAAGGGTGCTAGAGCTTTTTGAAGGTAGGTTCTTAAATTCAGTTTTCTTCAATTTTCTTTGTTATCATTGGTCCTAGAAATTTGGTACCTCTGGGTGATTTGATTTCACAAATCGTTTCTTGGTATGAAAAAGATTATTCAATATATAGGGAGAGGCGAAACTGGTAATCAATGCGATTCATATGATGGAAAAGTGGAGCTTGAAAATGAATTTTTTGCATTTTCAGCTGGTTTTGTCTTATCAGAGTTAATCGTGATGTTAATTTGTTGAGAAAATATGCGCGATGGAAATTGACTAAATTTCACAAATTTATTCACCATAGTTGAATTTTTTGCACATCAAAATGAAAAATTACCCTTTTTCCGGAAACGGTTCGTTTCACGGCATTCTAATAGGAAGACCTTTCTCATGTAGAAGTGTTTGAAGAATAATTATATTCGAGTAGTAGAAATAAGATGAATCTCATGGGCGCCGCCAGGATTACTTTCAGGGGGGTGCCTCTGCAGAGAGCTACACACAATACTATTTAGTAATAAAACATTGAGTATGTATACCGTGCCTTTCAGAAAGTTGGCATCATATATTGGAAAAACAGTTTTTTCTTGGGAATTCCACTTAGGCATTTCTGAAAATATACTTATTTGTTTGAATTCAAAAAACGTTCACTGGAAAAAGTTGTTTCTATTCTATTTTACAACATGTGTCTCAAATTTTGACATGTTTTTAATATCTACGTAGTTTCTGTATCAACAAAAGGATGTTCCATACCAGTAGCTTTAATATGCTTCTAAATATCAATTAATAATTAACGACAAAAATATAATTTTCTTTAGAAATTAATAATTTCCCTTCAATTATGTTTGACGCAAAATTGATGTAATCGATTTTTTCAGTACTAAAGAAATGTCATAGTCATCCTACTACATTACGTTCAGAGAACATCGTGAGAACCAAGGGAAATAAGGTAGGAATTGGTGTTCTCCTTGAATTTCTGGAGGTTATATGCCTCGGAGAACACCTCCCTTGACAATGTGTTCCAGAGCCTCGCTGTTCGTTGGATGAACGACTCTTTGGAAAGAGATGTTTTGCAGGTCTCCAAAGTGACCACGGAGGGGTGTGAAGCCTCAGCTCGACGGGTTAATCTCGCGAGGACTTCCAAGGAAGGAACAATTGTTGATATTTCAGAAGAGCATCGTCCATGAAAATATCTATAAAATAGAGCCAGATTCCCCACTTTTCTACTGTGTTCCAGAGAAGTGAGTGAGTTTGTGAGCGAGGCATCACCCACGAGACGAATTGCCCTTTTTTTGGACAGACTCCAACAGTATCAGGGTATGTTTGGGTGCTACACTCTAAATATGAAAACAGTATTCCAGGACAGGTCGGACCTGTGCCTGATAGATCATAAGCAGCTGACTGGAAGTGAAATAGCTCCAGGCCCGAAACAGAAAACCAAGTTTTTGGGATGCACTTTTAGCAATTGATCTCACGTGATTTTACCAAGAAAGGTTATTGCTGAAAGTAATACCGAGCATCGAAATTGATGTCTTCGAAGGTATGATTACACCTGACAAGCTTATATTGGGCATAGTGAGATCGACTTTTCTAGAGAAAAGGCATGCTTGTGTTTTGTTTGCATTGAAATCTACCAAGTTATTGGATCCCCATTCGAGAATTGTTGCCAAGTTCATATTCATGTTGTCAACATTTCTTCCTCGTTCGTTTCTGATTTGCCTGGCTGGTATTGGAGCCCTGGAAGAGAAGGCAGTATGGAAGTTGGAAACGTTCAAATTTGAGATACATCGGACCAGAAACAACTTTCAACTTGACATGTAGCGAAAGTCTCGTGCCCCCAACTGAGAAGGTATTTTCGCATCTTTTTTGAAGCAGCAAAACTTATTGCTTGAATTTAGTTATGGATCATTATTAAAACATTTTCTTATATGATGCCAACTTTCTGAATGACACTGTGAATACCTATACATGTATGTTGTGTCAATTAGCAAACAAATATAGACAGCAACCCAGAGCTTCCAAGTTCTCATTCAAACAGGAGTTCAAACACTTAGTCAATTAAACAAATTCTTGATTTTTCTATGAATTTTCTTGCCCGCCAAGGGGGTGCAAGTGCACCCCTTTGCACCCCTGCTGCCGGCGCCTATGATGAATCTTGAAACAAAAAACTTGTTGCATTTTATAGCATTGGTCAGTTCCGCATGTTTTTGTATATTAAATCATGTTTTCCGTACTATGAAACGATTTGTAAGATTGAATCACCCTCAGTTACCAAATTTCGTAATTCTAGGATCACAAAGATAATTGAAGAAAACTGCATTCAAGGATCTACCTTCACAGGGCTCTAGCGCCCATCGAAAGCATTTTCGGACACCTGTTGATCGAAACATACTTTCTCATTTTCATCTGCAAAATTACCTCCCGGAGTATACGAACATTATTCTGGGACACCCTGTATAGGAAAAATGAATGCAATCGACTTTCGGCAGATGGACCTGTAGAATAGCTTATCTCCTTTATTTTTTCATTCGTAAAGGATGATGCGAACCCATGTGAAATATCTTTCTACCCTGGCACAAGAAGAATGATGATTCCATACGACTGACGGTCAGGAAATTGAGCAATTGGAAAAGCACCCTCTCTAAGGAAAGTGCGAATTGCTTTTCGAGATCAAGGAGAGATTTTCAGTAGCGTCTAATATATATTATAAAGATAAGAAATAAGGGATATAAAACCCTGATGGCTTCAATGATTGACATATTCTCACAGTAAGTTAAACGAATGTTATGACCAACGTGGGGAAAAATAATGTATTTTCGATTTTTATGAAATACCTACATACATTTTTTCATAATACCTACCTCGTGTCCATATCAGGTTATATTATATTATTTGGCTAATCTAGCAATTTTTTGCAATTTTTTTAGCAGAAACAAGAAATTTTGCCATAGACTACGGTAAGATTCTGACATTAAAAATATAAGTCTAGAGATTTATATCTAAAGCTAGACTCTACTGACTCTAGTATATAGTATTGACATTAACGTATGACGTGATGTGTTGACGACATTGACGTATATATCCACCTTTGTCAACGTCAATGTTTCTTCGATTCATGGGCATTACAAAATGTTGTAATGAAAAACGCGCCCAATTTGTCAAAATATATATATATAGTGTGTCCACCTTAAGGACTTACCACCACTGTAAAATTGTTATTATCTGACCGATTTCAAGAAAATTTTTTTGGTTGGATAGGTATTTGAAATTTTCATCCAACAAGAGAGTGATTTCACTCATGAACTGTAATCGTGGCCAACTGCGACCAACTTTATTGACCCATATTTGAGAAAGTACTATTGGGGATTCTTTTTTCACAAAAAACAATGATGGATTCTGAATCACGATCACTTGAAAAACACCTCTACTGATTTTTATCATCATAAAACACAGGGTGTCCGAAAAAACGAATTATGTTTTTTTTTTTTAATATATAGGTGATCAGAAAATGTAGTATTGTGGTATTTTTGAGAAGAATTGATGACACATTATTGTTGAGGATCACTTTGAATATATCTGTACCGATTTTCATCAGTCAAAAATACAATGTGTATGAGAAAACAATTAAAAAGAAGAAGTTGGCAATATTTTTTCATCAACTCAAAAAAAAATATTAATTTGATTTTTCGAATCATCAAATTTCGTGGAAAAAAATCCCTAATAGTACTTTCTGTAATATGGGTCATTGAAATTTGTCGCAGTTGGCCACGATAACAGTCCAAGAATTAGAACACTCTCTCGTTGGATGGGCATTTCAAATACCTATCCAACAAAAAAAGGCTTTATGAAATTGGTCGGATAATAACGATTTTACAGGGGTGGTGAGTCCTTGAGGTGGACACACTGTATATGTTTAAATTCGACTTAGATGAGAACGTGAATTTAATGAGTTATCTGGGTATATTATAAAAATTCGAATATTTTAATAGAAATTCAGGATAAGAATAGCCAGAGATAATGTATAAATGGCTAGATGCAATTTTTAGTACCTAGCTAAGTTTGAAAATGGTTAGAACTAGCCATTAAATGGCTGAGTTTGGTTCTGTATAGTCACTGGAAAAGTAAGAGATAACTTTTTTTGCTATCATAATGATCACAGCAGCTCACAGGATTTTTTACACATGAATTGAATTATTATCGGATACATTTTTCTTCCTAATGAAAAGAATTCTCTAATGACTATTTTCACGAGAAAAACTTTCGATTCGAGCAATTCTGTCTAATGCCAGTTTTTCGTGAAAGATAAAATTTTGTTGGATGTTGGATCAGTATAGGTACCATTTGATATCGTTCTTATTAAAATGATAACTATATAAAGATCTAGGATCTTGCCAAGTCGTAACACTGACAATATTGCCATACGACATTATTTTTCCAACTTCAAAATGATATTCAGAATGAAAACGAATTGTGCATACATAAGTATATGTTGAGTATGTTCATTATTATTATCATCATCATACGAGCACCTATATGACTAATATACCAGCTATTATAAAATACTTATTCCTCCTACATCAGATTTGCAAATGAAGAGAATGTTTAGAACAATCTCTATAGCTGATTATTAAAGATATTGTTATTTGTTAGAAACGAGAGAAGTATATTAATTAACAATTATTGCTATTGTCTTTACACCGTGTGTATAAAAGCCTCCTTTATCTGACCATAATATAATATAAAATGATGACGTTCGTATCAGGAGAACTGATCATATATTGACGGTGATTAATTCCAAGCCAAAACCAAAATTGCCTATCCATGCATAACTATAATACCTACTCACTTGAGAAAAAGGCGCGGAAAGGCATTTGATATGAGACACACTGTAATTTTCTAGTAACATAATCTATAAGGAGTGTTGGTTGACTATCGGCTGTTCGGATTTTTCGAATAATTAGAAAGCATAATCTAGAAGTCAGTTCAATTATCTTAATTTTTATCTAGCTATACGTTATAAACATATCTATTATATTTTTAATGATTTATAACAAGTTTTTTTTTTCAAATATATGATTGAATGTCGTGGGAATAAGTATAATGAGCACGAGACAGGAGATAGAAACACCATATTCTAATCTCTGCTAGAAGTCCATGTTTGCTCAAAGTGGAGTGGAATCTTTAAAAGGAGGAAGGAGAGCTCAAAGTCATCTCCACTACTTTAATATTGATGTAGTTATTCAACGGGACATGTTTCGAACTTATGAAAGTCCATCTTCAGCCGTATTTTAGAAATTAATGGAGGTGAACATTATTTGTTTTAACAAGGTTGCCGATGTCTCTCATCATAATATCATGTATAATAATAATAAATAGTTTGGAGGAATAAACGGGTTTTCATTTAAAATGAAGGGCCCCGTGCCCTAAGAACGTGCACTCATTAAATAGAATCAAAAGTCAAGTCCCAGAAGGGAAACTTGACGAGCACACAATGCGCTCTTAATAACCATTTTGGTGTAATACAGGAAAAGGGTCCCGTACCCTTGAGAGAGCGCACTCAATTAGCAAAAATCAATTTACAATTGATGGGGCCAAGGTTAGAGTTTCTAACCAGAATTAAAAATGAATCTTTGAAACAAACTGATGAGAAAAAGTATCTTGGGATTTGGTTTTATGATAAATTAAAGTGGGACAAACATATTAATGTTTTGACGAAAAATCTCCTATATATTATTGGAGCCCTGAGAAGATGTCCCAAGCTGAATAAAAAAGTTGTAAATATAATTCTATATTCTCATATACTCAGTCGTATTAACTATTTGATAAATGTTTGGGGACACTGTTCAAAAAACAATTTCAATAAAATATCTGCATTATATAAAAAGACATTGAAAGTACTGTATCGTTTACCATATGATACACCAATTAACAAATCAATTATATAAAATAAATGAATCATTCTCATTAGAATGAGAAATGTTCAAAATTGAAAGACTGAAAATTACATACAATATCATAAATAAAAGATTGAAATCTAATTTTATTTTAACACGAAACAATAATATTCATAATTGCCAAACTAGACAACATGGTTTATTTCATCTTGATATCGCTAATTCTTCTATAGGCCAAAAAAGATTCACCCACGCTGCTCTCTTGGAATATAACAAATTACCATAATATGAAAAATTGCAGAAATGCAATAAAATTTAAATACCAACTTAAAAAATTTATCATTTCTGAACGAGATAGATGATTTTTTTTCAGCTTTTTATTCAGATTCAAATAGATTTTTGCTCACCATTATGAAATGATTTATCAAAATTTAATACTTAATGTTTTCAAATATTATATTATTTATTAGTTTATTATAATTGTATAGTTTTAGGTATTATTGTTAACTATACTTCCTTATACCAGAACTTGATTCTGACTGGAAGTTACATTTTCAATAAATAAATGAATAAATAAATAAATAAATAAAATCATTCTCTGTTGAGCAGTTTCCGAAAAATGCCGTGTCAATTGGAAAGCTCCCCACCCTCAATATCTACCTTTCAGTAAATAAAATGAAAAATCGAAAAGATAGGTCGATTCCAATGTCAAGAGGGACACTTCGAATGCATATTTTCAGTTATCTTGGTTCAACCCCCTAGAAGGGGTAGATGTTACCTTCAGAACCTTATATGAAAAGGGCGCCAAGATGCACATTATTTTATAGGGCGTTTAATTCTCTTTCCAACTGTTTAATCTTCTTATAATGATATAAAAAGTCTCCAATGAACATGAAACTTTTATTAATTATTTCCAAAAGTTATGACAATCCTTCATCCATAACCATATGGATACTGCACAATACAAAATCATACATAACGAGCAATCAAACTATATTATATAACATTATTCCTCCTTACAAGTATCAATTTAAATTGAAATCTTTGAATCTATATGGCAATTTAGGAATACGACTTGACTAACACCCGACAATGATTGTTCGGGTTTAGGCAAATTAGAAGGATAGTTATTCTCAAGATCAGTTGAACTTTCAGAAGAGTTGTTATTGCAATTTACTAGAGGCTCATCATTTCTATTCCTCCTTAGTTCTCCATCCCCTGTATCTACAATATATGATCGAGGTGCAGAATGTTTCTCCTTTATTCTTCCTCTTTGCCAAGTCTTTCCATTTCTAAGATAAACATCATCTCCTTCACTAATATATAACACCAACTGTACCCTAGTTTATGGCTTTTTGATGCGCAGTTTCCGAAAAATGTCGTTCTAAACTTACAGAAATAATTGGAACATGCCTGCACTGAAATGCATTCAAATTCTTCCTACCATTTGGACTCAATATTGGGTCAGTACAATAATACCAACCTGAAAACTATGCATATCAGTCGAGATGCAGGCATATTCTAATTACTTCTGATACTTATCATAGGCGTTGTACCGTTGGTGCTATTTTGGGGCCAACCTTCCCAGATGACGCTCCAGTGACCTGCTATTATTTACGTCACTTGAATGACCAAGGTGATGTTAGTAGTTGACGTCGCATGACGTGATAAATGATTTTTATTTATTTATTTATTTCAGTTATTGCATTACATTCTCTTCTTCATTGATACATTTCATACAATCTCCAAATGTTCAAAAAAAATTCCAATACCTACCTCCTGTCCCTATCCTCCCTAGGAACGCACGATGTTCTTTGAACATTATAGGGATTCCCTTTCGTGCGCTCCAAGCGATAAAAAAAAATAATATATAAAGTATAATTAATTTTCTAGTAGGCATGACATGAATGATCAGACAGTAATTCCTGGTATAAGATCATTCATGAAGTATTATCGACTGTTGTATAATTGAAATTACAAATAGCGAACAAAACTTACATATCATTAAGATACAGTCATATTATAGTGAACAAGAAGGGGGAAAATAAAAACAGTGAAAAAGAAGAAAGGAAATTCAAAGTCTTTCAGCTTTGATCATTCCTTTGCATATAAATATATTTCTTAACTTTATTTGTGAAAAAGTCTGAGAAAATTAGACGTCGATAGGACGTCCCAACAACGTCATGAAACTGACGTCTTCTCTTACCCATCTGAGTGACGTTCACTCGACGTCGAAACGATGACGTGATTATCATAGTAAGTACGTCATAGTGACGTCATAAATTGGTGTGTGACGTATCTGACGAAAAATCTCCAATTAGGGACGTCACAGTGACGTGATCATTCGTCATCTGGTTGCCTGGGTTGGTTTCACCTTGTAATTTCCATTCCAGCCCCAGTTGTCCGTCGAGAGCAACCCCAGCTTGTCCACGTGTTCAACTCCTTCCACGCCAGGCAGCCCCATCGACTTCGAAATCCAAATAGCTTCCGAGGACGACAGAGAGCGGATCCGGGAGTTCCTTCAGAACTTCTTCTACAAGGACGAACCGCTCAACTCCTTTCTGGAGCTCATCAACGAGGAGAACCCCAGATGCTACGACTTAGAGAAGTTCACCCTCCAGGATCTGGACAGCGGTCTGAACCTCTTGGCTGTTTACGATGGGAAAATTATTGGCGTGTGTCTGAATGGTATGATGAATGAATACAGGGTGTTTTAGTTTGTTTCTGCCTAGCTTCAATGGAGCATAGTGAGTATAGTTCTCATTGAGATGAGAAAAAAAGTCCTATGAACATAGGTTCGGAATCGAATAATTGTGGAACCCCTTCAGAAACAACAGCTATACACATGGTGTCCGAAAAGGTTATGTCGCGAATGATGACATCGATTCAACATACGAAACAGAACGTGCACTATATATCCAAGATTGATCTTCCATTGAACGTACTTAAATGTACTAAACGTACAAACTGAATCCTTTGTCGCACAATATTTGGACGTTCCAGAATCAACAAATATGGATGTTTAGATAATTTCAAATAATGTTCGCCCAATAGACATCGATAATACATACCAAACTGAATGTACAATGCATATTCGGAATCTTTCTTCCACTGTGGACGTACACAAACGTACAACTCGTGAACCTATAATGATTAATATAATTCACAAATATGGATGATTCGCTTATGTCAAAAACTGTTCATCCACTGGAAAATCAATGGACGCATGAAAGTGAACGTACAATACATATCCGGAATCGTGCATCCACTGAACGTACATGAAAGTACAATTTGTGATCGTAGAAAGTCGATCCAATTATGTACATTCCTTGGAAGTTCTGAAACATTCGTAAGACATACAATAATCGAACGTACAGTATATATCCAGAATCGTACATTTATTGAAAGTACATAGATGTTCAATTTGTTGAAGTAGAATTGAGATCACTTCCGTACATTTCTTGGACGTTTTAAAACCGCCATAATATGGATGTCGAACGGAACTGAACATACAATATATATCCGGAATCGTGCATCCACTGAACGTGTATTAACGTATATTTTGTAAACGTACAAACTGAATCTAATCAGGTACATCTTTTGGACGTTCAGAAACCTGCTAACATGGATATTTCGATTATGTCGAATATTGTACTTTCAATGGACATCCATCAGACGTACAATGTTGAACTTACAATATATATCCGGAATCGTCCTTTCATTCAACGTACATTGACGTACAAATCGTGAACGTACAATTTTGATCCGATTCCGTACATTTCATGGACGTTCTAATATTTACAAATATGGATGTTTCGGTTATGTCGAATATTCTACTCCCAATGGACCTCCATTCGACGTACAGTACTGAACGTTACAAAATATATCCTCATTTGTACATCCATTGAACGTCCAAGTTAGGTTCATGGACGTTTGGACATCATTTTGATATGAACTGGACGTCCATTGGACGTCGTGTGCTATATGGGAATTAGGATGAGTTAATAGTTGCCCGAATTTTATTGGTACCCCATGGCAACCGTTTGAAAGATATACATGAAATATATCTTGTTTTCATTCAAATTTTCAAGATCAACGAAGGTAACAAAGTGCGATTCACATCATTTTGGCTCACTCTATCTGACCTCTTACGACAAGTTTATCGATGACGTTGCAGAAATGCATCGAAATTTTGGGACGTAGATCTGAACAATTTATACGAAAAAAATTCAGCGTGTTCATTACTGAACTTTTATCCTACACATTTCTTGTGCTTTCTGAACCTAACCCAAACAATAAGTCATTGAGAAATCTATTAGATTTCATTGTGGTTGGTTTAGTTCAATCAGTAGGTAGTATGTTGAATGTCCGATTTGATGGTTGATTTGATTACAGGCATCATGCAAAGGGGAAAACTTGAGGAAGAATTCGTTTGTGAAGATGAGAAGTTCAGCAAAATCGTCAAGTTGCTTCAACACATCGAAGAAATTTCAGATCCGTTCCAAAAATATCCTGGAGTTGATAAAGCGATCGTTGTAAAAATTTTGTCGGTTGATGACACATATAGAGGAAGAGGCATAGCCAAGGAACTCATGTCTAAGACCATGTAAGTGCTTATATATTATATCCCCTCGGAAGACTGAAAAAAAAACATTTCGAAAATGTGTATACAGTCCATGCAGATCTTTTGAAAAGTACATTGAAAGTTATCGTTTATTATTCATATCATTATTTTGTCACATTGAAAATCAACATGGAGTTTTCAAGATCCCAAAGATAAAAATCGAATTTTGAACAACAGAGGGGTCAAGAGATAAATATATTGTCATTTCGAAGTACGTATACTTACGTACCTACTCATCAGAACATACAAAAAGTGTTCATTTTAAAATATTTAATCGTCACTGTCGAAATACAAGGCTCAATCTCATAAACATAAACTTATAGGAATAAGTATGATGTTTGAAAATGGTGATCAATACAATTCAAGGTCGTATAATATTTGGCAAAATCCTATAGTATTTCAAAAGAGATTGATCTATTGATTAGGTACAATCTATACCACTCAATAGCGACTGTTAATCATCACTTTTATCGGTTAGATATTCAATTGTTTTCAGTCCAGTTTCCAGAAATTGGAACTTTTACATAATCTTGAAATTAAACCTCAACTGACAGAAATGGGGAAGTCCACTGAGGGATAAGAAATCCATCCAAACCTCTTTCAATCGACGAATCATGATTTACGTCTGATGTGCAATCAATATTATGAGTTGAAGTTGAATGGAATCGAATCTATATCGTTTTGAAATCAGCATATTTCAAACAGCCAAATATGATGGTGGAGCCGTGACGTATTAGTCCCGAACTGTAGCTATCTCTCTCTGATACCTCGTCATTCTGCAGTGTTGCAGTGTGATTGGCCAGTTCAAGGACAATAGGCGTGTTGGGAATAGGACGTCGCACCAGTCACACCAATGAATTGACAAAATTTCAAATGGCGCAGGAATTGTGTGTTTTGAAATGGACATATTCTAATTTATTTTTTTCATCGTTTTAGCATGAATGACAAAATTCAAAATCAATTCGCTGGTAGTTTTTCAGTATAGAGTTCACGATAATGTCGTTTTGAAAAATTAGTGGTCTCCCCCATTAGCCTAAAACTGCAAGATTTATCTGTTAATCAACCTTCAATTGCGAGATGGCTGTTGTTATAATTAGAGAGTCACTTTAGTAATCAGTCTAATTGCAAGACATTACCTTTCAATAAAGTGCTTATTGCAAGAGGGATTTCAATTTTTTTTCTTCAAATTCGAGATCAATTAACAGAGAAAAATCAATTTGCATACCAGAGAGGTTCATCCTCCAATTATATAAGCTCTATTAATTGCAAGAATGATGTTATAATTAACGTAATTGTAAGATTTATATATCTATTGACATCAAATTGGAAGATTAATCATACAATTGAGCTATATTATGCAACATAAATCGTAGAGTTCAATTGGCGTGAATGATATTACAATTGAATTATAAGTATTTGCTACATTCATCTTGAAATTACAGCTCCATCTGACAGAAGAATGTTCCGATTGGTCTAGTTACAATAAGATTCGTCTTTCAATTAAGCTCTAATTGCCAGATTTGTCTGTCAATTGTTATAGTTGAATTCAACAAAAAAATGTTTTGATTGGTCCAATTATGAGATTCATCTTTCAATCAAGCTTTAATTACAAGATTTATCTGTCGATTGTCCTCTACTTGCAAGATCGAATCTTACAATAATTGAGCTCAGTGATATTCGAAATTAGAGTTCAATTTGACATGAGATTAATTTGTCAATCTAGATCTAATTGCAAGATTGTCGTTGTGATTTGTAGTAACCGTAACTGCAAGATTATAGTGTCAATTAACCTCTTACTAGGCGAGTGGACTTTTTTTTATTTCTCAAATAGAATCATCACTCAAATACCTTCCGTTTTCGTATTTTTTTAGATCTTTTTCATCGAGTTTTAGGTGCTAAAATCATCAATAATGCCACGGTAATTTTAGAACGGATAGACATCTACCACCATTTACCGCGAGTAAAAACTTATGTCACGATTTCTTAAGTAGGGGTAGACCATAGCACAGTTGCCATGTGTTGAAATAGTACCCACGATTAGGAACTTCAGAAATATTAGTTATTCAAACATTAATAAATTCTCAATTATGTATTGGACCAGCACAATGTTTCCAAGTCTCCAACATTTACATGAAATTTTGTAATGGAGTATGGAGTATATTTGGACATGCTGGTTGCTCGAAAGAGTCGAGAATGAACTATATAATAGCATGGGTTCCTCCTATTATGTTTTATTCAACGACAGGACTCTTACCCAGATAGCACAAGTACGTCCCAAGGACGTCCTGAAGCCGTTCGCATAGGACATACCAGACGTCCCGGGGACGTCCATTTTAAGTACGGCGGACGTCTTTAGGACGTTTTGGGGACGTACGATGTTACAAAATCGGAAGTCCCTAGGACATACGAATTAGGTCCGTTTCGGGTCTAATCTGGACCATTTGGGGACATTTCGAGGACGTCTGAGGGACGTACGATTCAGGTCGGTTTCAGGTCTGAAGCCATTATTGGTCAAAAATAAAATTTACTGATTCAGATAATACATTATATAATATACATATATGTCTTTTTGATAACTTGATTATAATTGGTGACTTAGCAACCTAGCCTCGTGAAGTGGGAATGGAAGATTTTCTGACCAATAACGAAACAACATAAAAGCTGACATCACAATTTATTCGACGATTGACGACGTATCGCCAAATAGTGGCCATGACGGTACGTTTGAAATGGGCTCCGAAATTCAAAAATTTCGAACAACGCATACACTCATCTCATTATTTACATAAAAATATAGTGTGAAAGTTGTTGCAAAAATTAATTATGGTCCCTAACGACGCAGTGTAGTAATTGAATACCGATTCATTATGAGTCCACTCGCCCAGGTGTTCCTTCAAAGATAGGCCACATTTTTTTGCTTTACCAAAAATCGATTTTCAGTTTTTTTTTTCCTGTTTCAGAGACCTGGCCAAAGGAAGAGGATGCGGTTTTTGCTCGGTGGACTGCTCCAGCTATTACACTGCACGCGCTGCCAAAAAACTAGGCTTCGAGCTGCATTATACTCTCAAATATGAGGATTACAAAGTTGATGGGAAGTCCGTATTCGACCCTGTGGCGCCCCACAAAGCCATGACCGTTTACACACAGAAGATTTCTTAAATACGGTACGAAGATAATGTACTGGGTGATACGATGAAAATATACCCAAAAGACCTTTTTCATTTTTTGCTGTATAAAAAAACAGCGAAAACAGAATATTTTTGTTTTTGCTGTTATCGCTGTTCTCCTCTCTGTATCATATCAGGTGGCTTATTGACCCCCCTTTGCGGGGAGCATCCCACCATGCCCAATTCCCACCATGCCCAATTCCCACGATGCCCAATTCCCACGATGCCCAATTCCTATGATGCCCACCTCCATGTCGACGATTACGAAAACTGCCGAAGAGCGCAACGTTGCCAGGTCAACAGAAAAATACAGAAAACACAAGATACCCACCATGCCAACTCCTCATATATTCCCATGATGCCCAATTCCCACCATGCCCACTTTGCATACTTTCCCACGATACCCGATTCCCACCACGCCCACTTTTCATACATTCCCACGATGCCCAATTCCCACCATCCCCACTTTTCATATATTACCCACGATGTCCAATCCCAACCATGCCCACCCTCTTTAGTTTCCCACCATGCCCACCTTTCATGCATTCCCACGATGCCCAGTTCCCACCATGCCTACCTTTATCATTGTGGGAATCCAGATAAGGTGGGCATGGTGTGAATTGGGTATCGTGGGAATGCATGAAAAGTAGGTATGGTGGGAATTGGGCATCGTAGGAATTGAGTATCGTGGGAATATGATATAAAAAGTGGGCATGGTGGGAATCTTGGGTTTACTGAATTTTTTTCTTGACCTGGCATGTTGCGCTCTTCGGCAATCTTCGTTATCGTCGACATGAAGGTGGGCATCGAAGGAATTGGGCATCGTGGGAATTGGGCATCGCGCAACGCACCCTCTTTGGGCTATAGGCACTTTGCCCTTTAATGTAATACTCATTGACAAATAGAGGAGTAAACATAAAATATTGAATTTTTTTTATGATAATATATTATTTATTATGTAGTATTCAATTTTTTTTGCTTACATATTTTGCAGACAAAAGCGTATAATTGATAAACTTTCCATTAAGAATTATGAAAATTTTATTAGTTTTTATTCGAACCAAGTCAAAATTATCGAAATAGAATTATAAATACCAGGTGTTCACCTTCCGTTGTCACCCAGTATATTTACTATTCAGGAAACAAGGCACAAGTCATCTATACCATACAGGGTGTCCGGAAAGGTCATCATAAATAATAGGGCTGATAGAGTGTGTCAAAATAATGTTAGTACTTCATATAAAAGAATGTGTATCTATCCATCTATCTATCTATCATTTACGACATGACCTTTCCGGACACCACGTATTTAATCTCACGATTTTCTGAACATGTTTTGGGCGCAGTGTTAAAGAAAATGGTGGAAATGAAGAACATAGTTGGTATACTCACTATTAAATCAAAACAAATGGGCAGAGTGCCCACAGCCCAATGGGGTTTTAAAGGAGGGTACTATAATAGCCATTACCCACCTGGTCATTCAAGGAGAACAGTGAAGGAACTATATGTTTTTCATTTCCACACTTTTCCCTAACACTACTATTCTTCTTGTGTACATCACTTATCGTGTCTTCTTTCCTGAATAATGTTGATGGTTGGAATGTATTATTTTACAGTTTCAATTGATAGTTCATTGATTCAATTATTGTGATAAAGATAAATCTGTTGAGAATTGAGCTCATTTTGTATATAGTTTTAATAATGTTCTGTAAGACTCCTCACACCACAAATGTTTCATTGCCAAGAGCAGTCTATAAGTATAGTTAGGTTTACCTATAGATACAGTGTGACCCATTTAAGACCGAAGCACCCTTATAAAAATCTATAAATGTCAACTGATTTATTTTCTTTTTGTTTCCGCAGAAAGAGTATTCGAAGATATACGTTCATTCAAATTTGCAAAATATAATTCCAATTTTCAGGGCATATACTATGTTATTTTTTCATGTTAAAAATTGCAAAAAATATCATAAGCAATTTTTTTTTTTTCAAGAAAATTCGACCCCACTAATGAATTTAGCATCCTTCAATCAGGTTAAACGCATAATTTCATTGGAAAATTCCAATTGATGGCGACAAAGTTATAACAACGTTATCTTTGGTAACACGATTTTTTATTAATAATTCAGACACATTCTGAGAAGCGGCAACATTGTCAACACAAATGTTGGAAATGATTGAAGTTTCTGGTAGTCATTTGATTTAATAGCACAAATTATCATCGAGTAAATGAACTTTATCTTGGTATTCATGAAGATTCATAAAATAAAAAGTCCATAACGTCGAAAAACCGGCTTGTCATAATAATTATCATCAATAACCAAGTATTTTCGTATCAAATAATAAGTATATTTTTTAATGACGGTATAACTTGATAATAATTCTTGCTATTAATTTACCAGAAACTATTATACAATTATTTCAAACATGTGTTTTGACAATGTTGCCTCATCTCAAAATTTTTCTGAAATATTCATAAATAATGGTGAGTTAACTTAATTGCCAATTGAAATTTTATAATAAAATTTTGCGCTTGACTTAGTTGAAGGGTGCTGGATCCAGTGGTGGGGTCGATTTTTTTTAAAACTATCGCTAGTGCTATTTTGCAATTTTCAACATGAAGAAAATAACATAGAATGCCCTGAAAATTGGAATCATATTTTCCATATTTGTGTAAACGTAGATCATCCGATACTCTTTCTGTTGAAACAAAAAAAAAGTAATCTGTTGAAAACTATATATTGTATATAGAAGAATTTTTTGTTTAGTATAGATATATAAGAAGAAGACAAGGAACAATAATGCTCATTCAAAACAACTTTGTGTCAAATACGAGGTGTCAAAAATTACTTTAACGATTTTTTTTTCAATTTTATTTTAGGTATTTAATGCTAGGTATTTGCTGTGTATTGTACCTGATATTTATGATCAATATACCTATTGTTTCATCTTCGAGATATTGATACTTCATTGTAATAAGAAAAAAATGAGGATCATTGATCAGTAAATGAATTAGTTACATAATATGACCTTGACATCAAATATTATCTTGGTCGGAAATTTCAAAAGAATTATCTACAACTTCACAAATTGTAACATAACAGAATTTCAAATCGGAGCAATATGATTCAACCTCTCTCGAATTCTTGGCTACTTTTTACCAAGATGATTTCTGATAAATTGGTATAGATAGGTAGGTAAGTATTCAACTTTTCAGAGTATATATAACATATATATGTATATTGTAATGGTGGACTTAAGTGCATGCCAATAAAGAGATTTTTCCATTTACATGAGTTTTTTAATAGTGAAAATAGTAATCTAATATTGTCGGTGGAAAAAATGTAGGGTCGCTGAAATATAGATGTGTTATTAGCTGTAGAAATAGTTCCGTCGTTCATTCATTCTTTAAAATGGTAACTATAACAGAAAAGCAGAATAATCAGACACATTCATTACTGGTATGAGATTATTCATGCGTTTATTAAATTAAATTATAGTTATTGAAATAAACAACAGATTTAAAAAAAAAATAATTGGGGAACAAAAAGCTTATGATAAGTTCATAAGGATATGTTTCTTGACTTCAATTTCGAATTGGGTGATATTTGTGCAACTCCGTACGGAGTTGCACTCACGTGAGTGAACTTTTTTTAACCAAGTGTAGAATTAGCAGCATCAAGATGAAACAAAGTCATATTAATTGTCTAGTATGATGTTCATGGATTTGAGAATTCCTTACCAATATGAAGTTTGATTTGAGGTGTTTGTTGATAATATCAAAAACAATTTTGAGAGTAGGTATTTATGAGATACCTAGTGCTCTTTCCAAAGAAAATGATGTTAATTATAAAATGACCAAAAGGGTCCGGAATAACAGTCAGGGATGTGATGTGTGGCATGAAAGTGATGCCTTGCTCTTATATCTCTGGGATCAAACTGTGTTAACTGTGTACCCCATCAGATGCCCCAGAGTAAAAACAAACATTCCTTTGATGTCACATTCATGTCGCGTTAAGTAAAATTGCGAATTACAAAAAAAACATCATTGGTATTGCCAGAGGGGACTCTTTGTTTTACAAAACATTCGTAATATTCGTCACCTTTCATTGGATTCGAGACTTAAAATGTAGGGGAATTTGTGAGGCTCCCTAACAACCAAGGGACTCACTGGACCTCACATTCTTGACTATTTATGTAACAAACGGAATCAATTAATTTTGATGCTGAATGTAGTCACTTAATACGTACTGTGAGTTTTATTTGGCATCATAATGTGAATCATAAAATATGACCAAAAGGGTCCAGAATAGCGATCATTGTGATTTCAGTGGGACTCTCATTTCGAGTCACGGATGTGATGTGTGGCATGAATGTGATGTCCTTTTATATCTCTGGGATCAATCTGTGTTAACTGTTTATGTTGAAATGTATACCAACTGAAAGAAAAAATAATAGTTTCGAATAGTTTGAAATGAATACTTGATGTTCTTGTTCATGTTTGCAGTAAAAGTGACTGGTAATTTTTGAAATTGCAATTTCTCAATACTTCTCAATTCAACATTCAACAAATATGAAAATTAGTACTGATTTACCATCAGTGCTCCTGAGCGGCAATAATTTCTAAGTATAACATGAATATTTATTTATTTATTTATTATTTTATTTATTTATTTACGGGAAACCCCATTACAGAAAAAAAAACAAAAGGTAAATATTATGAATACTATTGAAGCAGAACGCCCTGTATAAGCATCGCATTTTCTGAGGAATCAGTGTTTGTGCCAGTTACCTACCTATGATTTGCTATTGCTTTCGTGGTAATCCAATAGATGGAGGAAGAATGTTCATTTGGAAAACTTTAAATATATCGTCATTTGTTTTTGTGGCGCTAAGGCAAAAAACGCACTTGGTATCGTTTGTTCGAGCTCGACTTTTTGATTTTGTGAGCATTTGTGATTGATGGTAGCTCTTAGTTACAGCGTGTTGAATATTGCTTTTATATAAAGTGTTGTTTTGCACCGACTTAGTGCCAGGTAAAGTAGTTACTCTTTATATTTTTCATGTATTTTAATGGTGCCTTATGTACATCTTCCAGATTTCATATACATTATATTTAGCCACGTTGGTGGGTGATTGGCAAAATAAAACCCCATACTTTCCGAAACTACTTATTTCGCGACCTGAAACTCCCCCTGAGGATATTCTGTTACATCTGGCGCCCACAGTGGTAGCGAAAAAAATTGGAAATTATGAACGAATCACAGCCTAACACCCCAGGCTCAAACGGCTATAATTTAAGACGAAGGGCAACTATATTCAACAGTTCCGGACAACGAGTGGAACAGTTAAGAAATGAAGGGCAAAATCTTGGTGGAATACCCCAGAAAATTCCAGAGGTACCACCTCCTCCCTCCACACCCTTCAGTGAACAAGGTAGGCCAGTATATTTTCCTTATTCGGCTCCGCCCCCAAATGGGTTTCGACATAACATTGCTAGTCATGCTGCACCCCCAGCGGCATCTACGTCCACAAATGGGCCACCACCTCCAGTTTTTCACCCCACTGGTGGTCCTGCCATGCCTCTATTCACTTCACAAGGCATAACCAGGCTTGTTGCTGAAGTTGTTCAACAAATGCAGAACCAGAGGATTTCTAATGAGGATCCATCTAATAGCAACCGAAATAATAGAACAATTGATAGGCCTTTCAGTGAAATTTCGAAAAATGTACCAATTTTTGATAACAAGTGTGTTCACCCAGTAGAATTTTTGAATTTATTAGAAAGCGGGTTCAACGTGCAGAACGTACCATATGCGAATTTTGTTTTTTTAGTAAGTTCATCTTTCACAGAAAATGCAAAATTATGGGCTGATGCTTATTTAACCACATTCATTTCGTACAATGAATTCAAAACTGGATTTCTCAATCATTTTTGGGGAGCCACTAAGCAATTGGAGGTAAAATTGAAATTAGAGTCAGCTCGTTATTCTGAGAGAGATGGCACGTTTGTGGACCATTTCAATTATTATGTTTCCCTGGCCAAACATTTGAATCCGCCATACGAACCGGAATTATTAATACAAATTATTGCCAGACATTTACCACCAAATGTTTCGTCAACGTTGATTGGAACAACAAATTTTCAAAATGCATTAGAAAAATTGAGACAAGCGGATTACTATTTTGATAGAAAATCACAGAGTTCAATTCATAGTTCAGCTTCAGGTCAAAATTTTCAGATACCATACCATAAAAATACTTTTGATAACAAAACATTTCATAAAAAAGAAGCAAATACTGTTTTCAGACCTGAAAGTGAAAAAAACCGTAGACAAGTGTCTAGTCTGCAGGTTGAAGAAGAACATTCGGAAAACGAATGTACCCCCCTCCAATAAGCCCAGGAGCGGGGAATACCTTAAATAGGGCTAATTTATTCTTGAAAACTCCCCGGGAAGACCTTGACGAAAACTGTGAACTCGATCATGTCAATTCAAATTTTCGGCTACCTCAGATTGAAATTTCGATATTCGGTTTATCTTATCCGGCGTTGATAGATAGTGGATCGCAAATATCCTGTTTATCAGATGATGTCTGGGCCCAATTGAGTGAATTTCACGATATTATTCCATCGTTTAAGTGCACTGGTGTAAAAATCGTAGGTGCGTTCAGAAGTAAACAAAAAAAGGTCGATCACCAGTGCTGGTTATTGTTTAAAACAGAAGGTCATATTTTCGAGCACGAGTTTTTTTTGGTTAGCGGTCTAATATACCCAGTAATTTTGGGCGTAGATTTCCTTAGAGTTTTCAAGGTAAATATTGATTTTGTTGGTGAACGATTAACTTGCCATTTAGATAACAAAAAAATTATTATTAAAGAGAGTCATTTTTTGCATGAGTATGAATCATCGGAAAGCGTTAAGGCCCGGTTAATTCCATCTGACAAATCGGTGTTAGTTTCACACGTGTCTAGTTCGGAGTTTGACGAAGATGATTTTTCTAAAGTAGTGTCCCAATGTACGGGGTTAAACAGTCAGCAAACAGAATGTTTCGTGAAATTCCTAAAACGAAACAAAACCGTATTTTCGAATATACCGGGGTTAACCGATAAGTATTATCATGATATTAAGTTAACCGAAAATAAGGAGTTTTTTATTAAGCCCTACCCCTTGCCCATAGCTCACCGCGACCTCGTGAAAAAAACGTTGATTGATTTGGAAAACTGGGGAATCATCGAGCGTGCAGTTACGCCCTACGTATCTCCAATTATGACAACGGTCAAAAAAGACAATAGTGTCCGAATTTGCCTGGATGCCCGCCACCTCAACAAACTGATGCAGAAAGATTATGAGTTGCCGCCCTCAATTGAGGAAATTTTGTTGACGATGTCGGGGCGTAAATTCATGTCTACTCTTGATTTGACCATGGGATATTATCAAATCCCCCTAACAGAGGAATCTAAGAAGTATACCGGCTTTATGAGTGAGGGAAAAACTTACCAGTTCTGTAGGATGCCGTTCGGTATTTCTACAGCGGTTTCGGCTTTTGTTCGGTGCATAAGTTTAATTTTCGGGCCCGAATTTAAAGACTTTATGGTTACTTATCTCGATGATTTGCTTATATTGTCTGATACGTTTGATGAACATTTAGCGCATTTAAAAAAAGTATTCGACACGCTCAACGATGCAGGTTTAAAATTAAAGTTGAAGAAATGTTGTTTTTTCCGATCTCAATTAAAATTTGTAGGGTATAATTTAACCCCAGACGGTGTCGAACCTAGTTATGATCGCGTTCAGGCTATAACCGATTATCGAATTCCGAAAAATGTGAAAGAGTTACAAAAATTCTTAGGGTTATGTAATTACGATCGACCTTTCTGTCCAAATTTTGCTAGCGTTTCTGAACCTTTGACGTGTTTATTACGAAAAACAGTAGCGTGGCGTTGGGGAAGTCGTGAGCAAGATGCGTTTGAAAAAGTAAAAAAATTATTAAGCGAGGCCACTATGTTATATCACCCGTACCCTGATCTCGAGTGGCATGTACAGGTGGATGACAGTGACACTGCCTTAGGTGCGCATTTATTTCAGTTGGTAGGCGGACAGAAAAAAGTCGTTGCTTGGGCTAGCAGAGTCTTGCTACCACGAGAAACGCGTTATAGCGGCACTGAAAAAGAAATATTAGGGGCTGTTTGGGCCTTAGAACGTTTTCGTGTTTATTTACTAGGTCGAAAATTTACGTTATACACTGATCACCGTGCTCTGACTTATTTGGATAAATGTAGGCTATTATCCCCTCGTATAACGCGCTGGGCGCTCGCTCTGCAGGAGTATACCTTTGACTTTAAGTACGTGCCAGCGGCCGAAAATCTGATTTCGGATGCGTTGTCAAGGTTTTGCGGGTCGCGCGTACCTACGCCTATGGATAAATGTTTTAAAGTTTTGTCGAATTTCCAATTAGCTCCGGAGTTCCTTAAAATACTGAAAGATTTCAAAAAATATCAACGAGAGGATGTTAAACTTGGTGATATCCTATCCAACTTACCGGGTGATGAAAAGTTGCAGACCCATTTTGTCGTGCATAACGAACTTCTTTATTTGAGACAGGCTTTAGACGAATCTTGTTTACTTTGCGTACCTAAAGCGTTGACCACGAAGTTTTGTAAATATTTTCACGAACATATAGGACACTTTGGCGTCTACAAAACGTGGTGTTCTCTGAAAAGCGAAGTGTGGTGGTCAAATATGCATTCGGACATCAAAAAGGTATTACGCACTTGCGAAATATGCCAAAAAACGAAATATACCGCTATGCCAAAACCTGCTATACATCCGGTCGTTCCCACAACGAAAGGCGAATTCGTGGCTCTTGATCTTTATGGACCTTTGCCCAGGAGCAGGGGCGGGACCACTTTCCTTTTAGTTGTGCTAGATACTTTTTCTAAGTTCGTGGCTTTGTACCCCCTTAAAAAGGCCACCACCCGCGCTTGTCTGAACCGGTTAATTCTAGATTATTTTACGAAAATAGGACGTCCTAAAAAAATATTATCAGATCATGGCACCCAGTTTACTTCCGCTTCTTGGAAAAATACTCTAAATTCTCTAGGTGTGGAAGTAACTTATTGTTCGGTACGTCACCCCCAAGCTAATAGTTCGGAAAGGGTTATGCGTGAATTAGGGAGGCTATGCCGTGTTTACTGTCATTCGCAAAATACCCGTTGGGCTTTTGAGGTAAAAAACTTTGAGTATTTCCTGAACAATGTTGTCCACGAATCCACGGGGTTCACGCCTAGGGAATTACATTTCGGGGAAAAAAGTCATTGCTTGCCTTTGCGGTTCCGGGGGCCATCTACCGAGGGTCAAGATATTTTAAATGAAGGCAAGCTCTTTCTAGCACGGGAGACTTTGATGGGTAAAGCAGCTCGTCGCGCGACGGCCTATCCGTCAAGGCCCTATCCGAAATTTGAACCCGGAGCCTTAGTACTCCTCCGCTCAAATCCGGTATCCTCGGCCCTCAATTCGGAGACAAAAAAGATGTTGCTCTTGTTTTCCGGGCCCTATCGAATAAAAAAGGCAGTTAGTTTCGCGACCTATGTTCTCGAACACACAGATGGAGTGGAACGCGGTACTTTCCACGCTAGCCATCTGAGACCTTTTCATGTCGCGGACGATGGTTAGTCGTCGGTGTCCGGTTTAGTGTTTAAAAGACCCTTTTCCTGCACGTTTTCGTCATGGGTCTTTGGGGGGGCTGATGAAGCAGAACGCCCTGTATAAGCATCGCATTTTCTGAGGAATCAGTGTTTGTGCCAGTTACCTACCTATGATTTGCTATTGCTTTCGTGGTAATCCAATAGATGGAGGAAGAATGTTCATTTGGAAAACTTTAAATATATCGTCCCTTGTTTTTGTGGCGCTAAGGCAAAAAACGCACTTGGTATCGTTTGTTCGAGCTCGACTTTTTGATTTTGTGAGCATTTGTGATTGATGGTAGCTCTTAGTTACAGCGTGTTGAATATTGCTTTTATATAAAGTGTTGTTTTGCACCGACGTACTTAGTGCCAGGTAAAGTAGTTACTCTTTATATTTTTCATGTATTTTAATGGTGCCTTATGTACATCTTCCAGATTTCATATACATTATATTTAGCCACGTTGGTGGGTGATTGGCAAAATAAAACCCCATACTTTCCGAAACTACTTATTTCGCGACCTGAAACTCCCCCTGAGGATATTCTGTTACACTATCTATCTATATGATAAATCTAACTTATGAGAGAGCTCTATGTCTCAAAGTACAGATTCAACAAGTGTTTTTTGAAACTATTAAAAGACCCATGAAATATGTCCAAACCGTTTTCATTAATTAATCTCAATGTTCTCCCAATAGGTGAGTGTTGACCATAATTGGTAGCATGATGAGATATATATTCTAAATAGGTTAGCATTTCTAAATTTTCTGTTTGGTATATTGAAATTAATTAACTCCAACAACTTTGGACAACCAATAACCATTCCATTAATTAATTGAAAAATGAAACAAATATCAGTGGTTTTTCTGCGATTTTTTAAAATCTGCAAATTCATTTCACCACGTACGAAATCATAATCATGGTTTTCAATAACAACATTGAGCTTGAAAGCGCAGAATCTTGAGAATTTATTTTGTATACGTTCGAGAGTACCTATAGTTGTGAACTTGATACAAAAGGTGACCAAATGATAGAAGCATAATATTTGTAGTAGTAGTATTGTAGGTTAGTAATGTGTGTAATTTCAGCAGTCCGGAAAACATCGTAAAAAAATCTCTGATGATGAAAATGTATGGAACTTCTAGATTATTATTTATTTTCAGACGCATTTAGCAGTAAAAATAATATGCATTCCCTCTCCGCGGGAAACATCAAGTACCTACATTGACAATAATACACGGATATATAGGTACAGCCGGCCAACCAGAAAGTAGTAGGGTGGCTTAATTGTTATTATAGTCATTGTGGTGATTTCCGAGATTGGTGTGTAGTGTGCTGAAGCGGTCGAAAATAGTTTATTCAGGTTTCATATTTAGCAGAAAAAATAAAAATAGTAATGGCCAGTGTAATAGAGGTAGTATGATCTGGTAAGCCATTCATTATCATTTCATTAAAAACATAAAATTAAGTTGCTGAACTAGAGCAACATCTACCCTGGCCGAAACAGGTAGGTTCAGGTTCATGACAGGTCTTAAATGCTCATACTCCATGGAACGAATTTTATGGAAAACTTACCTAATGTGTTAAGATCTGACAGCGTCGAAGAATGCTTTGTCATTCAGTAGAAAAACAATATTACTTTCATCAATATGGAAGTGAAACATCATCATGTTTTCCACCTTCAAAAATAAAAACCAAGTGTTTCAATCATCCAAAACTTTATTTAGTAAAAAATTCTCCCAGTATAGATAACCTCTGCAAGAAAGGCTGGCCTTTACATGACAACAACTTGAAATTATTTTCCCACGTTGAGTTCCTCGGATACTTGTTTTCCGTGCGAAACTTCTCCAACATCTCCTGTGGATCGAATGTCTTCTCTTCCTTCACCAATATTTGGTTCAAGAGCTTCGGGAATGACATTTCTTCAGTGTCATCGAGATAAGATGCATTGTCTTGATAATCCTCATCAGAAACGAGGATCTTTTGGCTAATACTATCATTATCTTCTAGTTTGACATAACTGTTAGCAGATTCTGTAGTTATGGTGAGGACTTCATCGTCTTCTTTGGGATCGTCAAACTCATTTTGCTGTTGACATGGTTCGACAGGTATCTTTTTTTCTTTGATTCCTTCGCCCATGAACAGAGCTTTATTTTTCTCGATCTCCTTCAAATCAAAAATGTTTTTGTTTGAAACGCTGTGGCAACAATGCAGGGCGCTAGGGTCGATAGGATGAGCTTCAGTGTTGAAAATATACCCTCCTGCATCAATGACACATTCTCCGTTAGGCGTATCGATGATAGTGCCAGATTGGCCTTGATTATGAATGAAATTGTCTGTGTCGAAAAGGAGGTAGAGATATTTGGTTGTTTCCGATAGAAAAAATGATTCCATCCTGTCTTCTTTCCTGTGGTCCCTCACGTCTTTGATCTGTCAAATAGAGAAAGAAAAAATCGGACATTTTGAAGGAAACATATGGTTGAAATTTTTCCACAACTAGCTGAATGATTGACAACTTTCACATGTCAAATCGAGCCGTAAACAAGCGAACATTGCTACCAACCCAAATGCTGAAATTGTATCAATACAAATCGGTCGCTTTTCGATTTTCTGCTGTCATATAGTTTTCAGGAACTCTAAACAACAACTTATCCATAGACAAACTATTTTTATTTCTAATAGAAATCCATGTTGCTCAAAGTTGAACAGTAGTAGATGGACGGCTCATCAGTCTGATTGGGGTGTCGCGATGCCTTCAAGTATATGTAATCTGGTGATATATCGCGACTTTGGTAGTTTTTTCTTGTGTTGTTGTAGATTAAATAATTCTACAATGATGTTATGTTGTGAAACAATTTTTTGTTTGTCAACTGATATTTGTAGGAGTGATATTATTTGATTGAAAATAAGGGGACTGTATAATTTATAGAAGGCTCAAGATGATATATTTTTATTGAATTTGGTAAAAGTCGTCAGAAGCATCAGACTCTGTAGCTTATTCTGTACTCTCTACAATCCTAACATGAAATTCTTGAAGACCCGACTGCATCGTAGGCGGTCTTCAGCCCTTCCAAGGTGGGAAACGCAATACAGAGACACAAACCAATAAATTTACAAAGTGACGTATCTTTTTTAGTGGTGTTAGGTTCGTCAGTAGTGATTTCATGATGATAACGTTCAATAATCATTGATATCAGTGTTCTGATTCTTTGATTCGTTTCTATTCATGATTTTCAAAGTCAGTTGGAGCAAGAAATGTCCAGTTCGTATCCAAGAATCAGACATGAAACTCTATTGGTCGGTACCTTAGATATTAATTATTAGACTACGTCTTTTGGCACTAGTAAGTTTCGGATTATTTAGATAATGAGATGAAAATGACAAATTTGTAACCTGATGGGCACTTCGAAGGCGCAAATTCATTACTGCATGAGATATACCCTTCAGATTATTTGCTATTTAGTGACTTGACATTGACGTTTTAGTCTTCCACACAACCGAAATGCACGATGCAATACTAGCTGCAGATCCATCTATAGACAGGGCGCAACAAATAACCTATTCTGTTATAGTGAAATACATTTTAACTTTTGTTGTAGTAAATTATTTCAATGAAGCATTTTTTCAGTGTTTGAAACTTCATTACATGTCGAAATTTTCAAATACTGAATCCCATTGATTCAGTTCTATTGGGATTTAATGATCTTTGATGTTTATTTAAGGACTTGAACCCGAGCGAAGTCGCGGGTAGAAGCTAGTAATAAAATAAATAGATATCCTCCATGTTCCGCAATCGCAAATTGATTTTGAGAAGTAGGTAATGAAATATCCTCACTGTTGCATATCCGCACGGAGTTTTCGCACTGTGCTGGATACTCCTCAGGATATCTTCGCCGGCTTGCAGAAGAAAAGGATCTTCTGTTGCCCGGTACAGATACATGATCGACTCTATAAGCTCGGGTCGCAATGGGTAGCTCTCTTTGTGACTGCCCGCCTCGTTCTGGGGAATGTAAAAGAATTCTGGAGTGAATCCGTATTGCTGCCACACTTGATGGTAGTTGTGCAATGTGCGCATGGCACTAGATGTTTCTCCTAAAACAAGTCAAATTCGACATTGCATTACATACCTGCGAGATAGACTCCATTTCCACTTTATGTCTTAAAAGTGTTTTTGTACAACTGCTATGAAAAGCAGCGTATTTTTTGATTAAAAGCTTTTATTCAACTTGCAATGGATGGATGTATGTTAGTTCGGGTGGAATCTTTGAACTCAATTTTGAAGTAGATATCCTCAACCGTTTGAGCTGAAATTGTAATTGAAACTGTATACACGTTGAGTTTGGATGACAATGCACGATAAGGTGTGTGAAGTTATTCTAAATCCAATATGTCAAACTATCCAAGATAGCGGAATAGTTATTTTTATTGCAGTTCTACAATATGGGTATCAGATGAAAGTGCTCGTTGAAAGCAACTCAAAAAATAATGTGACGTCATTCTGAATTCAATATGGCGGACCATCAAAGATGACGGAGTTATTTTTAATGCACTTCTACATCATGGGTATCAAATAAAAGGGCTCGTTGAGAGTAACTCGAAAAAAAAAATGTGACGTCATTCAGAATACAATATGGCGGACCATCCAAGATGGCGAAATAGTTATTTTTAATGCACTTCAATATGGGTATCAAATGGAAGGACCTTTTGAGAGTAACTAATTCTTGGGGTAGTTTTCATGAGTTCTTTGATGAATATCGCAATTATCATTAAATATTATTCCAACAATGCATAATAAATAATATGAATATACAGAGTAGTAACGATTTAATGACAAGATACTTAATGGAAGAAGCTGCAAAAGTTAGATTTGTTCTCGAGAATTTCAAGAAAAAAGTATGAATTAGCATACGAAACATTTATGGAATGTAGAAAACAATAAAAAAATAACATCTTTTTGGAAAAGTGTACCGTTCTGGTATACTTTTGAGGAACTAAGAAAGGCGTCTACCCCTTGGTCGAAATATTCAATGTTGCGAAGTGCCACAATATAACATGAATATCAATAAGGTACATTACTTGTATTCTTCAAATTTGTGCAGTTGTAGAAAATGTATGATGCGCAACATGTGGGAACAAGTACTTATCTCATTTGTTGCACAGTATACTAATTTTATCTAAACAACCGAGTTTTGAGGTGACTGAAATAATTTATGGGCACCCTGTGTGAGTTTCATGACCCTACATGGTCAAGTGTGAGCAACTCTCTTATCTATTTATTCACTTAGTTCACAGAATAATTCCAATTACAAACTAAGAAATATTGGAATATGAGTAAACAAGGAGGAGGAGGAGGAACAACTATTACCTTATACAAGAAAGAAAGATCTAATCTGCTGGATTGTTGTATGAAAAATGCCAAAAGCTGTGCAATGATCATTATAATTATCACAGATTCTTTGAACTGGAGAGTTTATACATATGATCGTGCGTGGAGTTGGCAAGTAAAAGATTCGATTCACTCGGGATGCCATTCTTGGAACGTGAAATTGAATTCTTTGCGTCGAATAATGAAAATCACATAGGTTATTGATTGTTTTGAAAAGGATTACTTTTGAATGGTAGTCTCTTCGAGTTTGGAACGCCAATTTCTGGATATTCTCCATCTATTTTGAAAGAAAGTAGTTTCAAAAAGCGCCACTGAATCGATGCAAGGCTGTCAATGTGAGTTTTATTATGAGGACTCCAAATTACCGAAGCATATTCCAGCTTCGATCGGACAAATGCATAATTCAGACTCAGTATCTTTGAAATTTCTGGAGTATCAAACTATACAACCATAGGATTTGCTGGCAGCTGACGATATTTGTTCGATGTGAGTTACAAATGAAAGTTTTGGATCAAATATTACTCCCAGATCCTCAAATGCCTCTGCTCTCTGTAAGTCAGTATTATCAATGGTATAGTTGAACATGACACAAGATTTCAAAGTGAAGGACATCACACAGCACTTTCCGGGATTGAGAAATAACTTATTGGAAATACACCATTCTTTAATTCTAGCTAAGTTATCTTGTTATATATATATATTAACGGCCTATTCTCGTTAGGGAGCAAAGGTAGCATGATTGGTTTTGCAGATGATACAGCTATTTTTTATAGCTCAGAAAATTGGACAAAATTGAAATCTGATGCTGAAAAAGATTTTTCAAATATAAAGAAGTATCTAGATAGCAAGCTATTAACAGTAAACTTTGAAAAAACACTGTATTTGCCTTTCTGCTGCAATTCGACAGATACCCCTTCCTTCAACCAATTGGAAATTAGCATTGGTGAAGACAGGTTCTACATTCTACCGGACAGAAAAATCAAATATTTAGGAGTGATAATCGATTCACATTTGAAATGGAATTTCCATATATCATATGTAACGAATAAGCTACGTAGTATTTTATTTAAATTTCGAAAATTGAAAGATATTTTACCGCTTGAGCATCTGAAGACCTTATACTTCTCATTAGTTGAAAGCCATCTCAGATATGCCATAATTGTATGGGGAGCAAGTCTGAAAACACACATACATTCCTTAGAAGTTACCCAAAGAAGATTTTTAAAGTTAGTATTCGCTAAAAATCCCAGGTACCCAACTAACGCCCTTTACGAAGAATCGAAGATACTAGATTTGAGACAGCTCTATTTCTTTTGCGTAGGCAACAAGTACCACGTGAATAGAAAATGTTCACAGCTTCCACGTCATGATCACAACACTCGTCAAAAACATCATTACGTAACACCATTGATGCTCAAAACTACTTCCCAACGATCATACTCTTATTTTGCACCAAAACTATACAATACGATACCGGAAAATATAAAGAACATCCCACATATATCATCTTTCAAAAAGAACCTTAGGGAGTTTATCTTAATAAATCCCCGAAGTATGATAAATAATTATTTTAATTGATCATTGTATCAAGGTCCAAGTGTATTATGCATTTCTTCTCAATTTGTATTTCAATTTATAGCAATTACTTTTAATACTTTTGTACTGTCTCATTCGTTTTTCGTTTTTTTTTTTTTGTATTTATTTATTTTTTTTTCGTTATTGTCATTATTATATCTATAGGTAAACTATTCGAAACGCTATTGAATTAGTATTAGTTATTATTATCTATCTCGAAACAAGTGAATTATCACTTATCGAGTATATTTTATTCACAACAGTACTCATCTTGTGGTACATTTTTCTTGTAGTTATTTTTTGTGTGAATAAAAAGTTATTATTATTATTATATTATTATAATTGACAATGGTTTGTATCTTAAATTCTGTGGAATATGTTCATATCGTCAGCATATAGCAAGCCATTAACTTCAATGCCGTCGAGTATGTCGTTAATGAATATGTTAAATAATAGAGAACCGAGCTTCGACCCTTGAGGTACTCCAGATGTAGCAAGATATTCGACTGACCTGTGACCACGGCATTCGATGACTCTTTCGACGTAACTAAGCCCACTAAACACCCCTTATTTTTTCAAGGTTCATTTAAACCTAACGGTGAATTAGGTCTTAGCGAACCCACTTCAGTTATGTGTATGTGGTGTATAAGTGTGTGTCAGCATTTTGTAGAGTGTGCCCTGTGGCCTGTATAGTTTGGTATCGCGGATGAGTTAACAAAATATTATGTTTCATGATTCAAAGCCTTCACACAGTATAAGTGACACTGTTTCTACTCCCTCGCCGCATAATCGATATATTATTCGATACGTTTCCTGCTTCTTCATAAGCTTCAATCACCTGACGTCCTCATCTCCCATAGCAGTTACTACCTGATCAGCTCTACATTGCACATAACAGCAGTGACAGTGATATTTCTGATGTAACGACTTTCATCATACTTACAGGCCTATTCTCATAACGTTATCGTTACGTGTCGTTAGTGGATGGCATATCGTTAAATGACGATAATTTTTCTGAATCGAATTCACTACCGATTAGACAGTCGGTAACGAACGATAAGCTGTCATCAGAACATCGTTTATAGACGATAGCTATTCAGAGTATCGGTAGGATAACATGAACACAAAAACAATGAACGCATAATATCCTCTCATCCATCGGTTTTCTGTTGGAGATGGATCCAGTCAGTCTTTTCAAATTCTCAGAAGGGTTTCAGAGGAGTTGAATATGAATATTTGTTGATATTTACCGTTTATTTCGATTCAGACAAGTGAATAAAAATTCTAATAGACGCTTGAGGGACGCTAGTAAACCTTTCGGAAGTCCTATGAAGGAAACTTTCGGGAGGATTGTCGGTTACCCAGAGAGCTATAGTTTGGGGGGTATTCTCTCATAATATGTTGCAGTGTCCCAAGGAGGCCAGTAGGAATACTAGTATATACCATCAGTTGTTGAAAATATAATCGGAAAGTACCTACTTACTGATGTACTCATCTGTTACCAAAAATCTATAGAAAGAGACAAATCATTGGCTATGTCCCAAGCAGATGTATCTATGAAATATCAAACATACTTGTAGACAATTACCTCACTGTATCAAATCTTCAAGATATTGTATATGTTAAAAATGGGTACTTTTCTCCATTGCTTTTCATCCCTCATTGGGGCTCTGGAACTATTCAATCATAGAACCAAATCACTCCTTCCTTCTAGGATATTGGGGTTTGTGGGTTCATATTGATTTGATAGAAATTATTTATATCCCTGCAGTTCCTCCACATATATGCAAATAATAACGAATCACTGTTTGAATATTTGAGCACTCCAGTGTAAGCAATCCTACTTCCCCTAGAAAAATGATTTTCTCTACTTATTATAGTAGAAGACTAGGTAGAAGATATCTGATCTATATGATATACATACCGATTTGTCAATTTATGACAAATAATGTCACATAATGTCATACTATCTTTTCTGAAAATATATACTTCTTGTTAATTTTCGAATATTTCAACGACATATGTTACAGAATGCATTTTTTCATTAAGTCGTTCGAATTGTCGTTACATATTAGGATAACGATAGTTGTTATCTAACGACTCGTAAAATAACAACTTTTTACTGAATAGGCTTGTTAGACATGTAAATTTGATGATGCAGCAGAGTTGATTCCTAGTTATCTTGAATTACAACTTCTATATTCATCGATATTGTACTACTAACAAAATAAGTGAACTTTCTATGATGATTGTTATTATATCTATGTAATTATGTTGCTGGATTATTTTAAAAATATGAATATCATTGTAATTGTATTGTACCAAATTTTGGATTGCTAATAAGTAAATGTCGAGCTTAGAAGTCCCAAAGTCTATTCCGATAAGAAGACAGCGTTAGAAACCATAGGATGCCATAGGTAAACGTTGACCTTCGCTTTCATTATTCAACATTGAAAGACATATTGCACCCGTCTAATGTTGTGACTTATAAAGTGATTTAAGGTAGTGTTTTCATTGATGAAAGGCCGATTTCATCACAAACTCAGAGGGAAATACAGTCATTAACATGACGCAATGGCTACGATTGCAAAATAGACACCATATTCTCAATTCGCCTTCAAAGGCAGCGCCATCTGCTATCTTGTGGAGTTATATGGACTAGGTGTTCATATTCTTAGCTAATATTAGTAGAGATCTCTAGATCAATTGCATTATTTATCTGCACCAAAACTCACCTATTAAACTCAAAACTCCGGGCCAATAAGCCTCCAAACTTTGGAACACCGGTAACGTTACCTGTCCCTTCGTCATCGACACCCACATGTACCAGTCGTCCTTTTTCATGTACTTGTCGATGGCCTTTTTGGACTCGTAGAACATCTCCATCAGTTCAGGCCTCTGCAGCAGGATGGATCCCTTTACAACAACATTGGCTGACGTATATAAACCCACGAGGGAAAAAATCTGGTCGGTATTTGAATAATTCTGTTTGTCACCGATTGCAACAAAATTCGACAATTGACAGGCCGGATACGACTCAAACGACTGAAGGTGTGTTTAAAAGAAAGGTGTTGCCATGGAAATGCGTTCAACACATTGCGTGCCAAGCCGTGATTGGGGATTGGCTATGAGGGCCAAACCACAGTTTTCTAATATTTGTGAGTATTTTATATTGAAATTAAGGTTTGTTTGATACGTGTTTTTTTGTAGTTTTTGGTTATATTTTTTTGGTTTCGTTGTGTCACTCATTTATGAAAGACGTGGCCCTGTAGCAGAAAAAAACGCAAATTTATCACTGGAGGCTAGGTGATTCAAATATGAGCGACGGTTTCTTCAGTATTTTCAGTTGTTTCTTGGATTCTCTATAAGCAGGTCACCAAAAGAAAATCTCGATACGAGCATTTCAAGATATATCAGCCGCAGACCTACTTGATTTGAAGAATTCGGACAAACCACAAAGGACTGAAACGGCAAAAAGCATCTACTTCATCGTATCATCCACAAATTTGTTTGACATGTTTCAATGAGATATATTAGTTTAATGTTTGGTTTGATTTTTTACCTCATTTTGTACGGAAATATAATAGTTTTGACTTTTTGTACTATAAAGTCTTTGTTTTCAATTTTGCTCAAACCAAGATTCACATGGTTTTCTCCAGGGGCCACTCTCTACATTCCCCATTTAAAATGTATGGCAGCATAATACATTTGTGAGAGACACGCACTGATAGAGTATAATATCTGTCTCTCATATATGAGAGACATGGCACGCAATGTGTTGAGAAATTGTGTTGACATGGTAACGTGTTCAATTTTTTGAATGTATCACAGATCGTCATACCGTGTTTAATAGATCATTTAGCATAGTAAATCAATTCACTAGCCCATTCTTACCTTGACGAGGTACTCGAAGAAGGAGTCAACTCCGGAACCAATGCCGGCGTCCTGGGCCGTCCATCGCCCGGAATCGATATCGATGTGGTTGCCGTACAGCCCCAGCTGGGATTTGTGGTTGAAGAGGGAGTATAGGGCATTCATAGCCACCTAATAATCGTTAACATTGAAATATCAACAACTGCCGAAAGTAGAAACGAATTTAATGATTGTTACATTTTTTTATGTTCTGTTTCTCACGAAAAGGAATATCCTTTAATGTTCAGAGAACATCGTGAGAACCAAGGGAAATAAGGTAGGAATTGGTGTTCTTCTTATATTTTTGGAGGTTATATGCCTCGGGGAACACCTCCCTTGGTATTGTGTTTCAGTGCCTCGCTGTTCGTTGGATAAACGAATCTTTGGAAAGAGATGTTCTGCAGGTCTCCAAAGTGACCACGAAAGGGTGCGAAGCGCTTCAACTCGACGGGTGAATCTCGCGGGGACTGCCAATGGAGAAACACTTGTTGATATTTCAGAAGAGGGTCGTCCATGAAAATATCTATAAAATAGTGCCAGATCGCCAACTTGTCTACGGTGTTCCAGAGAAGTGAGTGAGTTCGTGAGCGAGGCATCTCCCACGAGACGAATTGCCCTTTTTTGGACAGAATCCAACAGTTTCAGGACAGGTCGGATCTGTGCCTTATAACGGGTGTTTTTTCTAGAGATATAGAACTTCAAAATTGAATGAAACACAATAAAATCGTAGTCATGGCCATTGTATTAGCTTCATTGAAAAGGTAGTTTCATGCCATTAGTGTTTGAAAATAATTTGTGGCATATGGGCGCCACGGCTGACTCGAATGAAGCGCAACCTGGAAGTCCGATTTTCGATTACTTTTTCGAGCAGCTGAGGCCGTATATCGGCAATAACGCGGGTAATATTGTCTTCCAAGTGGTCTTAATCTTGTGGAATATCAGCATAGACTCGCGACTTAACATATCCCCACAAAAACTAATCTTCCATAAAGTTGATGGGCATAATTCTAATTGCTGCGCACGATGACGAATCGACTTATTCGGGTCCTCCTCAACACTACGCTCCACAGCAGCGATTACTTCTTCGGTGCGTACTGTGCGATGTCTCTGCTGTGTATCTTCAATAAGAAAATGCTCGTTCGGATGGACGATTATGTCGACCATAAAATGGACGTAGCGCACGGTAAGTTTCGCGAACAACTGTCAAATTGACTCTCACCAGACAGAGTGTTGATAATTTGAAAAACAAACCTCTAAAAAAACACCCGTTAGATCATAAGCAGCTGACTGGAAGTGAAATAGCTCCTGTCCCGAAACAAAAAACCAAGTTTTTGGGATGCACTTTTAGCAATTGATCTCACGTGATTTTCCCAAGAACGGTTATGGCTGATAGTGATACCAAGCATCGAAATGGATGTCTTCAAAGGTATGTTTACAAAAAATAATAATAATCTGTATTGCCGGGGTAGCAACCAACCAACGAGTGACACCAGTCAATGTCAAAATAGTTTCGTAGTCGCCAGACTTTGTGACTTTTATTGCCATTTCTTCTAAAATTCAATTGGACCACTTTGAGAAATATGGATGGTTTCTACGATTTTATTTACTTATAGTATTACTATTGAGTATACATTTTCGTTGCTGCTATTATTATTATTATTATTACTCATCTTTTGTTTTATTTCTATAAAAATGGTGAAACCGTTGAAATAGATGAATAAATAGATTACCTCCTCATACAAGGGATCTCCTGTAAGCCTGCTCAGAGCCCCGAACTCGACGATAAACGTCCCGACCCCGGCCGTGCACGTGACGGTCGTCTCGCCCTTCGGCACGCCGCTGTGCAAATTGACAGTTCCGTAAGGCATGCCGGTTTTCGTGTCGAAAGCCGCCACTAATCGTTTTGCCACGTCTTCTGCCAGCCTCAGAAGTGGGCCGTTGCATGGCCAGCCGGGTTCTAGTTTCATTCCGACCCTACAAATCATACTCATCGTCGTAAGCTCGGAAAGCCAGTACTGAAGCATCTGAAGAGTTTGAACACAGTAAAATGTGGAAAAAGATTGTAGTAGGATGAAACCCATTGGGGAAGAAAGAGGATATAACGAAAGGGAAAATAAATTACGGGAGAGCTGAGGCCGGGAAGTGGTAGGGAGTGAGTTTTCAAGGGTGAAAACGGTTTACCTCGATTATTGAATAGCAAAGTTGTAGGTTATAAAAATATATCATACTTTCATATCCATACTTTTCTCACATACCTTACCTCAAAATTTATGTGATAAATTCAAATAACCAAGTGTTTGGCTTCTCATTTTCATCTTTTACAAAAACATGTTTTTCACGAAATTTGATGAAAAGTTATTTCTTCAATACCTCTATAGTCTAAGGTATAATAGTTTTCGTACTAGAATATCACTACCACGATTTTTACCTAATGTGAGTGTACTTGGGCCCATAACCAATTAGAATTATTGGGACATTCAGGTACTAAATAACTTCAGCCGGTTCGAACTACTTACTTTAATGATAGATATCTGAATAGTGAGTATCGGCAAAATATACACCCTTTCGGAAAAAGGGTATATACTCTGGTATAGGATGTATAGGCGTCACTTCTTCAAATAATTTTTTGGTTGTTTCTATAAAAATACAATAATTATTTCCTCAAAATTTGAAAATTGAAGATGACGGATCCAATATAGCGAACGATTCTATTCAAAATTAGTATCTGAGGGTTTTTGAGGTCGGAGATTATGATTCCTCCGTCATAATTAGTATATTCGAGATGGCGGATTCAATATGTATAAATGGTGTTTCGAAAAACTAATAAATCACGATTTCAAGATAGCCAAACTAAAAAAAAGTAGGAAATAAATAGTAGTTTAGAAAACTAGAGATAGGCTACTGGTAGAAAATAAAAATTTGTTTGAAAAACTAAGAAAACACGCTTTTATGGTTAGGCAAACTAAACAGAAGTAGAAAATATAATGATAAAAGTATGTGTTGAATATTCAACAGGAAAAATATTTTTCGGTAACCGTCCGGGAAGTGCTCTAAATTTTGTTCAGCTGGTCTGAAATAAATAATGTCCTTTCATAGACTAAGTACCATAAAAATTGACAATAAAATGAGTTTTGGGGCTTCTCGAGAAGCAGGGCGCCATTTCAGTACATACCAAGAGGGTGTCAAGAAAGGGAGAAGAAAAATTTAACGGTAAAAAATTTGCCGCAGACAGACTTTTTTTGGGAGGTCAAATGCCTTTAAATTGAAAATTAGATATCTTCCAGATTGACAACAACTTTATCACATTGTTATATTATGAATTATTCAGTTTCATGTTCTCATTTTGTTGTAATTGACATAATATGTGATTTGAAAATAAGAACAATAAGAGAGTGATTTTAATACTGTCCGAGCTCGAGATTTCTTTGGGAGTTTCTCTCATTGTTTTTCTTACAATGTTATTCAAATTCAAATTCATTCAACGCAGTGACCTTCTTCAACGAAGCTATAGACGGGTTTTCGATTTTCGAAACCGCAAACACTGAGATTACCGTAACTCTTTGTGGAGCGGCAATCTATCACTTTGCGCTCTAAATACACAAATACTCGCACAAATAGCTATTTTCGCACTCATTTTAGTGAGGAAAAAACTTTTCCGCTCTCATTCTAGTAAGGAAGAGTAGTTTTGTTAATATCATTATTATTAATAATAAATTGTTTATCACGAATGGAAATTCCTATTATGTTCGTGAACGGTTTTCTCCGCATGCTAGTAGAAAATAGTATATTACGTAACACGGGTTGTAAAACGCATATTACGCAGGAAGTGGAGAGAGAGTGTAACTCCACAAGTGCGTAATTGCTTTACAACTCGAGAAATGTACCATACTTTTTCTGTGACTACACCGAGGAGTGAACCGCGGTCAAAATTGTGTACATCAAACTTCAATTTCACAAGGAGTTCCAAGGAATTCCAGTTGTTTGTACACCAGAATTGTACCGCACTTCACACAAAGAATTCCAAGAAACTCCAAAGAATTTAATGAAATTCGAAGTAAATCCAACAAAATCAAAGAAAATCCAAAAAAATCAAAGGAATTCCAAATAAATCTAAGGAACTCCAAGGAAATAAAAGGAATTCCAAGGAAATCCAAGGAATTCCAAGAAAATCCGAGGAATTCCAGTTGTATGTAGACCAGAAAAATACCGCACTTCACCCAAGGAATTCCAGGTGATTTCAAAGAAATCCAAGGAATTACAAGGAAACGCAAGGAATTCCAAGGAAAACCAAGGAAATTCAAGAAAATCCAAGGAATTACATGAAAATACAAGTAATTCCAAGGAAAACCCAGGAGATCCAAGGAATTCTAAGGAAATCCAAAGAATCCCAAGGAAATACAAGGAATTCCAAGGAAATCAAAGGAATTCCAAGAAAATCCAAAGAATTCCAAAGAAATCCAAGGAATTCAAAGGAAATCCAAGGAATACCAAGGAATTCTAAGGAAATTCGGAATTCCATTTGTTTGAACACCAGAATTCTACAGCAGTTTACCCCTCAGACTACACTATACTTCCATCAGGATAGTATAGATATTGTGTTAAGACACAAATATGGAATATGTCTTCTATCACTTTGAGCTCACTGCATGAAAAGGTAAAAATTACAATTCTTGTATTTATTGTTTATTAGTAAATTGCATAATGAGCCATTTTCCTCAATTTCAACTAAAATGAAGCCGTATTTCATAGCTCAACAACTTCACTGATGATAAAAAACTCATTTGATGAACATATAAAATAAACATTTATAATGATTATTCATATATCACTGTGCAGTTTTTGAAAGTATTGGAATATCTTCAGAAAATGACATATATTTTTCCTGAGTTTCCAGTTAAGACAACTCATCTGTTGCCATTTCTGCTCTTTCCAGAATTTTCAGTGGTGGAGAAGTAATCTCATTTTCAAAGCTTGACATTTTTCAACTCAAATATCAACACAAAATTATCATACCCAAAAATTATTAGTTCCTTGCTTTTGGTTTAGCTTGATAACCTAATGTACTGATGAAAAGGTAGGTAGGTACCTAGCTACTGACATTAACTGAAATTGATACATTGCACCACCTTAATTGCACCCAAGCAACAAAATGCAACAAAACAAAGTCATCTATCAACATACATACATGATACATACCTACATAAATCATCAAATCATGTGATCACTTGCTTTAAGCACAGGTGCCTAAGGAAAAGCTTAGTGACATTGTTTTGTGTACAATATTAGCCACTTACAATAGTAGTCCTAGGAAAACTACTATAAAGGAAGAGAGTGTAACCTCACCTCAAATATAAACATGCACATTTACATAAATTTCTTGTGACTGATCTCTTTATAAATATAGGGTAAGCTTTGTGGAATACACAATATACTCTGTGGAATGTAACTCAAGAATAATGATTGTTTCATAAAGACCCTGAAACACTATGAATACTTTTTCTCATAAATTACCTAGATAGTTTCAGTTTAAAACTGAAATAAGCAGGAGTGATGAATATAGATGCAAGAAATAAATAATCATGTTGTCTCAGGTAATGAAGTTCATATCACAGCATAGGTGAACCATGAGGTGAATCATCAGGAACCATATCATATTATGTACCTACACCTACCCATGTTTTCAAGGAAATTGGAAATTTATAAAAACAATATGCTAGTATATGTAGGTACTCACTTATTTGACATCAAATGTGCACTAAGGAGTCCTCCTATAATACGAATATTTGTTTCAAAAACAGACACATTGATATTAGCATCAAAATCAGTTTTTGTTGACAATATATCTACAACTCTCTGGAATTCTGAATAGTTTCCCATTATTGCTAGGGTATCTAGGGCATCTATTAATGTTAAAGAATAGCTAAAAAAACAACAGAATGTCAGAGAATGTCTCAAAAAACCTATGAGTATTTGCAATGGTTCATTTATATATTTGAATACCTTCCATAGGTGTCCATTCCATCACAACTAAGTGGCCTTAGTTCATCATAGGGATAAGCATATTTCAGATAGCTATTATATGCATGATAGAACATTTCTCGCACTTCTTCCCTGTAGGTAAAAAAAAATATTGAATGAGAATATATGGTAAAACTGCATTTAGCATGCGATGGGTTTTTTTTCGAAAATTTTTATTGGTACTTACGTATTTTTGTCTGAAAAACACGAATTTGATAATGAAAATGTGAACAAACCATTATTTATCAAGATATTTCACTATGAAGTTTCAAATTTCACCTTCTTTTCCACCTGTCTTCTGGATTGAATTTTAAACAATTCACCCTTCTTTTTTCATCATTGGACAATTTATATACATCACAATGTAAGACACATTTTTTTCTATTATTGAGTCAACTAGAAATATGATTTTCTTGTGATTTATCCATATTTATTGAAAAGAAGGAAGAATATCATTTGAAATAATGGCGTGTGTAATGTCATTCCAAAGCAATCTATTGACATTTGACATCTCGTATTTGGATTGCCTATGGATAAAATGGCCGTCATCTGGTATCTGGTATGCTTGCTCACTAAATAGGAAAAACTCACCATAAAAATCATATTTCCTGTTGAATTTTCTGTATGAAAATGTGTCATTGAAGTACATCATGAGTATATAAAGTGACCAATGACAAAATAAGAAGAGCAAGTACCTGAAAATGCATCCAACGCAAGGGGAAAAAGGAGCCGAAATTTCGAACTTTTTTTTGAAATATCTCGATAAATAGTGGTTTGTTCACATTTTCATTATCGAATTCGTGTTTTTCAGACAAAAATACGTATAAGTACCAAAAAAAGTTTTCGAAAAAAAAACTATCGCATGATAAATGCAGTTTTACCGAATATACTTCTCAGTGCCAGTCCAAAGGGCATGAATCTCTAGTATTATTTGCTCTGAGATTAAGTATTTCTCTTGGTATTTTGTCATTGATTATCACCAACATCAAGTATTATCAGCAAGAGTAGTATAAAGGATAAATCTATTTGATATGGTACCTTAATTTAACTAAATCTTCCTTGGTATATGTTCTCAGTGCTGAAGATAAATGGAAAATAATCATGAACAACAAGAGCCTTTTGTTTGACATTTTTAAAACATGACATATTACTTCAATTATTTTTCGAAATAGTCTATTTTTCGTTAACTTTAATCGACACAGACATCAAAAATTCAACAAAATACTTCTTCCATATTTTGATATTTGAATTTGAATAATTTGATTTAAAAAGCGAGGTTAAGTTTCACATTTTTCACTGTCAGTGTCACGCACATTTGACACAACTTGCGTCTGCGGATTCCGCGTCATAAAATGGAATAGTGGTGGGAGTGGGATATTCGAAATCCCGTGTCAGTCATATCAATGCTGCCGGATGGCGCTGATTTTCTTTAACTTGGGCAGAGATTAGTCAACCACGTGGTTGACTAATCTCTGACTTGGGGAAGAAAGTAATTCAATGATCTTGACCTGATAGGATTACCCAAAAGGAAGACAATTGCATTCTCATGAGTTCACATGGATGTGGAAAGAGACTAATCTTTGAAATAACAAAATCTAACTCGGCCAAAAGAAACCTTTACCCTAGAAAATAATGTTGTCAAAACTTTTTCTCAACAGTGAATGCCTCCAAAGTACCTTTTTCAGGAAGGAACAAAAATATCCCTCCTGCATTAAAAGGAGACTACTTTTTTCGAACCATCTTTTTTCATATGTTGTGGTTCCCACGAAAAACGATATCCTGTAATGTTCAAAAAACATCGTGAGAATCAAAAGAAACACGATAGGAATTGGTGTTCTTCTTGAATTTCTGGAGGTTATATGCCTTGGGGAACAACTCCCTTGGCAATGTGTTCCAGAGCCTCGCTGTTCGTTGGATGAACGAGTCTTTGGAAAGAGATGTTCTGCAGGTCTCAAAGTGACCACGAAGAGGTGCGAAGCCTCAACTCGACGGGTTAATCTCGCGGGGACTGCCAAGGGAGGTTCAATTGTTGATATTTCAGAAGAGCATCGTCCACGAAAAAATCTATAATACAGAGCCAGATCGCCAACTTTTCTACGGTGTTCCAGAGAAGTGAGTCAGTTTGTGAGCGAGGCATCACCCACGAGACGAATTGCCGTTTTTTGGACAGAATCCAACAGTTTCAGGGTATGTTTGGGTGCTGCACTCCAAATATGGGAACAGTATTCCAGGACAGGTCGGATCTGTGCCTTATAGATCATAAGCAGCTGACGAAGTGAAAAAGATCCTGACCCGAAACAGAAAACCTTAATCATCGGCCTAAATGATCCTTCTTCCTAAAGACTGTATTTTTTTCAGGGAGGAAGGAAAATATTCTTCCTGCATAAAAAAGGACACTACTGTTTCCAAATCATCTAACCTTAATCGACCCAAATGAACCTTCTTCCTGAAAATTTTATTCTTCGGAAAATCACTTGAAAAACAGAATTTGAAAAAAGCCGACCATCGCAGGCATTGAAGCCGGGTCGCCGACGTGGGATTGAAACGAACGGTCTACTACTTCGCCACGAGTCGTAGTTACTGTGGTAGTATGAAAAGAGAATTTAGTCGCTGTACCCGCACTTGCCGCGATTACTAGCAATGCTGCACTTCCCTCCACCATTTTGAAATGTATGGCAAGCATACTCCCCAGGCGCTACTGTACCGAGCTGCCCGATCACTTTGCTTGGAAAGTGGCTCCAGCTGGCTTCAATCTACAAAGTTTACCCGGTAGAAGGTCCCTTGATCTTAACAGAGTACGGACAGATCTACTGTTCCTTGTCTCCTCTCACTCTAAAGTGTTTGTGAAATAGTTATATAGTTCCATCCTATTTTATTTCTGGGGATAAACACTAGATTTCTGACATTTGTTGTTGCTTTGACCTGTTAGATGACTTGACAAATACGTCAATTTGCATCAAGGGACCCCATGGAAAACATGTTCAACTGTCAATCTATACCCCGGAATTAGGAATGTTTTTCGCAATGTCAGATGATGACCTTACGACTACCGCGAATACCTTTCGAATACCTTCGTTACCCCATTTTGTTTACTGCGCAACCATAATTTCATGCCGCACGCATCTAGCCGCCTATTTGGACACAAAATATTCAACAATCATATATGAAGATACAGTCGTCTTCAGAGATCATGTCGCACATGGACGGTGTCAGCTCCCTTGGTCACCGCTGCAATAAGAGCGCTCATTGGGTCCAACAGCGACAGGTTTGTTGAATACGACTGTACCGTGGTGGATAATAATTATGTCTCGACGAATGGAATTGACGTTTTATAATCCTTTGTGCTGTTGGCTTGTTGATATGAAATCTAGCGCGTAGTGGTCATTGGTAGATTTCTCTTTCTCGTTTCTGTACCTGATTTTTAATGCTTAGGGGCGGCCGCGGCGAGCTCAATTTCTAAAGACGTTTTCCTTTCTATGGTTGGATTAGGTTGTACGAAAATTTCAACTGTCATTGTCATTAGTACCACAGAAGTAAAATTTAAGTCTGTGATACTGTGATCAAGATCTTGATCTGTGATCTCCACGTGTTTAGCAAGTGCCTAAATCTTTCGAACTGTTCCCATCATGTGATATGTTGAGATTCGTGTTTTTTCATGATTATTTTTCGCAATAAAATTGTGTAGGATGGGATTGTCAGGGACTCAGGGAGTTTTATTCTGGTCCACTACTAGATTGGCGCCAGCCTACTATCACAGATACCACTGTGATCGGAGTGATTTAAGCTTTCAAGGATATTTTTCCTTCCTCTCGAGACCCTGAGGTTCTAGCTGATAATTCTGTTTTTCTACGAGCGAATGAGTATGCGTCCATGAAGTATCACGTGATTCACTGTGATCCACTATATTGAGTTCATTGGTGATCCATCCAATAAACGGACCAATCTGACATGAGGTTTGGGAATGGTTCGAAAACTTTAGGCTCTAGTCGAGTTCACTGTCAAGTGTCAAATCAAATGTCAATCAAATCAAAACAAAAAAAAAATCATGGAAAGTTGTTATTAAATAATTATTATTATTATTATTATGCAAATGCATTGTTAAAGCAAATAAGTAATAATTGCAAGTAGATTCAAAGTTCTTCTAATTTGATGAAAACTCTCCTCAATATATATTTGTTTTCCATATTCACCAATGCCAAGGAACTATTGACATTGAAATAAGTGGACACTTTTTATAGGTAGGATTATGGCCAACATCCGACCACAAAATAAAATGGATGATGCAGCAGTCTTGAGAGCACAGTTGGAAATAGAACTAAAGAATAAGAAACAATGTACCTATCAGACTTATGAATGCACACAACTATGTTTGGATGGTTACAAATTTTGTTCCAAACATATTTTGCAAGACAAACAGGCCCCTTTCAAACAATGTTCCTTTATATACAGCAGCAATGGAAAACGATGTCATATTCCTGCACAGAGAGTAGATAAAAGGGAATATGGATACTGTAGTGAGCATGCTTTGAAAGCAACTTTGGCAAGAAATAAGCAAAATGCAAAGAACCCTCCACCTAGGACAGCAGAGTTTTTGCTCCATTCATTGTCCCATTATATCAAGAAACCTCGGATAAGGAGTAGTTCATCAAGTACTCAATATTCTGAAGAAAATGATCACCTTGCCTTAGAAGATGTGGACCAAAAACTCACCAAGTTTAATGACCCATTTGTGGATCTAGATCCTCCCACAATTTTCAATGAAAAATGTAGTGAGGTATTGGATTTTTGCAGTGAATCTGATAGTGACATTGAAGCCTCCACATTTTCTTCAGTATGGCATGATGCTCAAGCTGATAGCTCAGATAATGAGAGTATAGATTCTGAGCAAGAAGATCCACTGAAACATGCAAATGTTTACACAGGTGAAGAAGTTACATTGATAACCAGGGACAAGCTGATAAGATTGCAATCACTGTACATTGAGCAGTACCGCCATCTCCAATACTTACTCACTGAAAAGAGAAGAAAGTATCTTCATTCCCTCAAGAGGGAAAGGGAAACTTGTTGCACCATCAATAGCCAAGTCCGTGACAACCCCAAAGAACAGAGACTGTATAAAAAGTTGAAAGCACTAAACAATTATCAAAAGTGTCATGGCACTGATGGGATATTGAACAAGAAACTGAAGGATCTCAGAGTGAAAATATCAGATGGAAGTTTATCAAAAACTAGTACTTATTCAAAGTGTTCCTTTACTGAAGGAGGAGTGAAATGTGGTGAGAGGAGTATTCCACTTTCCAAATATTGCCAGAAGCACATTTTGGATGATCCGAATCAAGTATTGTACAGACCTTGTGGCAAGACCACAGGAGATGTCACTTGTTCAACACCAATAGCTGCTATCTTTGATGAGTCAACTTGTCATCTGCATTTGGAAATTCCAGTATTGAGGTCATATAGTCAGCCTAGAAAGGATTCAGAGTCTGATATAGATGACAATGTTGATGCCCATTTACAATATACATCCCAACTTACAGAAGATATTAAGAATGAATTCATTAATTATGTACCACCTGAAATACCCAAGATGGAAACTCTGCCCACAATGTTGTTTGAAGAAAATTCTACCTCAAATAATGAAGTGATTACTGAAAGTAATTTTCTGTTTGGTAATGATAATGATCCAAATATTCTGGAATATAAAATGGAATCAGATTCTATTGAAGAAATGAATTTTGCAGACATACCTGATTGCTTATCAGGGGAAGTTGAAATCAGCACAGAAGTGGAAGAACATGGAGCCAAAGAAGAAGATAATGTACAAATTCCTTATTCCAATAGGGAAGGAAATGAAACTATTGAAACTGATGCTAATGATGACAATATGGAAAAAATTGATGAAGAAACAAACCAATGGGAAGGAAATGAAACTACTGTAACTGATGCTAATGATGACACCATGGAAAAAAATAATGAAGAAACAAACCAAATTCATTTGGATGTGAATATGGATTTATCTACTGGAAATGATTTGATTGATGAAACAGCTAAAGATGAAGCTGTTTTCAGTGAGATCAATGCACCAGAAGATGGTGTGAAGGAAGTAGAAACACCCCCTGTAAATGATGAAGTTGCAACCCCTGTAAATGACATAGTAGCAACCCCTGTAAATGAAGAGGAAGCAACTCCTGTAAATGAAGAAGCAACCCCTGTAAATGAAGAAGCAACCCCTGTAAATGAAGAAGCAACCCCTGTAAATGAAGAAGCAACCCCTGTAAATGAAGAAGCAACCCCTGTAAATGAAGAAGCAACCCCTGTGGATGAACAAGCAACCCCTGTGAATGAAGAAGAAGCAGCTCCAATAAATGAAGAAAAGTCAGCCTCTATAGATGAAGTAGAAGCAACCCCAGTGAATGAAGTAGAGACAACCCCTGTCAGTGAAGAAATGCCCAGCATTTCTGGAAGTGGAATAATTGACAGTGAAATGGTTGTTGATGATACTGAAGGAGAAATAATTGAAGATGTTGAGATGAAGGATACTTTTGAGGAAAAGGAAAGTACTATAGAAATCAAAACTGACCAGGAAACTTCTGAAGCATGTGATACAATTCAAGAAGAGCCAATAACTGAGGTTACTCCTGGAAATGCAGTGGATCTGAATTGAAGTTCATGGACTGATTGTTTAATTTGTTAGTATTTTCCAAAGTATTTTCAATTCCCCAGTGGAATATTGCTGTATCTTTTGGAATCTTTTTGAATGGAATAGAAAGTTACCAAAATTAACATTCTGAATAATCTCTGCCAATTGAAGTCCTGGAGTTTACTATGGCGGAGTCTCCTTCAATCTGTGGGAAGTGATGTGAAGGAATAAAAAATGAAGGAATTTCAGGGAATTTTTCCTACACTCATGGGTGGGAAATTACATGAAAATTGAGTCAGGATTAGAATGACATGAATTCAATTTAAATGTACAGAGCTCTAGTTTTAACTTTATCTTTTTAGTTTTCCACCCAATCAAAAATTGTCCAAACAGATTTCATACAATTTTTCACTCAGATTTCACTCATACTGAGAATAATGCAAAAAATGTTTTAAGACCTCTTTAGTTTGTATTGCTAAACTTGCTGAAGTTGAATATATTTTTCAAAATAAATGTCCAGTATATTTCAATAGATTTGAATTCCTTAAATCATCCTGATTTGCTAGGGTAGGTAAATTGCAAAATAATTTGGGTTTGGTCAGTAAAAAAATGTCATAACACCATCCGTTTTCAAGATACAAGGTGTTGAAAAAATATTTTTTTCACGCATTTTTTACGATTATGTTGAAACTACTGGCAACATTGTAATGCAATTTTGTATGGATGTGTTTTGAAAGCTGACACATCGCATGAATTTGTTTTTATATCTGACACTCTAGAGGTCGCTAGTTACACGACGAACCTATGGACGAACCGTGTATCGTATGGAGTAGTTTTAAACATAACTTTTTTGTTAGAAGTTAGATTTTCCAGTCCAAATTTAATGTGAACTTGAACATCATTCAATTTTACACTAAAAAGGGGCTCTTGGTAAAACTTGATACTGTGTACCGTTTTCGGGATATTTCGATTTGAAAATGCTAAAGTATAACACTGACGCTAGTTGAAAGTAAGTATTATAAAAAGACTGTTACCTATTTATAAATAACCACGTCAAGAGCTGCAAGAAGGAATTGAACATCACTTCGATGATCTCAAGGCTGATCCTCAACCGAATTCTTTAGAAAAAAGGATGGAATTGTGTATTTGAGAAAACGGAGGATATTTTGGACACTTTTACTCTTGTTACAGATAATCAAATATTTCAGTTTCAAACAGAAAGTCTTTATTCTTTTTCAAAATTGTGACTGACTCTGCCACATTGACAATAATAATCAAAATTCCCCTATACAATGTGTACATAAACATTGATATTAATACGCCGTCACATTTCTCCCCGCGGTGAAGGAAGGTCTTCTTCTTCACTAGTCTCTTGTATACGACACAACTTACTAGTGGGTCTTCGGAAAGTAGAAGTGCTTGTTTTTATTTCTGCGACTCTTATCTTTCCATCTGGTCCTGGAAACACTTTTTGTACCTTTCCCAATCTCCAGGTGTTTCTTGGAATATTGTCATCCGCTATGACAACAATATCTCCAACTTTAATTGGTTTATTATCGTCTGTCCATTTGGAACGTTTATTCAGCCGGGGTAGATATTCCTTCATCCATCTACGCCAAAATATATCAGTCATCATCTGGGATTTCTTCCACTGTTTTCGTAATGTTGATCCTGAATCGGTTATACATATTGGTTCATTCTGATTACCATATCCAACCAAGAAATGATTCGGGGTAAGTGCTTCAGGATCTGCAGCATCCACAGAAACATAGGTGAGAGGACGGGAGTTCACTATATTTTCCGCCTCTGCTAATAGCGTTGAGAGAGTTTCATCACGAAGCGACTGATTATATAGAGCAAATCCGATAGTTCTCTTGACAGAACCAATCAGCCGCTCCCAAACGCCGGCCATGTGTGGAGCTGCAGGTGGTATGAATTGAAAGTCTATACCTTCTGAGGACATTGTATCGTACAAAGCCGATTTATTCAGTTCAGCAAGACATTTTTTCAATTCATCAGCGGCGCCACGGAGATTTGTTCCGTTGTCGCAAAATATTTTCAATGGTTTTCCTCTTCGCGCAATCATTCTTCTGATAGCCATTATAGTAGAGTCTGTGGTTAAACTATACGCAACTTCCAGATGAATAGCTCTGATCGCCATACAGGTGAACAGAACTCCCCATCTTTTCTCTCTTCGACGACCCACACAAACTTGCAGTGGTCCAAAATAGTCCATGCCGACGTTCACAAACGCTCGAACATCTGGAGTCAACCGTACTTCTGGTAGTTGCCCCATTATGGGTACCGCAGGTTTTGCCTTAGATCTTCTGCACACCAGACATCGGGTGAAAGTTGACTTCACTGCAGCTCGTCCATCAATGACCCAAAATCGTTGCCTCACGTCGTTCAGGATTGTCTCAATACCTTGATGACGGAACTTTTCATGGTAATGTTGCAACAATAACTTCGTGTATGGGTCTTTCGAACTGAGAATATATGGTTTCTTCGCCCTGTATTCCATTTGAGTGGCCAAATTTAGTCTGCCATCTAAGATCAACAACCCATCTTTATCTAGGCATGCCGATAGTTGTTCCAAACGACTCATCCGATTTAAATGTCCATATCTCCTTAATGTTTCGATATCATCTTGAAAACTCTGCTCTTGAGATATGCCTATCAAGTATTTTTCCGCTTCAGTTATCTCTTGTACAGTCAAATCTATTGGAAATGCCATATCTTCTTTTCTTACTTTTTTCAACAATTTTTGTACATATCTTCTCACCCAAGCTGTTGTTCGGATCAGTCGAATCCACTTAGAAAATCTCTCTAGGTTGATAATATTTTTACCTTCGGTTGAAACTGCTACAAACTCTGCTTTCATTTCAGTAGAGTATTCTGGACCCAATTGACTACATAAAATTTCATTTTCTGATGGCCAAAATTCTTCAGGTTTTCTTAAGAACTCTGGACCATGAAACCAGTTTTGTAGAATAGTTTCGATTTTATCACTGAATTTGAGTCTTGTAGCATAGTCCGCAACATTTTCATTGGTTGGTAACCATCGCCATTCTTCAGCTAAAGTATTTTCTTGAATTCCACCTATACGATGCGCTACAAACTGTTTGAAATCCCTACCATTACTTCGTATCCACTGTATGACGCATTTGGAGTCCGACCAAAAATACTTCTGACAGATTTCGAGTTCCAATTCGTCGTATATAGTGCGTGATAATCGACTAGCCATCACTGCAGCTTGCAGCTCAAGCCTCGGAATGGACAACGGCTTCAGCGGGGCAACTCTGGTCTTTGCTGATATCATCGATACATCTATGGAAGTGTCTCCGACGATTCGAAGATATGTGACACTGCAAAATGCCTTCTCGCTACTATCGCAAAATGTATGTAATTCAAGTCGCTTTGCAGCGGGAATATTTGTGGAATAACATCTGGGTATTCTGACTCTTTCAATATCCTTGAGGTCTTCCAACCATCTGAGCCATTTTTCTTGAATACTTTCAGGAACATGTTCATCCCAGCTGATTCCTAAGCGCCACACATCTTGCATAAGTATCTTCGCTCGCACTGTGAAACATGCTAGGAGGCCTAGGGGATCATATACTGACATGATATTTTTCAATATTTTCCTTTTCGTGAAATTTTCGGTCGAATCGCTAGTTTTAAGGACTTCAGTATTGATTTTAAATAAAAGTTCATCTGTTGTTGACTGCCACCATATCCCCAGAACTCTCTCAGGCGAGCAAATATCATTATTGAATGTCTTCATCATCAGCATTTCTTCGGACAGAGTTTCTTTGACTAATTTTGAATTCGAGATCCAGTTCACAACTTCGAAACCTCCAAGCGCATGAACTTTATATACATCTTGTACCATTTGAAGTGCTTCTTCTTCTGTATCTAACGAATCCAAATAGTCGTCAACATAAAATTTCTTGGTGATGGCATTCAAGACTTTTTCGGAAGGAGATTTTTGTTCTGCATTCAAATTCTTGATGAATTGGGCACATACTGGTGAACATGCAGCACCAAACGTCATCACTTTCATCTCATAAACTTCTGGTGCTTTCTCATAGTCCAATCCTCTCCACAGGAAACGCTGAGCACATCGATCTTCCTTACGAATCTTCACTTGGTGAAACATTTCACGTATGTCACCACATATACCGTATTTTCGCTGCCTGAACTTCCATAAAATTGATGTGAGAGACTGTAATAAATCAGGTCCGGACAGCAGGTTATCATTCAAACTCTCCCCATTGCTTTTGGCGGAGGCATCGAAAACCAACCGAATTTTTCCAGGTTTGTTCACATTTTCGGTGGCGAAATGTGGCATATACCAAGTCCTCGTCGATTCGATCTTTGCTTCTTCTGGTGGTACTTTTTCAGCATATCCTTTTTCTATGTAGCTTTCGATTTTCTCACAATACTGCGAGGCAAACCCTTCATTTTTCCTGAACTTTCTTTCTAAACATCTGAGCCTTTGAAGAGCGATGATCTTACTCTCTGGAAGTTTGATGTCTTCGCATTTCCAGAGGAGTCCTATCTCAAATCGATTACCTACTCTCTTGGCTGTTTGATTCATGAGTTCCATAGCTCTTGCATCTTCTTTGCTCAATATATGAGGAACGATAGCTACACCAAATGCTTCAGTCGAAAAAGAATTCTTCATCATTTCTTCCAGACGAACTTCACTCTCACAAATATGATGGATTTGAGCATGCATCCTACGCTGACCTGGAGAAACACCATGGAGAGACCAACCTAGTTTGCACTTCGTAGCAACCGGAAGATGTTCGGGTCCATTACGTATCTGTCGGGGTAGTATCAAATTGATATTGTCCTGGCCAATCAATATCATTGGTCGTTCATTAGCGTAGTCATCGATTGGAAGATCTTTCAAATAATCATAACTCTTCCAATCCTCCATGTTGATGGTTTGTTCTGGAAGAGACAATCCTTTCACGGTTCGAACATTCTTCAGATTATATTTCTTAGATTTTCCTTTAACGCCAGAAATACAAAAACTCAATTTTTCAGATGTGTCCATACTGGAAGTTATTCCGTTTGTCCATTGGATACAGAGTGGCTCATTTTCTCCCTGCAACCCCAGCTCTCTAGCAAGACTCTCTTCAACCAATGTAACAGTTGACGCCTCATCACACAATGCCAGGACGTTCAGCTTACCGTTTTTTCCAAAAATAGATACTGGAACCATTCTGAGCAGAATCTTCGCGTTGTCGTGTCTGATGGAATGCACTGTTTCATTCCGATTGGTGAAATTCGACGTTGATGGTTGTGATTCTTGATCCTTAGTGACTGGAGGAGTTTTGTGTAGTAGTGGGTGATGAAAAAACTTGCATCCATCTGTTCCACATTCTTGACGTTTCTTACATCTGTATTTCTGATGTCCCTTCTTGAGGCATGAAAAACACAATTTTTTCTCTGTTATTGTTTTCCACCTGTTGTCCACGTCGTCAGCTTCCATTTTGGGACAGGTAGCTTCCATGTGGTTTTTCTCACAATAGCAGCAGATATCTTTTCTTAACTCCCTCGTAGTCAGTATCCTTTCACTCTTCGGTTGCCAACTTATTGGATTTTTTGGATAAGATTTATTTTCTGAAGTACTTGGATTACTGATGTAGCAAGCCGCGTTCGCAATTTCCGCCAGCCAAGTAGAAAAATCTTCCAGAGATGCTCTTCCCTCCTTTTGTACAAGAAGTTCGCCCCATCTGAGTTTTATAATGTCTGGTAATTTTCCTACCAGATCTTTCAGTAGCTGAGGGTTGTGGAGGTGATCGAAAGATACCAAAGCTTTCATGGTAGCTACAAGATTTCTGACTTCATGTGACAAATTTATCAGTTTGTCAGCATTCGTATCACGGAAATGTGGAATGGCTTTGACTCTTGAAATCATCATCTCGATAACTTGTTCCGATCTGCCAAAGCGCATTTTCAAGGTGTCCATGATCAAGTCGACGTTACTGGATAAAAGCAGCATACCAGCTACAGCAGTTTTTGCTTCCCCTTTCAAACTTTTTTGTAATTTAATCAATATTTCGTCATCACTATATTGACACATCTTCACAATTTGTTTATATCTTTGAAGAAATAATGGCCAATTCTCAGGATTTCCATCAAAGACTGGGAAATCTTTGTCCACTATATGTCTTGCCAATAACTTATCATTTCCAGCAGGGGACACCGATTTCAGGACATTCGAAAGTGTTTCGCACAGTAATTGAATGTCTGTGGTAGCTGTATCTTTCTTCATTGATTGTGGATTCACTATTTCTTCTACATTTTCTTCGATTGGATGTTTACCAACTTCAATATCATTCACCCATCGAGCAACAGATGTAACAGAACAGGCATGATTTCGTTGGTTTTCCTTACTGGAACACTCGCTATCTTCAATTTCAACTGCTTCTATCTCAGCTTCTCTCAATTGATGTTCTAGTTCAAGAATCTTCATTTTATTTTCAATTTCATTTCGTTGCTTTTCTAATTCTTGCTTTTCTAGTTCCGTCTGAATGGCGAGTCGTTTCTTGGATAAACACAAAGACACTTGTGATCTCCTAGACTTGCTTGTTGCTTTGCTTCTCGTTGATAGTATATCAGAACGCCCAGTATCACTACTTTTTATTGAGTTGTCTTTTCTGGTGTTCATGTCACTGTCATTGACATTTTCTATAGCAACTGGTGGATTCATAGTTGGACTTGTTAAATTCTGCAATACCTGGATAGATCCATTCTTCTGAGGAGGAGCACCATTGGGTTCTATCATGGATGAAGTGTTCACATCACGTCCTTCTCCAAACCCTTTGGGCCACTGAAAATCACAGGACAATCTTGCATTGACTCCTGCATTTCCTCTCATAGATCTTCCTTCTTTTCTCGAATCTTTTCCGTCCATAGCTGCTCCAAGTTGTTCTCGAAGGACCACAATGTTACAGATAATCAAATATTTCAGTTTCAAACAGAAAGTCTTTATTCTTTTTCAAAATTGTGACTGACTCTGCCACATTGACAATAATAATCAAAATTCCCATATACAATGTGTACATAAACATTGATATTAATACGCCGTCACAACTCTAACTAAATGTTTTTAGTCAAATCTAATCAAATATTTTCTGATGCGATTTTGTTTAATCGATAACTTCAGCAGTAAAATGATGTTAATGTTTTTGGTCCTTAATAAATAAATAATTGTTTTTTATAATACGTATTCTAATACCAAAATCAGAGTTATTGCTTCGGCATTTTCAAATCGAAATATTTCGAAAACGGTACACAGTATCGAGTTTTACCAAGAGCCTCATGGTATAAAATTGAATGGTGTTCAAGCATTTCATATTGAATTTATTAGACTGAAAAATCTAACCTCAAAAAAGTTATGTTCAAATGTACTCGGTACGAACCGTCGTGTAACTAGCGCCCTCTTTGAGTGTCAGATATAAAAACAAATTCATGCGGTGTGTCAGCTTTCAGAACATATTCATAAAAAAATTCATTACAATGTTGTCAGTAGTTTCCACATAAATCGTAAAAAATGTGTAAAAAAAAATTTTTTTCAACACCTTGTATCTTGAAAACGGATGATGTTACGACATTTTTTCACTGAGCAAACCCAACCTATTTTGCAATGTTCTACCTACCCTAGCAAGGTGGTTAGGTTTTTTTGAAACACCCTCTGTATATTATATGTGTCCCAAATTTGATCCTCACCATTGATGGGATCTCGGTAACTGTGAGACAAAGTTGGTTACATTGGAGAAGTTTCAGCAAATTCGATCGTGATGCAGAATCTGCCAAGAAATCTTGACTAGCTTCAGTCATTTCTGAGTTATTTAAAAAAATCTGAAATTTTGTACTTTAATCGTTTTTCTAATCAGATATCTCGAAAACTATTTGATTGTATGGAAAGATAACTTCAACATTATGATGCTACTTTTTAGTGCTCTTTTGAAAGGTTTTGACGATTTTTCAAAAAAAAAAAAAAAGAGGAAAATGGCTGAAGATAATCTAGATTTCTGATTCAAGATTAAATTTTCCTTCATGCACACCATACATAGCAGGTACTTTTGTGTTTCGTTGTATTCGATTTGTTATGAACTGTGTATCACAATTTATATAAATCAATTTCAATAGTTCTTCGTTTTCCTGTATAAAGTCTAAAAAGACATAAAATCTAAGATGATCTTTTGACCTCATTTTACGTAACCAGTTAGGAAAACTCGTCTTTTTGTGATTTTGCGGCCCCAAAACCAATTCCTCCAATTGGAACCAATTTAGCAAATTTTGTGAACGAAGCTTGGAAGCCGAACAGCCAGTGAAATATGTGGCAGGAATATTGATGAACTTGGGCTTCAATATGAAGAAACAGAATGCGGAAGATAATAAAGAATACATGTACAGGGTGATTCACAATAAATGTCCACCCCCTAGCTCAGTCATTTTTGAACCAATTTGAAAATTTGAAAAATAATCTAAAATGATTTTTCAGAAATGTTTTCCCGTTGCATCAGACAACACCAGGGTACTTGGAACAAACGATCTACAGAGTACTACTTGATTGTTTCAAATGGAACACCCTGTATTTCATTGTATTTTCAGATTCTTCCTGAAGAGCTGATTTCATCAATGCATCACACTTGGGGTCTAGCGGGAATGATTACAGAGATATAGGGTGTTCAAAATCGAGATGTTCTCAACTTTAGGATTTTTTTGGGTCGAAACTATTCATTATTGGTCAAAACGGCTTCTATATATGTCCCCATCTCAAGTTTTGATTGACATTTAATCGGAACATTTACAGGGTGGTTCAAGATTCAAAATTCTGATCACCCTGTATCTGTTCCAATTATCAGATGTCAGTAGATAGTAAATAAAAAGTCATGACACGGAGATGAAAGCCGTTTTGACCGATAATGAATAGTTTCGTCACAAAAAAATCGTAAAGTTGAAAAATCTGGATTTTGAACACCCTATATCTCTCTGTCATTCTCGCTAGACCCCAAGTGTGATGCATTGTTCAAATCAGTTCTTCAGGAAGAATCTAAAAATACAATGAAAAATATAGGGTGTTCCATTTAAAAAAATCAAATAGTACCCTGTAGATCGTTTGTTCCGAGCATTCTGTATTTTCTGATGTAGCGGAAGAAAACTTTATCGAAAATCATTTGAGATGATATCCCAAATTTTCAAATCAAATAAAAAATAAGTGAGCTAGAGGGGTGGACATTTATGGTGAATCACCCAGTACGTGATTTTTTCAGAACAGCTCTCGTCGAATTGCCAATGAAATATACAGTGTGTCCCACTTACCATGCTCACCATGGGTATCTTTTTAACGGTGAGAGATACGAGGTAGGTTAAATGACACCAAATGTGGAGTTTGTCAAGGCCAACTATAATGTGCAAGAATATTTTGATAAAATCTATTCGTTTTTGTTTTATAGGCAAAAAACAGATTTTGATCATTTTCATGTCTCCTCCGTAACTCCTTTATTTATGAAAATATTCATAGCGCATAGCTCACTATGACTTAGTTACAAATAACTTTCTCTCTTACAGATGATATGTCGCAGTAATAGTTTTGTGTTGATAACAACGGAGTTATCGTCATTTATACAAAAACAAAGAATTATTTGGAAGCCGCCATCTTGAGTTTATGAATTTCAACAAAAAAATCATGATCTCCGACCTCAAAAACCCCCACTTATCAATTTTGAATGTAATCGTACCAAATCTTGTCCGCCATCTTGGAGCAGCCATTTTTTTTAATTTCAACAAAAATTCCATAATGTATTGTCACCGAAATTATGAACACCTGCCAAATTTCAAGTTAATCGGCGTTATGGAATTTTTGTTGAAATTTAAAAAATGGCTGCTCCAAGATGGCGGATTTGGTCCGATTCCATTCAAAATTGGTAAGTGGGAGTTTTTGAGGTCGGAGATCATGATTTTTTTGTTAAAAGTTATAAATTCAAGATGGCGGCTTCCAAATAATTTTTTGTTTTTGTATAAATGACGATAACTCCGTTGTTATCAACACAACTATTACTGCGACATATCTGTAAGAGAAAAAAAAAGTAATTTGTAACTAAGTCATAGTGAGCTATGACCTACATTTTAAAAACTAAAGTTGGTGCTGATATCTCAAATTCTAGAAGAGTTGGTATAAATTTCATATTTTTTTCGAAATCACTTTGAAAAACTGCCATGAGAATGTGAAATTTCTATTTGAATATTTTCATAAATAAAATCTGTTTTTTGCGTATAAAACAAAAACAAATAGATTTTATCAAAATATTTTTTCACATTATAGTTGGCCTAGACAAACTCCACATTTGGTGTCATTTAACCGACCTCGTATCTCTCACCGTTTAAAAGATACCCATGGTGAGCATGGTAAGTGGGACACACTGTATAAGTATCGGAAAACAACCACTAAATATATCCGGTTAGATCTCAGCTGTCGTGTATTAACCGCGATAAATTCGCGCGGAAAAGTAATACTTTCCCACACGCTCGTAGGAAAACTCAATTTCTTCCACTGTATGCTCAACTTTTTTAAATATTTCCCAAGAGGACGTTGTTAAATCACAATTAAATATATAGGAACACAGGAGTGGACACAAAAATAAACCAATACAACATTTATAAAAATTCATTATTGATCTTATTTGAAGCACTCAAATACAAAATTTCATTGATAACCTTAATTTCAGTATTTCAAGGTTTTTTATGTATTTTTGGATTTGATGATGACATGTTGCTCAAATATGTTTCCCCTAGATGTTGAGGCCATGCATCCCTAGAAACAGAAAATATTTTATGAGGACCTGTTTCTGTTCAACAAAAAGATGGGGAAATCATAGAGAATGGTCAGTGGATCGAACATTCGGCATTGATTTTACGACCGCCCGTTCATACCTATCATCATTTTGGCATTCAAAAACCAAAGGATATTGAGCCGTTTTTATAAATATAGTATCATTAATCATAGCATGCCCTTGAGGTTGAAATTATTTTTCACAAACTTGCAAATAAAAACAGATCTTTCAACTATTGGAAAATAATAACCTTTTCTTCAAGTTTGAATGCAACCTGCAATAAATGAATTTTGTAAAAATACCTATTTCCAATGTTTAAATCGATCCTGTTCCAGCGTCCTCAAATGAGGCATTGTTTTCAAGAAGAAAATTATCAAAAACTTCGGTTTTTACATGTTTTCCAGATCAAAATATAACCATAATAAAAAAATAATGAACTGAAGATTCAAAAAATGATAATGTGGGAGTTAATGGGAAAATGTTATTTTTGTACAACTGTCAAATAAACTTGACATTTCTGCATCTCTATTGATGCGTCAAGTTTTTTTTTACTACCAGAATAATTCACAAAATAAACATGAAATATTACTTAATGAAGGTTTCATTTTCAACAGAGTCAACTTTTAATTGATTATTCATCATAAAACAATTTCGATTATTGGAATAATTATTGATAGTAAAGTTTGAATTTCTTCCAGCATAAATTCCTGAAGATGTTCCATGTTGCTGCTGATCAGAAATATTTTTGCTACCAGTGAAAAAATCGCAGTATTGTCAAACTGGATTGATGGTAGATGTACATTTTTATTTAAATTCAAAGGAAGAATTTTATGAATTAGTTGAAAATTAGGATTATCATTACCTAGTATATTCTATTGTGAAAGCAAAATTCAAAATTCTATTCCTTTATATCATAAGGCATAGACGAACTAGCTAGTGTGTCTGACAGTTTGACGTTGACGTTACCATTACCAACTTTGAAACAAGAAATTCAGCATGTCCTAAGAGAAGCTGTTTTGATATGCATTTGGGTGTCATAATGACTTCATAAAAGACGCAAAATAGGAAAACAATTATATTTAGATTACAAATCCAATGACCTTACTTTAAGCACTCAAAACGCAAGCTCCACCGACAGCCTTGATTTTATCTTCAGCTGATTTGGAGAAGAACTTGGCTCTGACGATGACAGGCTGGTTGGGAAGTCTACCTTTTCCTAGGAGTTTATAGTATCCCTGGAAACAAGATTATTTTTAATGCTCCTCATACACCCATTGAATTAAAATGATGTCAAAAAGTGTCAGTGAAACGAACATTCGGCATTATTAGTACGACCGCCCGTTCATATCTATCATCATGAAATTGAAACATAATCAGCAAATAAATAAAGTGAAAAAATATACTCAAGTATTAGGTCAGTGATTTAATTCTTGAGTTAACTCAAATGACTAATGGTGAGTTCCCAATGCAGCTTTTTTGCTTTACGCTCCATGCGTTGAGCAGTCGGATTGGTGACGCGTAAATTGAGAATTGCTGCACTGTTTTTTTATTTTCATCAGTTCCCAAGGCATTGAAGTTTGCATTGAAAAATCATGAGAATATCTGAAAATGTAGGAAAATTACTTCAAGATTTATATGTAGAGCTGCATCAGATAAGTAATAATTCAATAGAAAACGAAAATACCAGAGTGAAAATGAGATAATTAGGTATAGGTACTTCACTGTTAATCTGTGAGATCACTCTCAGAAATGAGTGTTAATGGGGTTGCATTAAACATTTCTCCATTTTCATGGAAAACCTTGCATTGAAAGAATTGATAATGAATAAAAACATTTCTGGGACATAACCTTAGGTAAATGACCATTCAAATTGATCGGCACAAAGCAGCAACGCCAAAAAGTTAAAATATTTCAACTTCATCATGTCAAATATTTTTCGTTAAACGCGGCATTGGGAACTCACCTTAAGTCATGAATCAATTCAAAATTTTTCCAGTGGGAACGAATCGCATTATTACCTTATATTTCAACTAGTTTAAACTGAAATATCTAGATTTGTCTCAGGAACTGAACGAATTCAAAACCGGAGCTATTTCCGGTGAACCCGGCATAGCCCTAGTTTCTCAGGTAAGACACTAGCCGTTCAATATTTGAGATAAGTGTTGAGCGCGGTTAGTTGACTTCAAAAAGGAATTTGAATTCTATTATTGTTGTGTGAGACCAACAAATATGCAAACTTTTTAACACATGAAACGTCCAGTACTTGGATGGGTGACCATTCGAGAAAACGCCGCGTCAAGCCCTTATGTTAAGCCCGCTCATCTGTAGCGAAATAGTATATCATAGCTACAGCCGGCGGTCCCGAGGCCATGGATGTTGGGACTCCTTAAAGATCCCTACCTTTGGTTGGAACACCAGAGGATTCGGCAAATTTCTGGTTAGGTGTAGTGTTCCCACCGGCGACGGTGATTAGCTTCAGTAGAAGAAAAAGTCCGATGTTAAAGAAACAAGAAAGAAACAAGAAAGAACAAGGAAGAAGTGACCAGAAAGTGAAAATCATGTGAAAACTTTCCTCTTCACATACCCCATAACCATAATCAATTTCATCTTGATACACTGAATATTCTAGCAGTTATGGCTTGTCTAATACACTCATATAACATAATTAATCAGAACAATAATTATTGCACAATTGTTTTTCATTAAAAAAAAAAAAAAGAAAATTAATAAAATGGAAATATTATTATCCATTTCCAGTGATCAAATCCTGAATGATTATTAGTCTGAGATTAAAGTATACTGAGCAGATATTTCTTCAATTGATTATGAATCTTTGGGTTCCTTTTATATATTTCAACTCATTGGGTAAAAATTATTCCACCATGGAATATTGATTGTTTGCCAAAATTTAACTTATAATTATTTGCTATCAATACATTTAATTGCCTGGTTTTCTGGGCATGAATTGTATCAACTTTATTAAAATTCAAATTTGATATTGTCAATTTCTTTCTGACAAAGTAAATAAAACAAATTCTGAGTTTATATAATGAAACTAGATTAAGCAAGTCTTAAGGATTGTATAAACTTACAGTTGGTTCTGAAAAATGTAAATTGAAAATGCATATTATGCATAAATATAATGCATGATATTCTGAAAATCAATCATTTTATCATTATATAAATTGCCACAAAATATATAGGTCCTGTAATTAATTCAACAATTCCAAAGTAATCCAAACAATTCAAAAGTAATTCTCGGATTTTTTACTTCCTCATAATAGATAGGATATCAAAAAAACTATTGTTCTTTTCAAGAATAGCATAGGTGTTGCCCATCCAAACTAAAATAACAGGGTAAAATACTATTATCTGGCCACATTTCAATTACTGTGCTACAATACTGTATTTATTAGATAATAATGATAATGTGAATAATTTTGAAATGTAAGGGGCATACCTCTATTCATAACATGTTGAAAACATTACAATGGCAATCTGTGATTGGAAGACTGGCAACATTTGCATTGATTTTCATCATGAACTATTAAAGAGTTTATTGCAGGATTATCTAGATGAGTTTAATATTTTAAGGGCAGAAATTCATGATTACCAAATGATTTTCACCTAAGCAGAATGCTTACCAATAGGGGTATGAACTCAATGTTTTATAAAGGACTGAAAGAATATAAATCTCTCCTTCAAAGCATAAAAGAATGTGAGACTGTGAGAAACTTCAAGTTGATATTAATTTTTCTATATTTTTTAATCAAGAAACTGTTAGTGTTATGCTGTGTGTTGTTATGCTATTGGAATTGTTAATATTAGGATGTACCCTATATTGAACAAATTTCTATTCTATTTTTCTATTCTAGCCCTGATTCTCAGTGACATCTAGGGTGTCCACCACTAGAACAACATATTATTCTTCTTCAATCCCTTTCATTAGATCATTTGGAGAGGGTTGTGTAGAAATAAGTAATTAGTGATTCTGTTACAGCCACCCTATTGAATTGAAAACAATTACAGATATATTATTTTGTATTGCCAGTCTTGCCACCAGAACTGAAGCTGTGTGCAAAAATGTATAAAAAGATTTGAGCTGAATTTCAGTTATTAGATTTGACCTATATAGAAAACAAAGATATTCCAATCACCATCATGAGAACAATGTACTTACTGCTTTAACAATGTCAATAACTGGTGCTTTTCCATCAGCATTGTCCTTATATTTCAACCTAGTCTGTTCACTAACAAGTGTCCATAATTTATCTAGGTTAATTGCTGGTGACCACTTAGTGTTACGTCTAAGATGGTAATTCCTCATACCCAACTGAAAAGAAAAAACAATTCATTTGACTGATCTGAATACCACCATTTTGCAAAATAGGTTAATTTTCAATTCATTGACTTGATCAACTTAGTGCCCACTGAAGTATATTATACATAGAGAATCTTCAAAGTTATAATCCAACACAAAAGTTGTGCAGGGTTTAAAAAAGGAGGACCTATAGCTCATAGTGAAATCTGAACCACTAAAAGTAACCAAGATGCTGATAGGATAAAACTGAAATCAACATGTGATATGTATCCTATTGCCAGAGTAATAAATATTACCTTTCCAAAATAACCTGGATGGTATTTGTCAAAGTTGATTCTATGGTGGTGCATACCTCCAGCATTACCTCTACCTCCAGGATGCTTACGATGTTTCCCTAAAAAAGAAAATTAATAACTTTCATTACTTTGTTTGATAACTTGATAAAAAAAAAGAATATGATGAAATATCAGCAATTGAACATTAATCAAGTAAATCATACCGCCCGTTCAATAAATCATCATAAGTTGTGTACTCTCGGTATCATTCACAATAATTATTGTAAATTGTAAATCAATGAGAAAAGTATGTTGAGAACATGTTTTGATTCTTTGATTGCCTTTATTTTTCTACACTCACCGATTCGTCCATGTCCGTGGCTAACGTGCCCTCTCAGTTTCCTGGTCTTCTTTTTGTGTGTTGACTAAAATTCAAGATTTATTATAATTTTAATTATTCTTTTACTGGACTGGCCAGGTTTTTTTTTTAATTTTGAATTAATAGTTTCCAGATACGTTAATTCCCGAAAATAAATCATATTAGATAAGCTATACAAACTGAGGATTATCCAATGAGAAAAATATTTATGAAACGACTGAAGATGAATAAAATATTCGGAAAATACACAAAAACTTGAACTCACTGACACTCACCATCTTGCAAAATTTTTTGAAGGAAAAGAAAGAGGATGAATGAGAGAGAAACAAAAAATATTGAAAAGAGAAAGAGTAATGACAAGTGACAGGAATGTGCCATGGGTTAGAATTCCAATAACAATGACTTTCGTTACGATTTTCCAAAATATGACTTGCATAAAAATGAAATGAATGAGTTTTACAGTGGCCGGATTTGTTGACTTCTTATATATTATAGAGAGTTGAAGTAATCACTGTACGTAGACCTCCAGGTCGACGTTAACGTACGAAAAATAACGTTTACGTATTGTCGTTAAATTGAGTTGAAGTCGCCACTTTGGTCGTCACTGTCAACATAACGTAATAATACATTTTGTTTTCGGTTTGTATTGGTCATTTTTGGTTGAGTGTTCAGATTCGAACATTTATTCCTGTCAAAATTAGAGGACTCCTTGATGCAGAACTCGTTGGTTATCTCGACTTTGATAATTTTGACTCATCGGCATATTTCGAGTATAGTTTGGTTAACGTACGTTGATATTTAGGGTATACGTGAAGGAACGTGAGATAACGTACACCCGTAAGCCCACTAACAACGCAAACGTGAAGAATTGGAAAATGCGCATGCGTAGCTGTCAATTTCTACGTTTACGTTAACGTTCATGACAACACTTCAACTCTCTAATGTGTCGTTGGAAGAAATGGGTCAGTTCATTAACCCTTTTCCATTTTTCTTTCAGCAAAAATAATATGATCGATATGCCTTATAGCGAACTCCATTGGCAGGAACTGGTGGAGTGTTGCTCTACTGAGTGTATATTCACCTCTATTTAACACATGTGAGTAAGGAGGAGACATATACATTGCGTGCAGAAACATTTCGCTAGTAGGGGTATGTTCCGTTAATCAACCAAAGTTACCGATGCTTTCAGGGTCGGTACCGACATTTTTGACAGTGGTTATCTACTGGTGACTACGGTTGTGGCTCATTTACGGAATGCCAGTCGTTTTCCAATTTATAGTTTTGATCGTTTTTCAAAAATTCATGCTCTGTCAGTATTTGATTTCCAATTATGGAACCCATTAGTATCTAATTCTTGTACACAGTAAGCACAAGCAACGAATAAAGTGTCTAAATTAGAAAAAAAAGTCATCAAACTAAAAATGTATCGAATTTCTTAACTCAACGCAATAATAAATTAATGATTTGTAAATCGAAAAATCAAACCGGAAACTGAAACTCGTCAACGTCAACTCAAATTCATCGAACTTACCAGATAAACTCCACGGTCGTTCTGGTCCTAGTTCTGGTGACAGTGAATCTACCGCTTTTTCAGCAACCGAGTTCCGTAAATACCCTTTTTACAGGAACCAACCGAACATTTCATATTTACGGAACGGAAAACTACTAACCGACATAACCAAGTTGATTCTGATCTCTGACGGATGGGTTCATTCGGGTTCGAAGTTTGCGCAGTAGCAATGACGGGTAAATATCTAGACTGTCTGACGGCGGCCATTAAAAATATTTAAATCAAATATCACCCACTTGAACAACAAATCCAATAATCTTCATATTCTGTCTGTCTTCAGAATTCCATCATTTTAAGATGTTAAGTTGAAAGTTGTCCAACTTTGTAATTCTTAATTCTTCATTTAAATGACAGATGTAAATGTATGAACCCGCATTGAAGTTTCTGTTTATTAGTCAACTTTTTGAGTTCGTATAGTTGTTAGTTTCGGAAAATAAGAATTAAAAAATAACCGACCGTCGCATGCTTAAGCCCGGGTCGCCGATGTGAGATTCATACACACAAGCTTAACAGTCAACTACGCCACGAGCCGTAGTAACTATGGTAGTATAAAAAAAGAATATGTGTCAAGTCTGTGGTTTGACTGGGCACATACGTTCAGTATTGAGTATGACCATCAGTTTGACTAACCAGCTGTTTGGGAATATCGGTCAAACTCCAAACCTGCCCGCGAAGCTATCACGTTATTTTTGATGGGAGGCGAGTCAACCACTGACCATTCTGAAGTCTGACCGAGTTTGACCAACCAGCTGTTTGGGAATATCGGTCACGTTTCAAACCTGCCGTAAAGTAACCACGTTATTAGAGAGTTGAAGTAATCACTGTACGTAGACCTCCACGTCGACGTTAACGCACGAAAAATAACGTTTACGTATTGTCGTTAAATTGAGTTGAAGTCGCCACTTTGGTCGTCACTGTCATCATAACGTAATAATACATTTTGTTTTCGGTTTGTATTGGTCATTTTTGGTTGTGTGTTCAGATTCGAACATTTATTCCTGTCAAAATTAGAGGACTCCTTGATGCAGAACTCGTTGGTGATCTCGAATTTGATAATTTTGACTCATCGGCATATTTCGAATATAGTTTGGTTAACGTACGTTGATATTTAAGGTATACGTGAAGGAACGTGAGATAACGTACACCCGTAAGCCCACTAACAACGCAAACGTGAAGAATTGGAAAATGCGCATGCGTAGCTGTCAATTTCTACGTTTACGTTAACGTTCATGACAACACTTCAACTCTCTATTTTTGATGGTTCACGTACGTGGGTAACGGTCAAACACTGACCATCCTGGTATCACCTTGGGTATCACCATCGTGGTCGAACGAATGACTTGACAAAAGCACTAATATTCGGATTAGCTCGAAGAAGCGCACGCTGCACTCCCCTCACCATTTTGAAATTTATGGCAAGTCTACTCCCCAGTCCCCAGACGCTACTGGACATGCGCAATGCGATTTTTAGGACACGAAAAGTGCTGGCTGAAATCCACGATGTACTGAAATCACTGTGAAGGGTCTATACTGTGATTAAACTGTGGCCTCGTCATATAATTTGATGTGATTGAATGATTCCAACAGAATAATATATATTGAAAAGTTACGAGGCATCATTTCGGATAAAACCTTCCTGAAACCCGAAAGTCTTTACTGATGCGCGTTTGTTTCAGAAATTTTACCCGACCTCTCGAGAACAGTGAGAGCAATGGTTCCGTCGATCTTCTGATAGATGACGACATTGCACAATTATGATATCTGTCAGTTTTGAAATTGTCGCAGATTTTTCGAATTCAGAGTTGAATAATCCCACTGTTATATATATGCACTCGTCACAGCAGCAATTGCTGAGTTCACATGACAGCTTTTCGCGTTTTAGCTTACAGCGCTCTCGATTCTTATTGGTACTTTTGCGAAAAAGCTCTGTTCAAGGTCAAGCAGGTTGGAAGTTCGAACTGTTTGAACATTTTAAAAAAAGCTGATATTATGCATGAAATAACAAGGATGGAATGATATATCAACGTCATTTTGTAACGTACCTAACCTACAAATATTTATATGAAAATAAAATTATGTTTTTGGTGCTAATTCGTATCTAAGAATTTTACAAATGGATAGCAATTTGATACCGTTCGATGTGAATATCAACAATATTGAGGTTTCTTTTGCTGTAACACAAGAAACATACAATCTGTTATCGAATGGTAAATATTCATTTCAACTTGATATTTCTTTATCATTTCTACAGATTACATTTTGATAACCATAGTCGTTTGCAGATGACAATATCTTGCTGAGATATGTTAAGGATGTTGTTAGGAAAAGAAGTATCCATGGAATAGAGCCTGATAATTTCTGAACATGTCTGTACTATTCAACCTCATCTCCATCAATAAGTTATCTCCAGCACCTTGTGATTGTTTACGACTTTCCAGAAGTATGGGGCGAACCCACATTTGTCTGAATTTTTTATGCTTATGCACTCTATAGTAGTAGTAAAGAGCTCCTGCTTTAATTATCATTTTCTGCTTCAGAATCAATATTGCCCAAATATCCATTTTAACCAAATTGTAGTAATTTAATATAGTAAACAACAATACATTTTGATTTGAATTTTCCGCTGTAGGCAAAAGTTGGCATGTGTAGGTATCCATTATTGAATAGCGCTTTCTTGCGATAGGACCAATCTTTGACCAATCAGAATCGAAAGCGCTGTAAGCTAAAACGCGAAAAGCTGTCATGTGAACTCAGCAAATCAACGTCTCGCTCGTTGTGACGTAGAGAAATCATTGTAGGCGGTCGAGTGCTTTTTCTGAAATACGTGAGAAGGGCCGAATACGCGCACCATATCTTGCTTCCATCATTTTCACATGATAGTAACATAAATCATCTCGATTCTTCTTTACTACAAATACATTGAAAACATACTATTTTTATTTATAGGAGCCAATAGAGAAATTGTCCGAAATTTAGAGAAATGAATATAATTTCCTATACATTTTATTCATATTTTATTTTATTTTTCTACAGCGGAAGTAGCTCAATCCATAGGGTGGCTGCTACCCTCGACTCGGTGTCGTAGTAATGTCGTTTTTGTGATATCAACTGATACGAAGGTTTCGTTTATTCAGAATTAATTATAGTTCAATTTTTAGCGATAGGATTGCGTAGTATGCGTCCGGCGCCGGCTATGGAGGCACTCCCATTTTATTTTTCTTATCACGTGTACGCTTAGTTGCATACATTCTTGGCTGAAATTTTGAAATATTTTTGACTGGTACTTATCAATTCAAAATGTTCGTAGATAATTTTATTATAAAATTGATAAACGAAAATTGAATTATCAGCCTTGACTATAAAGGGCAAAGTGCGTACACGATTTATCTTCATCATTACCATAACCTAAATCAGGGTTTCACCAGAAAAGAATCACACCAATCAATAATTTTGTAATAATTTGTGTAGGTATTCACACCACTACTTGTCCCTGGATGAATACAATTTTTCCACCTAACAATCTTTTCATTCTTCTGGGTAAAAATAGATTCCAAGATGACTAACAGTGAATTGCGTAAACGAAAGGTAAATATTTTGTATTTTTGTTGAGTCAAAATTGAGTATTTTTATAAAAAAAAAGGAATTAAAATAATGTATACACAAGAGTCAACTACTTACTAGCTAATAAGCTAATATATTTTTTGATAATATTTATAATGGACGGACTTCTATATCAGAGAATGAATGTAAGTAATGATCAACTACTGTCCTAACCTCAAAAATTCAGTCTTTGAAATAGGTCGCGTGCAAGAACTGTCAGATGACCGACCCTGGAGGCAAAACATATTTGTTTACAAGTGATCGAAATAGTTTTCCACAATTATTTTGGCATATGAATCGTATTTTTCCGCTATTCATCAATTCGCTTATGCCATCACATTGTGCTGTTGTAAAATGCACAAAAACTGCAGCGGAAGATGAAGAAATCCGGATGGTACATTATGATTCAAAAGTAAGTACCTACTATAGTCACTCACATAGTTTTCATTTTTGAAATTTGATTATTTCTCTGATTTCTCATAGGAATTCCTTCTGCAATAGGATCAACTAATAGAAATATACCTGAAATTTCTAGAATAATGCAAGAAGATTGGATTCATTCAATCAATCGGTAGGACTGGTCTGACATGCTGACGATAGTGTGTGTTGTAGACATTTTCAATCTATTAGCAGCATTAGCTTGTATTGCAGAAGTGGCAGAAGGCAGAAGGAATTTTAATGAGGAATGACAACATTTCATAATGCTAACTATGTGAGATTACTATTTACCTGAAAAATCATATTCCTTAGTCTCTTGCTGTATTTTTTGTGCATCGTACAACAGCACAATGCGAAGGCATGCTTGAATTAATGAATAACGCAAGAAACACGATTCGTATGCCAAAATATTGTGAAAAACTATTTCAACCTTTTGATTCCTCTGTAACCAAATAAAAAAGTGAGGTTGTGTTTCAATAATTCACAGAAGAATGAGGTTGTGTTTCAACAATTCACAGAAGAATGAGGTTGTGTTTCAATATTTTGCCTCCATGGTCGGTCATCGTGCACGCGACCTATACTACTATTTTCCTTTTTCAGAATAAACAGCACAATGAGGGCCAAAGTAAGTCAAATAATCGAAAGCGTAAAGATAAGACTGTTTCTTCAATGCATACATCACTTCTGTGTTTGATCCTGAGTGGCACAATTCTAACATTATTTATAGGTATGTATGCATGAATAATTTATCACTGCTAAGTGCTATATAAAATGGTCATTTCTAGTTTTATACACAGATCAGATTCCATGGTATATAGGCCATAGAGCTGTAGACACTATTGCAAAGCAATTTGGCTACCACAAACCTGTACATGCAGTAGTAATTGATGCAGGAAGTACTGGTTCACGAGTGCTTGCTTTCACCTTCCATGAGTCTTATTTTGGTGAGTGTTTTTTAATATTGTTTGAGCAAATCTCATTGATAGATAATTAGTCTATGTTCACATTGGAGTTTTAGAAGTGTCTAGGAATATGTGACAATCTATTGCTGCAGAATCAATCCTGTCTCTTTCTTGATGTAAGTAACATTCCATGCTTGTGTTAGGTTTAATAAAGGAAATGCAGGTCCTAGTGGTTTGCTAGACTTTTCCAATTATCCTAGGAAATTAACACTTCTGGAAATGATAGTGTGAAGGAATGAAAGTTGGTCAGACCATGTAGTAAATTTCCTTTTGGGGCCAGTTTTCAAGATCCAAGCCCATTGACAACCATGGGTGGTTACTTTTTTGTGTAATAATTTTTTTCTCAAGAAATAATTTAAATATTATTTATTTAAGGTACTGACTTCTTCAGTGTCCCACTGCTCACTTATTCATTGTTTTGGGGCCAGTATGACAATACAATAATTTTTCTGTTGATACCAGACCAGAAACAAACCTGCATCTAAATACTTACATAAATATACTTTACCTTTCTCTTACTGGTTTTGTTTAGATGTATGACAAATTGATATTCAACTGAATGATGGATAGAAGGAGGAATAATAGAACAATATTTATCAATTTTTGTTTATAATATATCTGAGAATATTCCTTTTGAATACTTATTACCCCAATAAACATAGTAGAATGACTTGAATTTATTACCATATTCATGAATTTATTAACAGTCATTCAATTCATGTCACCCTAGCAGAACCATAGCTAAAAATGTATTTTTTTGACAACTTCAAATATACCATGATTTTTGATTTATTACTATTTTATTACTAACTCATTACTATAATCACAAATTTCTTACTTATCATTCAGTGGAAAAAAGAGTAGATTGCCTATCTTGATCTCAAGCTAGCAAAACCAAAACTTGAATCACATGTTCTCTGAAATTCTATTGAGTCCTCAATAAGTTAGTAATTTATTACTAATTTATCACCACATTTTCAAATTTATAACCCTTCATTTAACAGAAAAAAACCAACTGCTCTGCTAGCTTCATGTCAACCTAGCAGAACAATTGCATTGAATTTAGTTTTTTGAAAACTTGAAATATACCTTAATTTCCACTCTTCTATTTTATTACCAATTTGTTATCACAACTAGTTTGAGATCCAGATAAACAAATCGGCGTTTTTCCCATCAAATGATGAGTAAAAAATGCATGATCATTGTTTTTATAACATAGTAGTAATTAAATACTAATAAATTATGGTTAAAAATAATTTTCAGCTATGGTTCTGCTAGGTTGACATAAAGCTAGCAGAGCAGTTGGTTTTTTCTGTTGAATTAAGGATAATAAATTCTCTAATATGGTAATAAATTAGTACTAGATTAGTAACAAACTATAGCACCATTGCAAATATGTAATATTGAAGTGGTTCTGCTAGGTCTATTGGGTTATACTTGTTCCTGTTACCAGAGATTATACACATAATCTCTGCTGTTACTGTTCCTATAAAAGTGAGGGTTTCTTCTTGTCTTTCAAAATCAATCTACTTATTGGAAACATTCTAGGAGATATGTAAATATAACTTATCTGGCAATAGAATTGTGCAGGAGTCACTTTGAAGAAAATACTCATTATTCTATGGATATGCTAGTATACTTAGATTGATAGTCCCCTTCCTCACATTGAAATATTTGGATAGCCAGGATTTTTCAAAATGAATGAATTAATGAAAACGCCAGGGAAACTCCTAATTTTTATTGCTAGATAGTATCTCACTTTAAATAGACCTCTATATCAGCTATTAGTCAACAAAGGAGAATGTGGTTTGAAACTCCCATATTTGTAGGTATTTTCTGATAATTAATATAAAGCATTGAAACAAACAGGCAGGTCTGAACTGTCTTTTTGCCAAGAAACGGTGAGTTCAACAAAATAGTATATCTTGTTCTTTTAACCATAATTTTCTACTTACCAGAGTTACCTAACGTTCCAGAAATTGCAGTTAATTTGAATTTATCATTTTTTTTGTGACGGAAAGAAAGTATGGCATTTCATCTCTGTTAGCAGGTTATAAAATGTCACTTTTCATAAATTACCTTTTTCCCGTGAAAAAAAAGTGACTACTTTTTTCTCGGATATATATCACATATATATACACTGTTGATGGCTTTTGTTGTGCTATATTTCCGATAAATGAGTCAATAAAACCGTCTCCGAGAAAGAACTGCAAGTCTTTTTATCCTCCATATTCGACTTCCCGGTTACATAATATACAGTGTGACCCATTTAAGATGGAAGCACCCTTATAAAACTTACATTTCTCAACCGATTGGAATAATTTTTTTTTGTTAGGTAGATATTCAAAAAGTCTATTAGGACACCAAATATCATGAATAAATCTCCATTTCCAGGGCCAACTAATCTGATTTTTCAAGGTCAAAAATCTAAAAAAATTACTAGCGATTTTTTTAGAAAAAAACTGACTACACCACTGGATTTGTGACATTTTCAAATGGGTAACATGTGAATTACGTTGAAATGCGTCAATCAATAAAAAAGTTATAAAGGAATGAAATTTGAAAAATATGCCGTTTAATCAACCCATCAATTTTTATTACTGAACAGATTTCGATGAAACTGTGATCAGTAATATTTCAAGACATCCTGAATCCAGTGGAGTATACAGAATTTTCATAAAATTCCTGAACATGAATTGGGATTCAAGGATTTAAACATGAATTGGTGGGTTGATTAAACGGCATATTTTTCAAATTTCATTCCTTTATAACTTTTTTATTGATTGACGCATTTCAACGTAATTTATATGTTACCCATTTGAAAATGTCACAAATCCAGTGGTGTAGTCAGATTTTTTCTAAAAAAATCGCTAGTAATTTTTCTAGATTTTTGACCTTGAAAAATCAGATTAGTTGGCTCTGGAAATGGAGATTTATTCATGATATTTGGTGTCCTAATAGACTTTTTGAATATCTACCTAACAAAAAAAAAATCATTCCAATCGGTTGAAAAATGTAAGTTTTATAAGGGTGCTTCCATCTTAAATGGGTCACACTGTATATTACTAAACAACCACTAAATTCGCAATTTTTTGAAATCAAATCACAGAATTAGACTGACAGAAGTGACATCAGATATTTAATTACTTCAAAAGAATGATAAAGATGCCTACAACGCAGGTGTCCCTATATACTCAATATTGATTTGTCCTTTCTTCTGTCACAGAAAAAAATAGTGTATTATACACGGGAAAAATATTAGATTTTAGCTCATGGTTTGTTGTCTCCCATCACTACGCGTCAGGAGACAACACAACCTGGAGCTAAAATCTACTACTTTTTTCGCTTGTATTAAATGAAACAAATAATCCCATCTTGTTAATTCCGAATGAGCAGATTTTTTGCAAATGGAGATTCAAAAGCATGAATAACTTCTAATATGATTTTATCTCAATAAACGCACAGCACTATTCAAAATGATGTTCCTCTCTAAAAAACTGATCATCATCTACCTATTATATATTACTATTTCTTCCTGCATATCTAACAGATTACTATTCCTACATTCCAGTTCTCCTGTTTCATAATCTTCATTATAACTATTACTATTATGCTCATTGATATCAATTTAGATTTTTTTATTAGAATATACCTATATTTGAATATTAATGTTATATATAAGGTGTTTTTGAAATAAGTGCACTTATTCAGCACATCAATATGATACAATCTGAGGAATATTCCCATGATATCAGATTTTTTCAAATTCTTCTAACTAAGCAGAAATTCCATCCCAAAAATTGTACAAAATACAAGAAATAAAGCAAGTACTCCACTTTAAAACAATTTAAATGATTGAACTCCGCGCGTGATTGTGCTTACCACATGGAAATTTGAACAGAGGTGACGTCAGATTTGCTACACTACAGTGTAGAACTTTGGGTGGAAAAAGGGGTCTAACCTCAAATTTTATTTCGATCCCTAATTTTTTTTATTAGTGCCATTTGATAGTAGACGTCAAGCTTTCTCAGTGTTTGAAATAATTGCACTTATTTCAATGCCACCTTGTATATATATTTTACTAATATCATTACTGCTGAAAACCAATTAGTAATAATTAAGTACTCTCCTTTGTGCATAACTGGCTTACTTATAAGTTAGTGTTTTGGACACATGCACATACAGATGTCCATTCATCTAGCTGCAAATTCTGTTTTATGACTGAATACGAATTTATAACTTGTAAAATAGTTAGTTAATAAACAAGGAAATAAGTAATAGATTTTAGATCCAGGTTGTGTTGTCTCCCGTGAGCTAAAATCTAATATTTTCCCGTGTATAATACAACATTTTTTTTCTGGGACAGGAAAAAGGACAAATCAATATTGGGAAGATTATACAGGGTTACTGGTAATTCGATACATTCCTTTGGTGATGTGATAGGGGAGGTGATAGGAAGTGAATTCAACCCTAATATGGACTATGCAAAAGTTAATAGTTTTTGAGATATTTCATTTTTTCTGTTTATCTCCAAAAGGTTGGCTTCTAGGGTTTAAAAGTTAGTTTTCCGAAAATCTGCTGTACATTTCTTCAACCTTTCAACTAGAATACATGATCAACACTATGGTCTTATGTTTGGAATGAAACAATTCCAGAAATAATTTAGATAATAAATAAATTGTAAGTACAAAGTCGTATTTTTGTTTCTTAATTGTGGATTTCAACACTTTGTAGCGGTTATTTTTAGAAAAATCTCTAAGCCACATTTGTCAAAAATTTGTTAAAACTACCTTGATGCAATAGCTATCTAGCTTGGTACAAATGATAAACAAAGTGCTTGATACGTGTTTGTTATTTTGAAAGAATAGTAAAAACTTACTTGAAAAATTTCTACTATTAGAATTCACTTTATACAAATCCTGTTCAAAATGAGACCTCTATTACGAATAATCGGCAGCGTCTTCTTATTTCCGTCTTTGTTATTCTAGTTGTCGAATTATTTTGTATGTGCAGTGGGGCTAGGTCAGGGCTTCGCGCTGGCCAACCTATTCGATTTGACCTTCTAATCCAAAGGTTCAAAACACGTTCATCTAGGAACCGCCGAACGATCAGCCGATAATGCGCTGAACAACCGTCTTTTTGGAATACCATTCGTCCTCTGATGGCGAGAGAAACATCCTCAAGAAGCTCCTGTAGATCATGCCGTAGAAAATTTTCATACATTTAAATTGTCTAGGAAAAAATGTGGTCCTATTAAATAACCGTCAATGAGCCCCATCAACACATTAACAGAAAACTTCCGTTGAAAACTAGTTTCCCTTGTTAAACGAGGGTTTTCTTCGGCCCAGTGATGGAGGTTATGAACATTTGTTATGCTATTTGGATACCTCGAGCAAATAAACGAAAATAAAAACTGCCGAAAATAAATCCTGATAGGTATTTGTCAAGTGGGTTTTATACTATTCCTTTGAAATAACAAATCCGTATCAAGCAATTTAATTTTCATTTGTACCCAGTTAGATAGCTATTGGCTTTAGGAAGTTTCAACAAATATTTGAAAAATGTGGTCTAGAGATTTTTCTAAAAATAACTGCTAGAATTTGATTAAAATCCACAATTCACAAACAAAAATACGACTTTTTATGTACAATTTATCTTTGATCTACATTATTTCTGTAATTTTGTTATTCCAAACATAAGACCTTAGTGTTGATCATGTATTCTAGTTGGAAGTTTGGAAAAATGTATAGCATATTTTTCGGGAAACTAACTTTCAAACCCTTGAAGTTTACGTTTTGGAGAATTACAAAAAATTCGAATATCTCAAAAACTATCCACTTTCGCATAATGCATTTTAGGGTTCAATTTACTCCTCACCACTTTCCCTATCACATCTCCAAAGGAATGTATCGAATTACCAGTAATCGTGTATATTGAGAATATTGAGAAGATATTACATTATATTGAAATCGGAAAATTATCGAGATGAAATTTGAAGTTTTTAACAGGAATTATAAGAATTATCATTCTTCTGAAGTAATCAAATATCTGTCAGTCTGATTCTGTGTTTTGATTTCAAAAAATTGCGAACTTAGTGGTTGAAGATAAAAGGACTTGCAGTTCTTTCTCTGAGACGGTATCATTGGCGTATTTTGGAATGACTAATATGTTCAATAGCTTTTTCCAACATCATAATACCTATACAAGGTGCCCCAGAATAGAGTTCGTATACTCTGGGAGTTGATTCTACAGATGAAAATGAGAAAATGAATACAAAAAAACTCAGTTGAAAATAAGAAAAAACATTTCTATCAACATGTGTCCAAAAATGCTTTCTAAGTGCACTAGAGCCATAGAGCTACAGATATATTTCCTCAACAAATCAACATCACGATGAATTCTAATGAAAGAAAACTGAGTAGTAATGTGAAATTTTAATCATCAAGTTCACGCGCTCAAAATGATAGTGAATATTTCCGGACATAAAAATGAAAAATTTTACTTTTCTTGAAAACGGTTCGTTTAATAGCATTCCAACAAGAATACATTTTTCATATGAAAGTGTTTGGAGAATGAACCTTGATACAAAAGAGTTGTGGCATTTTTATAGCATTGATTACAAGTTTCAGATCTCCCTGTATATTGAAACATGTTTTCCGTACCACGAAACGATTCGTAAGATCAAATAACTCTCAAGTACCGAATTTCGTGATTCTGGGATCAATGATAACAAAGATAATTGAAGACCTGCAGAATATCTCTTTCCAAAGACTCGTTAATTCATCCAACGAACAGCGAGGCTCTGGAACACATTGCCAAGGGAGGTGTTCCCCGAGGCATATAACCTCCAGAAATTTAAGAAGAACATGTTGAAATACATTCGTGAATAACCCTTTATTGTTAATTCTAGTCATTCTGTATATGAACTGTTTTTGAAGTTGTCATTATTGATTTGAAATAAAATAAAAAGGTCTTGTCAATATTCTCAATAAGTATTCATCGATACATCCCCGATAAGGAATTAAGTCCAACCCACTGCAGTTTCCAATAGGTTATGGGCCCAGGATATCACCTATATTGGTAAAGTTAAGAAGAGCGGAATTTGTTCTATACAGCGATATGGCAGAAGCAAAATTCACTATCACCAAGTTGAATGGTGAAAATTATTTTATATGGAAATATAAAATGGAGCTTCTCCTAATTAAAGAAGGACTGTGGGATGTAATTGATCATGAGAAGCCAAATCCAGTGACGAATAATTGGATAAAGAAAGATAATGAAGCTAGAGCAACGATATGTTTGTCTGTTGAAGATAATCAGTTGATTCATGTCAGAAAAAGCAAATCGGCATTAGAGGCTTGGACTCAACTTAAGGAATATCATGAGAAGTCAACGCTCAGTAACAAAGTTACTCTCATGAGAAGGATTTGTAGTCTAAGACTAGCAGAAAATGGAAATATGGAACAACACATTGATGCAATGGCCGAGTTGTTTGAAAAGTTAGCAGCTCTTGGAGAAGAATCACTTTCTGAAAAATGGGTTGTGGCGATGTTGTTGAGTAGTCTGCCCAGAAATTACGATACTCTTATAACTGCATTAGAGACTCGTACAGATGATGACCTAACGCTGAATTTAGTCCAATCGAAGCTCATCGAGGAATTCAAAAGGAGTGTAGCTGGTTCATCTGAAAGTGCTCTGAAATTGACACATAGCAATTTCGTGCATGTTAAGGAAGGTGAATGCTATTTCTGTCGAAAGAAAGGACATTCTAAGAAAGAGTGCAGAAAATATCAAGCATGGAAAAAGAAGAAAGAAGAAAGTGGCAAGGGTAGACAACAAGTAAGGCAAGTTACTGAAGAAGAACAATTTTGTTTCAATGTTACTGATACAAAGTGTGAAGGATGGATTGTTGATTCTGGAGCATCATGCCATATATCAAATTCTAAAGATAACTTCTGTTCGTTCAGTACCACAAACCGTAAGGTCATCGTTGCGAATGGTTTAGAAGAAGTGGCAGAAGGAATAGGTACAGTCAGATTGACATTTTTAAATGATGACAATCAAACTTCGACTACAATGATACAGGATGTTTTGTACGTACCAAATATGCAAAATAATTTGCTATCAGTCAAGCGCTTGATAACAAATGGATTCGAAGTTGTTTTTGGCAGGAGCGGATGCAAAATAAAGAAAGAAAATAAGGATATTGCTATTGCTGATTTGAGTTCCGGATTATACAAATTGAGGCAACAGGAAAATATTCACACAGTAGTGGAATGCAGCAATAGATGTATTCACTATTGGCATAGAGTATTGGGTCACAGAGACGTAGAGGCCATCAAGTTATTGAAGAAAGAAAATTTGGCTGATGGAATAGAATTGCATAATTGTGGGATACAAAAGACATGCAAAGTTTGTCTCCAAGGAAAGTTCTCTCGTCTACCATTTTTGAAGAAGAATGTGAGTTCATCTAAAGCTGCACTAGACCTCATACATTCAGATGTTTGCGGGCCAATGCAAACTATAACACCCAGTGGTAATAGATATTTCTTGACATTTGTAGATGATTTTACTAAGTTTACCACTGTGTATCTACTGAAGAGTAAAGGAGAGGTATTCAACAAATTTCAAGAGTTTGTTGCACTTGTCAAGACGAAGTTTGGTCACAAGCCCAAATTACTCCGTTCAGATCAAGGAGGGGAATACCGATCTGAACAGATGGTCAAGTATTTGAAGCAAGAAGGTATTCAGTATCATTATACAGCGAGTTATAGCCCCCAGCAAAACGGTGTGGCAGAGCGTAAAAATAGATCGCTCATGGAAATGGCTCGATGTTTACTAATTGACGCAGGTCTTCCAAATTCACTTTGGGGTGAAGCAGTGATGACTGCCAATTATATACAGAACAGATTGCCATCAAGAACAATTTCGAAAACACCTTATGAATTGTGGACTTCTACCAAGCCAGACATATCAAATTTTCACATTTTCGGCGAAGAAGCATATGTTTTCATCCCTCAAGAGAAAAGAAGAAAATTAGATATGAAGTCTCATCAGCTGGTTTTCGTTGGTTATGATGAGCATATCAAAGGATACCGCTTAGTAGATAGGACCACTATGAAATTATGCATTAGCAGAGACGTTAGATTTTTGCAGAATAAATTAATATCAAATAAAAAATCATCACTGGAGGTTTATAGCCCTGATTATTCTCGGCAAAGTGTCACTGTAGAAGAAAATCTGAAGAGTCATCAGGAAGAGGAAGATGAACAGGAAGAAAACAGAACCAGAGAACCAGAAGAAAATAGGAATGAAGAAAGTTCAAGAGTTAATGATCTGCAGATTGCAAATAGAGAGCCAGAGTTGAATGCAAAAGGAACTAACGCATTGAGGAGATCAGAACGATCAACAAAAGGGACCCTACCGAAGAGATTTACTGAAGATACTGTCAATATCGTTGAAGAAATTCGAACATTGGATGACGTTATATTGAGTAAAAACAAAGCAGAGTGGAACAATGCTATGACGGAAGAAATAGAGGCATTAAGGAAAAATAAAACTTGGGAGTTGGTCGAACTTCCGAGGGATAGAAAAACAGTAGGATGCAAATGGGTATTTAAAAAGAAAACCAATTCAGAAGGACAAGTTACGCGCTACAAGGCTCGTCTTGTAGCTCAGGGTTTTTCTCAGAAATATGGGACTGACTATGATCAAGTTTTTGCTCCAGTAGTAAGACCAACTACGATAAGAATTTTTCTATCAATTGCTGGTAAGCGGAAAATGATAGTTCAACATCTAGACGTGCAGACAGCATTTTTAAATGGAGAGTTAAAGGAGGTTATCTACATGAAACAACCACCTGGATTTGTTGAACAAGGAAAAGAAAATATGGTATGTCTGTTGAAAAGAAGTTTGTACGGACTCAAACAGGCTGCCAGGACATGGAATGAAACTTTAGACACACATCTGAAATCTATAGGATTCCGGCAGAATGAAGTCGATAAATGTTTTTATTACAATTCTAAGGATGACGGAGCAATATTTCTATTAGTCTTCGTTGACGATTTGTTGATTGCTAGTAGAGAAGATAAGCATTTAGAACAAGTCAAAACAGAATTACAAAAACGTTTTGAGATCACTTTACTGGGAGAGGCGAAATTATACCTTGGTCTGGAAATAGGAAAAGATGCCCTTGGAAATTACCATATTAGTCAAACGAATTACATCAATAAAATAGTTTCTGAGATGGGATTACAAGATGCCAAATCTTCAAATATTCCTCTAGAACCCAGCTATGGCAAAACTGAAAGTAAAAATGTTTTACTAAATAATGAAAAATATCAAAAGATGATTGGTAGTTTACTATATATTTCAGTGAATTCTAGACCTGATATTGCTGCGAGTGTATCTATTCTTGCAAGAAAAGTTAGTAAACCAACCATTGAAGATTGGACAGAGGTCAAAAGATTAGTGAAATATCTGAAAGGCACAAACAAATTGAAGCTGTTTCTAAGCAATACAGAAGTAGATGATAATGATTTTTATGGCTATGCGGATGCGAATTGGGCTGAAGATAGGCTGGAAAGAAAATCCAATAGTGGTTATCTATTCAAACTAAATGGAGGAGTTATAAGTTGGTCTTGTAGAAAACAAAACTGCGTAGCACTCTCTTCAACTGAATCAGAATTCATCGCTCTTTCAGAAGCTTGTCAAGAAGCCATTTGGATTCGTAGACTTTTTCTAGATCTTCTAGAAGAGATTAAACTTCCAATTACTATCTACGAAGATAACCAAAGCTGTTTGAAATTGGTGCAATCCGAGAAATTTAGTAACAGATCGAAACATATAGACACAAAATTTCATTTTGTGAAAGACTATATTGTCCAAGGAGTCATAGCATGCCAGTATTGTCCGACAGCTGATATGCTTGCTGATCTTCTTACTAAACCCCTTCCTGCGAAAAGAATCTGTATTCTTCGAGGGGATTGCGGCCTATGTTATTCCGAATGAGGAGGAGTGTTGAAATACATTCGTGAATAACCCTTTATTGTTAATTCTAGTCATTCTGTATATGAACTGTTTTTGAAGTTGTCATTATTGATTTGAAATAAAATAAAAAGGTCTTGTCAATATTCTCAATAAGTATTCATCGATACATCCCCGATAAGGAATTAAGTCCAACCCACTGCAGTTTCCAATAGAACACCCATTCCTACCTATTTCCCTTGGTTCTCACGATGTTCTCTGAACATTACAGGATATACGTTTTCGTGGGAACCAGAACAAGAAAAAAAAATTAAGGACCTATCTTCGAAAGGCTCTAGCGCCCTTAGGTTCGGACAAATGTTGATAGGAATATTTTTTCCCATTTTCATCTGAAAAATCACCTTCCGCAGTATTCGAACATTATTGTGGGACAACCTGTATATTATTATATTACATGAACTAATGTTGAAATTTTATGTTATGTGACATTATCAAAAAGTAATGGTCCTTCAAACAAGGTTAAATAATTGTGCCAAATGTTATCTTATCTTTATATATGTAGAATCTGGAGAATGAAAATTATTTACACATTTACTTTCATGAATTATTACTAAATGTTTTGAAATAAATCCGGAATTTTCTATTTCGAATTATTCCAAATCATCAACTATACACAGGTTTTATGAATAATATACAGGGTGTTCCATAACTGAATGTCAATATTTGGGAAGGCGATCTTTGGGCAGGGTGGTAAAGTTCTCAAAAATTGAGAGTTTTTTATTAATATCTGTAATAACACTTCAGATATTCTAATGAAATCTGGCATACATGTACTATGTATCAAGAGACATCAGTTTTCACATTTTTTTAATAATCAATTATAATGAGTAAGACTCAGGCTATAGTATACAATTTAATCATTTAATAGCAACTTGAACGTTTTCGGCACTAGGCCATCATCAGGAGAGTATCTGAAAAGTGAATTTTCCTTTTCAGATACTCTCCCGATGATGGTCTAGTGCCGAAAACGTTCGAGTTGCTATTAAATGATTAAATTGTATACTATAGCCTGAGTCTTACTCATTAATATTGATTATTATACTAAGTATACACAACCATTTCTCTAACCACATTTTTTTTTTGGTTGCCACCATTGTCGTATGAATGGAATTTCACATACCTATTTTGGCAGACATTGATGGTACGCCTCTGATTGATCTCGAAATTGAAATCATTCTTGAAATTCCCAATTATTTCTAAGCATTGATCATCACAATTTTTTCAATCTGATGCACGGTTTTCGCTTAAAAAAATTAAAAGCTTTTCACTACATTATTATAGCAATATCGTTAATATGACGATATCACAATGCAGAGAAATAGATTTTACTTTTTAGATCAAATTTCAGAAATACAATTCATAGTTTATGAACTTTGTATTCGAATTTGGTATTTTGGAATTATAACTTTTCATTGTAGTAGGCTATATTAATTTTTGAGAACTTTACCACCCTGTATCTCAAAAGTTAGGACGTTTTGGTCATACGTTCATATGAAACTTTCTTCTCAGAATGGGCCGAAGAATCGCTTCCTCTAATATTTGCATTCAATTATGAAACACCCTATATATTCGCATAAAATCATCTAATCAGACACCTAATTTTCATGATTAATCCGCACACATTGATTTTATTTATCATCATTATTGTATTTTCAAATATCCACTGTTCTTTTCTTCCGATCCATCAAAAGTGATTTGCTAATGAATCAAGTATATTGACAGTGAACAACACTAAATTCTTGAGAGTCACCTTGAACAAAAATGGTACTTCAATAGGGATCATTGAAGTCTACAAGTCACCCTCTATAGATTGTGAGAGTTTCATAACAGATGCTGAGCAAGTTCTGAGAAATAATTATAATTGTAATATAGAACTATTTGCAGGTAACATAAACATAAATATTTTAGAAAAAAAGGATAGGATAGTGGATGAATATCCAAATTGTTTGAGTGAAAAAGGTTATAGTTGTGTCATTGATAAAGCCACACGAGTGGAAAAAAACAGTGCTACATGCATTGATCACTATTTCATTAAATATAATAATATAAATGCTCTCCAAACCAATGCAATTATACTAAATAGTGGAATCTCTGACCATTTTCCAATACTACTAAATGTTAGATTATCAAAAATAATAGCCATCAAATCCCAGTAACAAACAAATATTATGAAAAACTTGACAATGATAAACTTGAAAGATCATTAGAAAATGAATCTTGGAATGAAGTAACAAATAGTAATGATGCGAATTCAAGCTCAGGAAAGTTCATCTCTATATTACAAAATCATATTAACAATGCCACTCAACTAGTTTATGTAAAATGCAGGAACAGAAAAATAAAGCCTTGGATTAGCATTAGAGAACGTGATAGACTGAAAAAGATTTCAACATTGAGTCACAATAATGCACAGGCATTACAGAAATATTTAAAATATAGGAAATATCTAACAAACTTGAGAAAATTATCCAAAGTGTCCTACTATAATAATTTATTCAATGAACATAAAGGTAATCCTAAAAAGACATGGGATACTATAAAAAAAGTTACAAATACTTACTCACCTAGACAATCGATAAACAGTATCTACAATGAAGTTGGACAAGAAATAAAGAACAACAAGAATATAGCAAATGAATTTAATAAGTTTTTCTGTGAAGTTGGTAAACATTTGGCAAACAAAATTGAACCTACTACAGAGAATAACTCTATAAATGAAAGACATATGAGAGCACCCAGAAATTCCTTATATCTAAACCCAATTCAAGACAATGAACTTATCACTATAATTAGTACCCTTGAAAATAATGCATCAAGTGGTCAAGATAAAATTGGCACGGAAATTTTAAAAAAATATCACAATTACCTGATGAAACCTCTATTACATCTGATTAATCTCACATTTAGTACAGGAATATTCCCAGAAAATTTTAAAACTGCAGTTATAGTTCCCTTACCTAAATCTGGTTCAAAGAAACTTATCAATAACTACAGACCCATAGCTCTGACAAGCAATGTAAGTAAAACATTGGAAAAATGCATAAAACTACGATTGAATAGCTTCCTAGAAAATAATAATCTGATCTCAAAAACTCAATTTGGATTCAGACAGAACTGTAACACAGAAGATGCACTTGAAGTAACAGAACACATTTCGAAAAGTTTGAACAATGACAAAAAATGTCTTGCAATCTTTCTGGACTTGGCCAAAGCCTTTGATACTGTGTCACACCACATTCTACTGAACAAACTGGAGCAAATAGGTATCAGAGGTATACCAAACGACCTTTTCAAATCATATCTAAACAACAGGCATCAACAAGTTAAAATACATGAATATCTCAGTGATCCTTGTTCGGAGTTAGGTCCAACGTTTTTCTTACGAGTGTTTTTGTTCATATTATTTTTGAAAAAAAAAAGGTTTTATCATAATGCTACAAAATGACATAAGACAGAATAGTTACATAGATCATTTAGTTAGTCTCAAATATCCTAATTTTCAACAATATAAAAATCGTGCAGAGCAGTACCTTTCCAGCACTAGTGCGGAAAAGTAAAAATCGCGCGGAAATGTAAAAATCGTGCGGAAAAGTAAAATCGTACGGAAATGTACAACTTTAAAAACGACTTTTCTGCACGCTCGTAGAAAAACGCCTTTTGTGCAACTCTGTGTTTTACACAAACAATATTGCACATGGGGACATATGCAGGCATGTCTTCAAAAAGAATAATATCCGAACTCTACCATCTATTCTCATATTCAAAACTATCCTTTATGTTGAAAACAACTCGCATAGGTTTTTGAAACATTCTGATTATCATAGATATTCTACCAGGAATGCTCATGATTTTGATATCACTAGGCACATTCTATCTCATACTGAAAAATCCCCGTACTATTTGGGAATCAAATTCTACAATCATTATAATGATAATTTATTGCACTTGAATTTACATATTAGGAACATATAACAAATACATTGGTTATATAGGTACACAAGCCAGTCACAGTTACCTCAAGAAAATAGAGAAATTAATCTAACCATCTTTTTATCTTATGTGTAAATCTTAATTTGTAACTATTGTGAATGTTATTCTGATCACCTTATGTGTAAATCATAATTTTAAATAATGTCTTGGCCTATGCTGCATACCTCAACTTTTTTCATACTGTCATACTGACGTGTATATCCATCTGTTTTTTTTTTCAGGAGGGCACCTAGTTCTGGATAAAGAGCTTTTCAGTTATACTAAGCCTGGACTCTCATCTTTTGCCAAAGAACCACAAAAGGTGAACATATTTAAAAAAGCTATCCTATACTAGCGTCACTAATATGGCGTTGCTTAGCATATTATTTGCTTCCCCCTATCATTGGATTCAAATTTGGGAAGCTCAAAGTGGAATTAATTTCATGAGTAATTTTATGGAACCATTTGTTCCAACTATATCAATAAGAGGAAACAATCGCGGGATGAGAGATAAGAGAGGTCATAAATATAATAGCTCCTTGGATACACACACCTTAGTAAGACAATTTAATGCATGTATGAAAAATTCCATAAGCCGCGTTTTGTCATTATGAGAGCGAAAAAAGTTTGCCCTAACCTTTTCAGCGACAATAACGGAACCTAACTTTTGAAAGCATGACAACCAGCCATAAAAAATGTTTGATGAATTAAATTGTCTTACCGAATTACACTCCAGCATTTTTTTTAGGCGAAGATGGGCGAAGTAAACTTGGCATTTTTATTTCGAATTTTGTTGCCATTGGGTATTTCAACTCAAAAAACTGCCATGAAAGATTACTCGTCCTACGGACTTGTAATTTTTTCAGAGGCAGTTTTTTTCGTTGAATTGCCAGGCAACAAAATTCTTATTGATACATGTCAAGTTTACTTCGACAAAAATAAAGCTCTCCTGTAATTATGAGTGAAAATTGTATGAAATCAATTATTTTTATATAACTAGCTTCGCTCGCGTCGCACCCTTGAATATATAGTAAGTTTTTCCGTCGGGTGCAAAAATGTGTAAATTGCGGGCATTAGATAACCGCGAACAGGCTACATATAGTTGACCGTGAGAGAAGCATGGCTTTTCTAAGTGCACCCCTGCCCTTGTGCTTTGTTCATATGGTAACAGCGAAGCTGAGCTTGACGGGAAACTCAACCCTCTTGAATTATTTTCGGTTTGTTATATTGCCATATTGGATCCGCCATCTCGAATTTACTAATCTTGAGGGAGGAATCATAGTCTCCGGATGAAAGAATCATAATCTCCGACCCCGAAAACCCTCATATACCAATTTTGAATAGAATCGGATCATATTGGTTCCGCCATCTTTGTATCAGCAAAAAACGAAAAAAATATTCAAGTTTAACGCCCTATATCTTTTTCCACAGCAATATTTTATCGGGGCATATTCGGTCATATCGCCATATCTTGGTCCAAACAATCTGTCCTTAGCGTATGTCCTGATAGTTATGACTCACCCTGTATACAGGGTGTTCCTTACATGCTAATATCTGAGGGGGTGATTCTCTGACTCATTTTAAGAAGATAACTTTTTATGAACGTATGTCCTGAAAGTCTTAACTTTTGAGATACAGATTGATGAAGTTTTGAAAAATATTCAGTATTTCAATGATAACTGAGACAATATTGTATACATCTTTTTGAAATTTGGTACGCGTCTTTTATGCATCAAGGTGCATTTTCTGATGTACAAAAATTTTCATTTCCTCTACCAGTGGCACCGTTACGGGAAAATTATTGTTTATATTTTACTGAAAAGTGAGCAACGACGAAAAATTTTCAAATTTCATACAATTCTATGAAAGGCTATATAATTATGTACAAAAAAGATCATCTTGTTGATACTCGATAGAACGCTCCGTTTTCGAGAAAAAAACGGAAAAACGAGACCCGACTTCATGATGTTTGAGTACTTCATTCAGAACATCCATTACTGGATAACCACCGTATGTAATATTTTTAAATTCGCATACCGATTCAGTCACATAGCAGACTGAATTTTGCCATCACGAAAAGCTATACGGGGTGGACAAAAAATAATCTATGCATATTTTCAACATTGACAACCTGTATCTCAAAAGTTAGGACGTTTACGACATATATTCATATGGAGTTTTATTCTTGATTCAGATGCTTTTCTGTTGAAGTCAACCTATGTGTTGGAAAAGTGAAATTACTGTTCCGAATGGGGTATCTGTTTTTATTACTTTGTGTGAAATTCATTTTATTTTTATACAGATGTATGACACATTCATAAATATACAGGGTGGCATTGAAATAAGTGCAAATATGTCAAACACTGAGGAAGCTCGACGTGTACTATCGAATGGCACTAATAAAAAAATGTAGGGATCAATATAAAATTTGAGGTTAGACCCCTTTTTCCACCCAAAGTTCTACACTGTAGCAAATCTGACGTCACCTCTGTAAAAATTTCAATGCGGTAGGCACAATCACGCGGAGTTCAATCATTTAAATTGTTTTAAAGTGGCGTACTTGATTTTTTTCTCGTATTTTTTCCGATTTTTCGGATGAAATTTCTCGTTAATTAGAAGTATTAGAAAAAATCTGATATCATCGGAATATTCCTTAGACTGTATCATATTAATGTGCTGAATATGTGCACTTATTTCAAAAACACCTTGTATAGAGCAAATATGGTCATTATCTTATTTGATCTGAAGGTACCTCTGCAAGTTTCAGCATATTTTATATTGTATAATGATCTTATAACTCTCTTCTGGATCTGGAATATTTCCTTAGTTTGACTGCTTCATCCCCAAAATATAATGGCCATGGATCAAATGACATGCTTCCGTACAATCACATTATCGTTTGTAGGGGGCGGCGACGATAGCCAACCTGCGGGAACAGAAGAAAGATGAGCTAAAATAAAGCTAATAACGCGGATATAAGGCCACAGATATATTGACGCGCGGATATAATGGCCATGGATCAAATAGATAGATAGATAGATATATTCATTTCTCAGAATCGGAAGAACAGTGGTATCAATATTACATTATAATTTAACAAAAGGTATTTCTGATTATCTAGCGTAAAGCATCGAGAAAGTCGAGCACGGTACATAAACAGTAAATTTTATGTGATATCTATCAATCTCGCTTTGAATCTCAGATTATTTAAAGATTTCATACTGGAGGGTAAGTGGTTATAACCTCTGATTCCTGAATACAGTAGTCCATTCCTGGATCTATTGTAGTTATAATTTGGCAAAATATAGTCTTGATTTGTATGTTTGTTTGATGGTCGTGTCAGTGTTGCTCGTTTTTTGTGTATTAACATAGTTATTTTAAATATATAAGTGTTCGTTAAGGTAAAAATCTTGTGGTCTCTGAAAAGAGTTCTGCAAGAGTCTCTATAGTTTGAACCAAATAATACTCCAATAGCTTTCTTTTGTATCACAAACACCTCTGCCGCGTATATAGATGTGCCCCAAAATTCTATACCATATTGCGTGATACTGCGAAAATAGGCAACGTACACTAATTTTGTGGTCGCGAGGTTGGTATTTCTCTTGATAGTACGCAGAGCGAAAATTGACCTACTCAATTTAGATTGAAGTGCAGAGGAATGATCCAGCCAGTTCAACTTGCAATCTATGTTTATTCCTAGGAATTTAGTTGAGTTCACAGAATCAATAGAGTTTTGATTGAGGTGAATAGTGACGTCATCGATATCTTTGTAGAGGCTGAATAGTATATTATTCGATTTAGAATAGTTGAGAGACAATTTATTCGATAGAAACCAGTCTGACACTCCCTCCATTATCCTTACTACCGTAACTAGTATACTATAGTGTCATCAGCAAACAGTGTGAAGGTAACTGAAGGAAAGTTACAAACAATGTCATTCACATAGATAAGAAATAATGTAGGGCCCAACACTGAACCTTGTGGGACTCCTGCCTGTATATGAGAATATTCTGAATCTTGGTTAGATACGTTTCCTGATATTTCATATTTCACTCTGACACACATCATTCGCCGCGATAGATATGATTTGAACCAATCTTTAGCGAGACCTCTGATTCCATAGTATTCTAGTTTATTTATAGAGAGGTCGCAAAATATTCCAAGTGGATACTGTTTTGATTCTAAAATTTCTTGAATTTTTTCTATCATTTGAAAAGTAGCATCCGTGGTATTCATATGTTTTTCCTAAATCCGAATTGTGAATCTGTGAGAATGTTTTGTGCGCTCAGATATGATATTATTCTTCTGTTCACAATCCATTCCAGTAATTTTGAGAAATTTGAAAGCAGTGAGATTCCGCGGTAATTATTTGTATCTGACTTTTCTCCCTTTTTGAAGAGCGGGATGATGATGGATTTCTTGTATGAATCTGGAAATAGCATGTTACCGTGCAATCGCATTATGATTAACGACTTATCAGATGCTATTTCCTTACAAAATGATCTGAATCTGTTGAAAAACTGGTGTTCAATAAATAAACTATCGCTCAATGTCAGCAAATGTAAGGTGATGACGTATTCACGGAAAAATAATCCTCTTATGTACCACTATGTCATCAATGATGAATCTCTAACACGAGTCACACAACACAAGGACCTGGGTGTCATATATGACTGCAAACTTGCCTTCTCAAGTCATTATGAAACAATGATCTCCAAAGCTATGAAATCCTTGGGTTTTTTAATTCGTACTTGTAGTGAGTTTAAATCATTAGAAGCACTTTGTCAATTATACTTTATTTTGGTTAGAAGTAAACTGGAATACTGCAGTCAGGTATGGAATCCGTACCACCAACAAACAATTTCTGCTATTGAAATGGTACAGCGTAAATTTCTGAAATACTTATTTTACAAAAAATATAAAGTCTATCCCGAAAGGAACTTTAATTATGACCTTCTGTTGAATGAGTTTAAGTTCCAATCGCTGAAGAAGAGGGGAGAAATAGGTGATTTACTTTTTGTTTATAAAATTATACACAATACTATAGACTCTTCAGTATTACTTTCGCAAATCGAGTTCAGTATACCCCGACTAGCCTCTCGGTATCAAAATACATTCCACATTAATGTGTCTAACACACAGCACCATTTTCATTCCCCAATCAATTCAATGTGCAGAAATTATAATAAACTTGGAACTGTAGATATATTTTTTCTCACCTCAAAACAATTTAAGCAAACCATTTCCAGTTTAGTTCCTAACTAAAATTTTAACTAACTTAGATTATACCTAATTGAAATCACACTCAACCATATGTATAGTAATCTCTATTATATGTATACTCCTGTAATTGGGCCTTGGCCTGCTGGATGTATTACAAATTGAATAAATAAATAAATGAATAAATGATTGTAGGGGGCGGCGACGATAGCCAACCTTCTGGAAGAGGCGAAAAATGAGATCCCCGAGGAGTATTGGCCCACGACGCCTCTCATCCTGAAGGCCACCGCCGGCCTGAGGATGCTGCCGAAGCCGGAACAGGCCGAGAGACTGCTCGATAGCGTCGGGCAGGTGTTCAGGAACACGCCCTTCTTGACGAGGGAAGATTCCATTGAGATCATGAACGGCACCGATGAAGGGATATTCTCTTGGTTCACTGTCAATTTCCTCTTAGGTGAGTTGATTGGGAGCATAGTGATAATAGGTGTTTTCGGAAACTTACTCTGGGTTGTTACCTCGACCCAGAGAGGTCACGTGACAAAAACTCGGATCACCTACTCGTCGAAAATTCCTTCTATTCCATCGAAGAATATGTGGAATGTGTGAAGAAAGGTATACTCACTGAATCACAGAAAATTAACTTCATTGATTCCTGATTTGTACCAATCTCATTTTTATCGACCTTTTTGCTGTTAGGAACAAATTTAATCTTTTTTCTGTAGTTTGAAATGTTCACATTATATTCAAGTACTTATTCGATAAGGTTGCAATACATATTTATATTTATCTGGTGATTGGTGAACTTGTCTCATGTGTTGCCATACATCACCTTCTTCGCTCATAAAACCACCAACTTCACACCTACCCAAATTCTCTTCTCTATGCATTACTACATCAAATTATGGAGATTAAAAAAAATTACCGATCGAAATTTTTTCCAACATGAAAACTGTTTATTATTATATTGTTATCGTGGAGTGATGAACTCCCACTTTTTTTTATTGACATACATTTTGTATAAATTGGTAATGCGCATGCGACTCTGGCGACCCTGCTTTTGAGTAGGTAGGGAACACTCAAGTTCCCGAACAGGGGTAGGTGACTCATGTTAGGTAACCAAACTTTCAGGTTAAAGATCCGATCACCCCGAGTAAGTTTCCGAAAACGACTATAGGGTGGGCTACATTTGATGGCTTTTGGAATTGATATAATGAATTATACTTCTAACTGGAATGCCTGTTTGATCGAGCTTGGGCGACGATTGTCGAAGCACATTATTTGAATAGCACGAATATGCCTTCACCAATAAAATTCTAGCTTACTACTGATCTGTTTGACCAAATCACTTTAGACATCAAGAAAGTCAGATAGTGGTGAAATGTACTACTGTTTTATACATTCGAAGATTGAATATGCATCGGTTGTTTGGAACCCTGTTAGGGGCAAGGTTTTGATAAGCAGGGTTCATGCAAAAGATAAAGTACTTGCCACTAACCCTCCCAGCTGCTCAGTTAGGGTGTGGGTACGGTTCATGTATTTTTGAATTATATGAGTAACAGTATATAATGAAGGGGTAAATTTTCCGGTGCGCCACTGATTTTTCGCTAGCCAAAATCAGAAACCACCCTGATGAAAGGGATAAACCACTGCTATCGGTAGAGTCAACAATTTACAAATATCTGGTAAAATTTTCAAGTACCCTGGGGTTGATTAATGAAGAAATAATAGTCATACACCTTGAAACTATCTATTCAAATCATATGATAACACCATATCTATATTTATGTAAGTGAAATGGCATTCAAGAGAGCATTCAGATTTCAGATATATAGTTTTGTACATTGAATTGATGCAAATATAGGGAAGGTCCTAAGAAGGGCTATTCATGTGACGTCACGGGGATAGCTTACAACTTAATATTGAATGTTAAATTTATACAGGTGTATGGGGCATTCCCTTAGGTTTTATGGTGTGACAGACTTATCTGAATGCTCAGTGGAGCTCCTATGGCGTTACTTATGATTGAATCCCTCTTCTCTCTGGTCAAGGCAATCAGGCCTCAACTGGCAGACTGCTCGTTGTCGAAGACACAGCAAAAACTGCAGGTATTCTTGTTAACCAATGTAGTGTAGATGTATATGATATATACCAGCACGAGTCTATGGTCCAGACATACAATGACCAGGGACTAGGGTGAACAGTAGTACTATAGTACTAATAGTGGGATGAAGCCTATGCCTAGGGCAAGAACTAGGAGTAGGACTAGAATTAAGACTAGGACTAGGAGTAGGACCCTAAAAATAAACAATACTAGTCTGAGTTCACTTCAATTGATTGCATAATGATCATGCTGACTGACAAAGATAATACCAACCTCTTTTGTAGCTGAGGGTTATTTTAACAATCCCGATGTTGTGAATTGTCTGTGTCAGTTATTTCCACAATGGTACTTGTTGAATATACAAGACAGGAGCTCTGAAGTTATAAAAAGAAACTTACAAGTCTGAAAATGTTAACCTCAAAAAAAAACTTACTTTGGCTTTATATCCTGCAGAGCAGAAAATATGATTTCATTCAAAATACAAACATCCAATATTGGTCCAATACGTAATGAATCATATAATGTTGAAATTCTCCAAATCCATACAGAGATGATCGAATAATTCGATGGAGATATTTCAATCGGCCATACACTCCCACAAGTACCAAGGAAGAATCAAAAGTGAAAAATTGAAATGTCAGTCAGATATCAAAAATATGAAATGTCACTGCTGTCAATTGCATCGATTTATAGTGATTTATACGCGAAACTGATTCCTTAGATCATACAGGAATCTGAGAATAGTTCTGTGACATATTAAACTTAAATGAACGACAGTATTTTCGTGATGACTGATGGCTGGCGCTGAATAATTTATAAGGATGGTGCGAGCAGATTCCAAGTGTAAAATCATCCATGAAACTTTTTATCGTGAGTTCGGATCCTACACTCAGTTAAAGTTTATAACAACTAGGGTCCCTTGATGGAAATTGACGTTAAAGTCATCTTAACAGGGTACGGACAGATCATAGCTGCATTCTTTTTTAATGATCTAGAGACTTTGGTTTTGTCTACTGGCATCCCTGACATTGATGTCACGTCACATCCATGGGCGCTACAGAAAATCATTCAAAATTTAAATAATAGGTATGTACAGGGTATTAACTTGTTGAGGAAGATCATATGGCGAACGAGTTTTGTAATTGTGATCCGATTCTATTCAAAATTGGAAGGTATCTGGGGTTTTCTGGGGTTGGAGATAATGATTGTTTCGTCAAACTTGGGAAATTCGAGATAGTGGATCCAATATATGGCTAACGAGTTTTGTAATGAAGATCCGATTCTATCAAAATTGGTATCTGGGGGTTCTCGGGGTAGGAGATAATAGAGAGTTGAAGTGTTGTCATGAACGTTAACGTAAACGTAGAAATTGACAGCTACACATGCGCATTTTCCAATTCTTCACGTTTGCGTTGTTAGTGGGCTTACACGTTATCTCACGTTCCTTCACGTATACCTTAAATATCAACGTACGTCAACCAAACTATACTCGAAATATGCCGATGAGTCAAAATTATCAAATTCGAGATCACCAACGAGTTCTGCATCAAGGAGTCCTCTAATTTTGACAGGAATAAATCTTCGAATCTAATCACACAACCAAAAATGACCAATACAAACCGAAAACAAAATGTATTATTACGTTATGATGACAGTTGACAGTGACGACCAAAGTGGCGACTTCAACTCAATTTAACGACAATACGTAAACGTTATTTTTCGTACGTTAACGTCTACGTGGAGGTCTACGTACAGTGATTACTTCAACTCTCTAATGATTGTTTTGTTAAAATTTGAAAATTCAAGATGACGGATCCAATATGGCGAAATACATTAGTTTATATAACTATTACTCTACCATAAATATAAAATATGTAGGATGCAAGAGTGAAAATAACGTACCTATAAGTTATACTGCGTATACCCACTTCTTTGTTACTTTCATCAATAAATTATTCGAAAATAACTTTATTTAAGGGAGACGAAAAAATCATATGTATAACATGGGGGTAAAGTATATTCTATTCTTTATTTTCATGCACATTTTACGTATTACTTTTTATCAGCCTACTTTCCGTCCCAGACGAAGTTTTATACATAGTGTGATATTATAGTCACTCCATAAATTCTTCTCCGAATTGAATTTCCGAAAATATATTTAGCACACATGACATGAGTACAGTATTTCAGATACCCCCACATCGAGGTTTCCACCATTTCTCAATCATAACGCTCAGCTCATAGATAAACTTCTGCTCAGCTTAAAATCAGAATTCATTTAGTCAATTCAGTCAACCCTGGTATACAGTCTGAGAACAGTCTCATTTGGTGAAATATATTGAGCTTTCAATACAATTTATATGTTCCCTACCTCGCGAAGATTATGCTGGAGTAGTAAACTCTAGAACTAGAGGATTGTTCATCTATATCTTGGTATAGTTGAATCAGGAATTCCATATGGGAATTACGTATGATACGCCAGTGACCTCAAGATAACCTAGAAAACAACGAATGTCAAAAATCTAGTGTTTATCCCCAGAATTGAATAAGGATGGAACTATATAACTGTTTCACAAACACTTTAGAGTGAGAGGAGACGAGGATCTGTCCGTACCCTGTTAAGATGACTTTAACGTCAATTTCCATCAAGGGACCCTAATAACAACCACTAAGGCATTTACTCAGATCTCGAACTAAACTGATATTCATCCGGAATAAATACTCGACAAACAAAATCTGATCAGTGCTTACACCATCCGGATAAACATTTGATGAACAACTATTCGTGTTGCTGCTGAGGAAAAAGTTACGGTTTCACAACTGCTTGCAGACATTGGTGTTCTCAAGACGAACTATCGCTGACGTATTATGGACCCATCTCGGGTCAGAAAGAAAGTATCTGTACGAAGAAAATATCTCACGTTATCTGTCAACTCTGTCATTGAATATTGATTTATAATTGTCAGAAATCGATTGTCAATTGATTTAATCATTGAAATAAAAATAAAGTAAACAATGATGGATCATTATATTTAAATGATATCTTACTGAGCACATAATATAATGTATGCGAAATTGTTTGAAATAAAGGTGAGTACAGTGAGGCGAAATACTGAAAGATAGTTCATAATACAGCATAACATGAAGTTATCATATAGCACAGTGAACATGATACCGAGTGTGACATCGATCTGATACTTAAGAACACGAAATTCAATGATTCCAGAATAATAATAACGGAGAATTCGTAGTGCAAAATAAAACCGTAACAAATCCCCCCTCCACTCCGGGAGGCATTAAAGTTCCATGGACTTTAATGATGATAAGAAATTCCAAATGCAAACACGAAAACTTTAAATATTGAAAGCCAACAGATCAAAGGAAAAAAAAATTAGCTTCACATTTTCAATCAAGTTGAACTCAGACCAGTAGAGATATTTATTACCAAAATATAAGTTGCCATAATGCTATATGCAACAACAAACCTACTGAAAGTAGTGAATCTGTAGTAGAACTCCACGGTTTCTACTACTTTAAAGTAGTCAAGTTAAAGGCTACGCTGTGGTCCATCTGCAGGGGTCGCCACGGTTGAGATTCGGACCGGGTTCAGAGGGGTCTTCGCGTAAAGATGAGGAGTCGCGCCGGTGATCAGCTCCGAATCTGGTCCAATCCGAATCGCAACACGCAGACGTCCAGCTGCAAAAGAACCACAGGAGTGTAAAACTCGTCTACGTTGTTGGATGACCGAAAAAAGAAAAATTAATTTAGAAATTTTGGGATATATACCCAGGACCTCCAACAAGCCCTAGTGTGATATAGGACACACCAGCCTGAAACAGCTCTGACGCTGGAATAAACAAAAAATCTCCATAAACAAAAATATATTCGGGATTGTTCCTTGACCATAACACCGCGGACAATCTTGCGGCTCAACGGTTCCGAAGGAATCAAAGTAGGGTGAAATGAGGCCTCAGCACTGTGGCGGGCGCCCGTAGGCAACTCGCGATTCCGCCGGGCCAAGTCCTCACGACACATCTACCCAATTTCAACAGAACGTGCCATTGAAGGTAGTCGGTCCGCAACCAGCCCGCGCCTGTTACGGTTAGGTCCCTACCAAAAAAAAAGTCATTAGCAAAGTTACAAAAAAATATATTGGAGTTAAATGCGCCTGATTTTATGTCAAGTTGGATCTTGGTTCTGGTGATGACGTAGCAAGAAGGGAGAGATCAAACAGCTCAGTTTCAGATTTACCTGTGACAACAAACTGGAAAAAGTATCCATGAAAAACAAAATGATCTACGAAGGAGGATGAGTATTTAATCTATCAAATCCCTCACTGGAGGATATCAGTGCTCATGTTGACAAAAATAGCTCCAAAATATGCAACAGTGCAAAGCTAAAAACCTAAATACAAAAGCACTGAAGATGACTGTAAGAATATAAATCCCATGACTAACAAATAGCAACAAAAGGAGTTTCAATGAAGAAACAAAAATTCTATACAGTCTGATTAATACTCATTCAACCTATTGGTAGACTCAACACAAAAAGTTGCAAACAACAATATGACATGGCAAACGAAAATATCCAGTTGTGTGACACTGAAATCATAGGGTATCAACTCATATTAGGTAGCGGTAACTCAAGAATGTACCCAAAGTGCAACAGACGTACACAGTTCACTAAATATGGAAAAATTAGAGAATACCTAGCCACCATCGACAAGTTGACATAACAATCGAAAGGTTGACACAATATCTGCAAACAGCAAAAAATCGAACAGAGGTGTTTCTGTCGTGGTCTTGAGTTTATACATTGCTGTATAAGCTACCACTAGTTGGGAACTGTGTCAGTTCAAGTATCTTTAAGCCAGAGCTAGGGATAGCCAACTTCTACCCCAAAGTTACTATTTGCAGAGAACAAAAATCAAACAGAGGTGTTTCTGTCGTGGTATCGAGTTTATACATTGCTGTACAAACTACCACTAGTTGGGAACGGTATATAGTTCAAGTATCTTTAAGCAAAAGCTAGGGATAGCCAACTTCTACCCCGACAAGGTAATCTGAAACTGAGTGATATGCTAATACTGAGTGATAGGCTAATAGTGTGTGGATGGATCAAAGAAAGATGGATTAGTCAGATGTTTCATCATCTGGTGGATGCGATTTCAAGTCCTTACCGTGCCATACAGACGTTTTCCCTTTTTCGTCTCTCAACTCATATGTCCAAGGTGATACAATTTTGACAATAGTGAACGGTCCAAGGTATTTTGCGGATAATTTTGCCGTGAAGTTTTTAGATGCATCCGAGATTGCATAATTTCGTCTCAAAACCTTTTGTCCTACAGAAAATTTCACAGGTCGCCGACGAAGATCATAATGCTGCTTACTCTTCTGATGAGCCTTCATAATTCGGGCTTGAACATCCTTATAAATACGAGAGAATGCATTTTTCTTATCTTCGGCAGAACAAACTGGAAAAGGAGAGTCACCAGGAATGTAAATTTCGTTTTTCCCATCAAGAGATACTTCACGCCCAAAATTAACAAAATTTGGAGTTAAACCAGTCGTTTCATGTTTGGATGACCGAATAGCATAAGCAATCTTCTGAAGATACAAGTCCCACATCTTATGATTTTTCGAAACATATGCCGTGAGCATAGTTTTAATAACACGGTTCACTCTCTCAGTAGGATTAGACTGAGGATGATAATTAGCAGTATAAGCAATATCATAATTGTAGGTTTTTGCAAGATCTTTGAAAAGTTTACTTTTGAATTGAACACCGTTATCTACAATGATTGTTTTGGGTGCGCCAAACATGAGCACGACTTGCTCTTCCATAATTTTGACTACATTACTAGCGGTAGCAGATCTTAAAGGAAAAAGTAGAACAAATTTACTGAATGCATCACATACAGCCAAAATATATGCAAATCCCTTTGAACTTCGAGGCAAGGGGCCCATTAAGTCGGCACTGATGAGTTGCCATGGTTTGTCAGCAGTGGGAGTCTTACTCAACATATGCCCTGACAATGGTTTCTGCTCAGGTTTGATCGAATTGCAAACTTGACAACGGCGAACGTACCTTGTCACATCAGACTTGAGTTTTGGCCAAAAATATTTGTTTGCAATACGAGCTACTGTCTTATAAATACCAGCATGACCTGCTACAGGATCGTCATGATGTCTTTCAATTATTCCTGAGCGTCTTTCCTTGGGGACAACTAATCTCCACTCATCAGCTGGACTTGACAGTTCAGGGTATGGGGAACGAACAAACTTGAAAACTTGATATTCATCGTTCACACGAAAACAAGGATAACGAGCCGGGTTCTGCCTTATTCCATTTGCTAACTTCTGGTACCATCGATCAGTACTACTCGAGCAATCGAAATTCTCGGAATCTTTCAACTTTAAATTATCGACATCCACAGAATCAACAGAAATAGGAACAGACCTAGACAGAAAGTCAGGACACGCATGCTCAGATCCACGACGATGAATAATCTTGTAATCAAATGGTTGAAGACGCAATGCCCATCGACCTAACCTACCTTGAGGATCTTTCAAACTATGAAGCCATTGTAAGGAATGACAATCACTGATGATGATGAAATGGTAGCCTTCCAGGTAATGCCGGAGTTTCTCCACTGCCCAAATAACAGCTATACACTCTCGTTCCGTGGCACTATATTTCCGCTCCTGAGCAGTTAATGATCGAGACAAATATGCAATAACCTTCTCACCATCATCAAAGTTTTGGCTCAAAACAGCTCCAATTCCATAGGCTGAGGCATCAGTTTGGAAATAAAAAGTTCTACTAAAATCTGGACATGTAAGAATAGGTGCACTAACCAAACATTCTTTCAAGAAACGAAAAGATTTTTCGCATTCTTCAGTCCAGCAATATTTGACATTCTTCTTTGTTAGATTACATAATGGTGCTACGATTGACGAAAATTGAGGTACAAACCTCCTATACCATGAAGCGGTACCAATAAACTGTCTCACCTGTTTTGGTGAAGTAGGGGCTCGAATATTCAAAATAGCTTCCACCTTGGAAGGATCTGGACGCAGTCCATGACGATCAACTATATAGCCCAAGTACTTCAACTCAGGACGGCAAAAATGACATTTATCAAAACTAACAGTCAACCTAGCAGAATGTAATCTATCAAATACTTTACGTAAAGTTTCCAGATGAGTATCAAAATCCTGAGAAACGACGATTATATCGTCCAAATATACTAGAACTGAAGGGGACAAATCTGGGCCTAACACAGTCTCAATTAAACGTTCCCAGGTCGCTGGAGCATTAGTCAATCCAAAGGGCATCACTTTAAAACGGTAAAGTCCACCAGGTACTGTAAACGCGGTATAGTCTCTAGAAGACTCCTCTATAGGTACCTGCCAGTATGCGCTCTTAATATCCAATGAACTCATATATTTTGCATCCCGAAGTTGGTCTAAAATTGCAGAAATATATGGTAAAGGGTAAGCATCTTTAACAGTAACTGAATTAAGTTGACGGTAGTCCACGCAAAAACGGTATGATCCATCCTTCTTTTTCACCATGCACACAGGGGAAGCCCAAGGACTTTTACAAGGTTCTATTATATCTCGTGACAACATTTCTCGGATTTCATCATCAATAACTTGTTGTTTGACAGGAGACACCTGATAATAGCGTTGTTTGATCGGCTTGGTATTTGGGAGCAACTCTATATTATGAGCAACTAAGTGTGTTCTACCTAAGGAAGTACCCATTAAATCCGTCATTTCATCAACCAAACCTTTAAGTTGTTCTTGTTGAAAAAGAGAGAGCATCGAATTATCTTCTATTCCACAAATTTCAATTGAAGCTGGACAATCTTTAGAAAAATGCCAAACTCTTTGTCTCAAATCTGGGATTATATTCATGGACCTCCAGAAGTCGATACCTAAAATTAATTTCTGAGGCAACTCAGGGATAACTAAAATATCAATAACACAAATTTTGTCAACTAAGCACAGAGGCGTGGTCACAAACCCAATACTTCGGCAAATTTGACCATTAGCAACTCTGCACTCACTAACAGAACTTTCAAGCTTAAGTCCCAGTTGCTTCAGAAATTCAAAACCAATACAACCAACAATAGTTCTGGAAGCTCCAGAATCCAATAATCCAGTCATAGGACACCCTAAAATAGAAACATCAAGGTATGGACGTTCATCACCCGAAACCGTAGACAATACATAATCAAGAATAATTTGCTTCCTAGAATCTAACATAGAAATGGTCAACTCATTTGACTGAGGAGAAATTACTTGACCGCCTAAGATCTCCTCGCAGAGTTTTCCGGAACATTCCCATTTGATGGTCTTGGTCTGGGATTTTGATTCCTATTCTGATTATTATTTGATCTGCTTGTACTAGGTCTGGAACATTTTGGGCAATCACGAACCGTTACATTAGGATTCCCACACTTGAAACAAAATTTCTTTCTAGGTGCCAAACATCCCTTGAATGTATGATTGTCACTACCACAATTGAAACAACTAACCACAGATACTTCCGCTAAATCTGAGGCCAAGTCTGATATGGAATTACAATTATTATCTGAGGAAGAAGACGCATAAGCTAACTCTGGAATGAGAGATCTATTCTTAGGTGGTGGGGGTATATAAGATCTTGCTAAGTCTCGTTTTTCATCAAGGGAACGACAAAGTTCAATAAGTTCAGTAATTGAACCTATTTGTCTAAAAGCCAAGAATGGTTGATAATACGGATCAATCCGCTCCACTATTAAAGTGAGCTGCACTTCTTCTGACACAGGAGTTTGCATTTTATTAAAGAGACTTTTCATACTTGCAACATACAAACCAATGCTCTCTTTAGGACCTTGTGTCCTACGTTTGATATCTTCAAATAAATCCTTGTCAAAATTAGCAGGCAAGAACTGCTGTCGCATTAATCGAACCAAAGATTCCCAATCAGTAGCCCATTCTTTAACTAAATTATACCAAGTATATGCATCACCCTCAAATAGATCCGCAGCATCCCTGAATAAAACCGATTTTGTTATACCACGTGACTTTCTCATCGCACCTACTTTCTCAACAAAAGTACAAAATGACATCATACCAGGCTTTCCTGTAAATTTCAGACCCCAGTCACGAACTGGAACAGGTCGAACTTTCACAGGCTCATCTTCATCACTGGAAGAATCACTAGAGCTAACAACAGAGCTATGAGCATTAGGTGCCCCTAACAGATTGGCGCCCACCTTTTTTTTTAAGTGAAAAACTGGTAATTATTTCATTTTTCTTTATCAGGTACCTTGGGTTGGATAATGTTTTTTTTTGTAATTTGAAGAAAACATAGTCATAGTACCCACGTTGGGCGCCAATCTGTTAGGGGCAAGGTTTTGATAAGCAGGGTTCATGCAAAAGATAAAGTACTTGCCACTAACCCTCCCAGCTGCTCAGTTAGGGTGTGGGTACGGTTCATGTATTTTTGAATTATATGAGTAACAGTATATAATGAAGGGGTAAATTTTCCGGTGCGCCACTGATTTTTCGCTAGCCAAAATCAGAAACCACCCTGATGAAAGGGATAAACCACTGCTATCGGTAGAGTCAACAATTTACAAATATCTGGTAAAATTTTCAAGTACCCTGGGGTTGATTAATGAAGAAATAATAGTCATACACCTTGAAACTATCTATTCAAATCATATGATAACACCATATCTATATTTATGTAAGTGAAATGGCATTCAAGAGAGCATTCAGATTTCAGATATATAGTTTTGTACATTGAATTGATGCAAATATAGGGAAGGTCCTAAGAAGGGCTATTCATGTGACGTCACGGGGATAGCTTAAAACTTAATATTGAATGTTAAATTTATACAGGTGTATGGGGCATTCCCTTAGGTTTTATGGTGTGACAGACTTATCTGAATGCTCAGTGGAGCTCCTATGGCGTTACTTATGATTGAATCCCTCTTCTCTCTGGTCAAGGCAATCAGGCCTCAACTGGCAGACTGCTCGTTGTCGAAGACACAGCAAAAACTGCAGGTATTCTTGTTAACCAATGTAGTGTAGATGTATATGATATATACCAGCACGAGTCTATGGTCCAGACATACAATGACCAGGGACTAGGGTGAACAGTAGTACTATAGTACTAATAGTGGGATGAAGCCTATGCCTAGGGCAAGAACTAGGAGTAGGACTAGAATTAAGACTAGGACTAGGAGTAGGACCCTAAAAATAAACAATACTAGTCTGAGTTCACTTCAATTGATTGCATAATGATCATGCTGACTGACAAAGATAATACTAACCTCTTTTGTAGCTGAGGGTTATTTTAACAATCCCGATGTTGTGAATTGTCTGTGTCAGTTATTTCCACAATGGTACTTGTTGAATATACAAGACAGGAGCTCTGAAGTTATAAAAAGAAACTTACAAGTCTGAAAATGTGGTAAAACTGCATTTAGCATGCGATGGGTTTTTTTTCGAAAATTTTTTTTGGTACTTACGTATTTTTGTCTGAAAAACACGAATTTGATAATGAAAATGTGAACAAACCATTATTTATCAAGATATTTCACTATGAAGTTACAAATTTACCCTTCTTTTCCGCCTGTCTTCTGGATTGAATTTAAAATAATTTACCCTTCTTTTTTCATCATTGGATAAATTTATATATATCACAATGTAAGACACATTTTTTTCTATTATTGAGTCAACTAGAAATATGATTTTCTTGTGATTTATCCATATTTATTGAAAAGAAGGAAGAATATCATTTGAAATAATGGCGTGTGTAATGTCATTCCAAAGCAATCTATTGACATTTGACATCTCGTATTTGGATTACCTATGGATAAAATGGCCGTCATCTGGTATGCTTGCTCACTAAATAGGAAAAACTCACCATAAAAATCATATTTCCTGTTGAATTTTCTGTATAAAAATGTGTTATTCACATTCATGAGTATATAAAGTGTCCAATGACAAAATAAGAAGAGCAGGTACCTGAAAATACATCCAACGCAAGGGGGAAAAAGGGGTCGAAATTTCGAACTTTTTTTGAAATATCTCGATAAATAGTGGTTTGTTCACATTTTCATTATCAAATTCGTGTTTTTCAGACAAAAATACGTAAGTACCAAAAAAAATTTTCGAAAAAAAAACCATCGCATGCTAAATGCAGTTTTACCATACAAACATCCAATATTGGTCCAATACGTAATGAATCATATAATGTTGAAATTCTCCAAATCCATACAGAGATGATCGAATAATTCGATGGAGATATTTCAATCGGCCATACACTCCCACAAGTACCAAGGAAGAATCAAAAGTGAAAAATTGAAATGTCAGTCAGATATCAAAAATATGAAATGTCACTGCTGTCAATTGCATCGATTTATAGTGATTTATACGCGAAACTGATTCCTTAGATCATACAGGAATCTGAGAATAGTTCTGTGACATATTAAACTTAAATGAACGACAGTATTTTCGTGATGACTGATGGCTGGCGCTGAATAATTTATAAGGATGGTGCGAGCAGATTCCAAGTGTAAAATCATCCATGAAACTTTTTATCGTGAGTTCGGATCCTACACTCAGTTAAAGTTTATAACAACCACTAAGGCATTTACTCAGATCTCGAACTAAACTGATATTCATCCGGAATAAATACTCGACAAACAAAATCTGATCAGTGCTTACACCATCCGGATAAACATTTGATGAACAACTATTCGTGTTGCTGCTGAGGAAAAAGTTACGGTTTCACAACTGCTTGCAGACATTCGTGTTCTCAAGACGAACTATCGCTGACGTATTATGGACCCATCTCGGGTCAGAAAGAAAGTATCTGTACGAAGAAAATATCTCACGTTATCTGTCAACTCTGTCATTGAATATTGACTTATAATTGTCAGAAATCGATTGTCAATTGATTTAATCATTGAAATAAAAATAAAGTAAACAATGATGGATCATTATATTTAAATGATATCTTACTGAGCACATAATATAATGTATGCGAAATTGTTTGAAATAAAGGTGAGTACAGTGAGGCGAAATACTGAAAGATAGTTCATAATACAGCATAACATGAAGTTATCATATAGCACAGTGAACATGATACCGAGTGTGACATCGATCTGATACTTAAGAACACGAAATTCAATGATTCCAGAATAATAATAACGGAGAATTCGTAGTGCAAAATAAAACCGTAACAACCCATACTATCGGAACAATACTGATCGTCTTGAAAGTCTGCAACGACGGTTTTTAAAACTGTTAAGTTACAGGTCATGCGGTACATACCCTCCAATTGGTACACCTCATGGAGAGCTTCTTGAAACTTTCCAATTTGTAAGCCTGTACGTAAGAAGACAATACTTCTCTATCCTAATCCTTTATAAGGTTGTCAACAATCTAATTGACGTGCAGATTTGTTGGAGAAATTGAATTTTATAATCCCGAGATTATCTTCCAGAAATTGTGATACAATCTACTTAGAGTTTCCTGGAACCAACATATATAAAAATTCACCTTTGTATAAGATGTGTAGTACATATGACTTGGTGGCTAGGATTCTAGATCTGTTTTGCTGTGGAATAACTCAGGTCAAAACTTTTCATCTATTTTCTCCTTCATCAGTGAATAACTAGATAGTCAGGATATTTTTATTTTGTCATATTGTTTCGTCTATCCATTATGCTTATGTAATATGCAACGCATATGATTTTTGTTTTGTCTTTTGTCCACGTTATCAGAGACATCGGGAACCCCCAAGTGGTAAGTGCCCCGCCGAACAGTTGAATGGCGGTCCTATTCCGGTTCATACTTCTCCTCAGGTTTTCTGCGGTGCCAGGCGGCGCCGCGGTAGGTTGTACCTGAAGTGAGTAAATTAAATAGAGTGGCGACCATAGACCTCAACATGGCTGACGTTTCCGGAATGTCATTCGTGGTCAAGTCACTGAATACCTGAAAATCGGAAGGGTATCTCACATGCACCTCCACCATATGTCACGTTTAAATCTCTAGGGGTAGAATTGTCAGTATCCATAATCCTTCCTGAGACATTCAAACCTATGACCAGTGAGGGGTTACTCGCTTGGCAGCAGAATAATGAGGCCAGATTCAACTTAACAAATTCATGAATTTTTATTCAATCATAAGCTTACATAGAGAGAGACTACGAAAATGAGTGTAAAATAATAAACAAAAGATGTCGAGCGTCAACGAGACAAAATAACCAGAACACATAGTATATGAAATTATATAAAAATGACCCAGTATATGTATTTCGTTGGTATATATTGTACACACCAACTTGATATCAACCTCCATTGAGGCCCTTCAGCCTTGTCATTCAATATTTCGAGAAGAAATAATTTTCTGATCAATTTATCGTACCCTTTTACCAACTGGAGGAGACGCTATGCACTCTCATACAAAAATCAAACACGGAGAAAGATATATGGATGTACTCTTCCCAGGACTTGTGGAGGAAGGAAGATGCGAGGATCCTTTATCTAAGCGAAAAACATATTCTTGTCCTTGTCTGGAAAAACATATGATTTGCTTCAAAATCGTTTGTGGTTATGTTTGATTGTCACTGCTTGTCTAGTGTCCGTACTCTAATATACAGAAAACGTCGAAACTAGGGTCCCTTGATGGAAATTGACGTTAAAGTTATCTTTACAGGGTACGGACAGATCCTCGTCTCCTCTCACTCTAAAGTGTTTGTGAAACAGTTATATAGTTCCATCCTTATTCAATTCTAGGGAAAAACACTAGATTTTTGACATTCGTTGTTTTTTAGGTTATATTGAGGTCACTGGCGTATCATACGTAATTTCCATATGGAATTCCCGATTCAACTATACCAAGATATAGATGAACAGTCCTCTAGATTTAGAGTTTACTACTCCAGCATAATCTTTGCGAGGTAGGAAACATATAAATTGTACTGAAAGCTTAATATATTTCACCAAGAGAGACTGTTCTTAGACTGTATACTAGGGTTGACTGAATTGACTGAATGAATTCTGATTTCAAGCTGAGCAGAAGTTTATCTATCAGCTTAATGAGCTGAGCCTTATGATTGAGAAATGATGGAAACCGAAACTACTGTACTTATTCATGTGTGCTCAATATATTTTTGGAAATCCAGCTCGGTGAAGAATTTATGGAGTGACTAATATCACGTATATCATGTATAAAACTTTGTCTAGGACGAAAAGTAGGCTGATAAAAAGTAATACGTAAAATATGCAGGAAAATAAAGAATAGAATATACTTTACCCCCATGTTATACATATGATTTTTCCGTCCCCCTCAAATTAAAAGTCATTTTCGAACAATTGATTGATAAAAGTAACAAAGATGTAGGTACTTATACGCAGTATAACTTATAGTCACGTTATTTTCACTCTTGCATCCAACATATTTTCTATTTTTCGTAGAGTAATAATCATATAAACTAATGTCTTTCGCCATATCGAATCCGCCATCTTGAATTTTCCAATTTTGACGAAACGATCATTATCTCCTACCCCGAAACCCCTAGATACCAATTTTGAATAGAATCGAATCTCCATTACAAAACTCCCCCCACCCCACGGAAATTCACATATACCAATTTTGATTTTTGAATAGAATCGGATCATAATTACAAAATTCGTTCGCCATATTGGATCCGCTATCTTGAATTTCTCAATTTTGACAAAAAATCATAAAGTTCGACCCCGAAAACCCCCAGATACCAATCTTAAATAGAATCAGATCATAATTAGAAATTTCTTTCGCTATACGGGCTGATTCACGGTGGCAGCGCTGAGAATATTTTAGGTCGATAGAACACAACTAATTATTCAAGGCACCAACTTTTCAGAAAAATCCTGAGTTGCGTTTTCCAGAAACGTCTAATGTGCCATCCACCGTGAATCAGCCTGTATATTGGATTGGTCATCTTGAATTTTCCAAGTTTGACGAAACAATCATTATCTCCAACCCCGGAAAACCCCAGATATCTTCCAATTTTGAATAGAATTGGATCATAATTACAAAACTCGTTCGCCATATGATCTTCAACAAGTAAACACCCTGTACATACCTATTATTGAAATTTTGAATGATTTTCTGTAGCGCCCATGGATGTGACGTGACAGCAATGTCAGTGATGCCAGTAGACAAAACTAAAGTCTCTAGATCATTAAAAAAGAATGCAGCTATGATCTGTCCGTACCCTGTTAAGATGACTTTAACGTCAATTTTCATCAAGGGACCCTAGTCGAAACAGCAGTGTCAAGTACATTCAAGAACTCTACCTGAAATGAACCTTCATTGTCGATCTGAATGCGTAGATACTTCAGTCGCAAAATTTCCTCCATTTTTTCCAGAAAAACTGAACGGCGACCCGACGTCGACCGTGGCCGCTCTCGACCTTGGCGGCGGATCCACGCAAGTCACCTTCTACGCCGTGACGCCGGCCAGTCTGAAGGAAACGCAGCGCATCCACCAGGCAGTGTCGCCGCGTGGCCCCATTCCCGTCTACACGCACAGCTTCGCCGGTCTGGGCCTGATGGCGGCCCGTCACGCCGTGGTGACGCTGGGCCAGGGGCGGGATAAGAACGTGACGAGCGCGTGCGTGAATCCGATAGTGAGGGGCAGGAAGTTTAGCTATCACGGTGAGTTTGATTGCGATGGTTCTTTTTTGTTACTTGCGCATTTTTGTCTGAAAAACACGAATTTTATCAAGAAAATATAAGCAAACCCTTGTTCGTTGAGATATTTCAAGACAAAGTTCTAAACTTCGCCTTCTTTTCTTTCTATTCTTACACAACTACTTCCCCTTTTTTTCATGTTCGGACCCTTTATAATAATAATGATAATAACATTTATTGATCCCAAGAAACATACAATGTTTATAGAGGGAAACAAAAAAAAAATATATCAAATATGCAATGCAGGGAGTTAAATTGATAATATTTATTTCTTCAGTTCACACTCAAATTTTGTGATGAACCTTATAGATTTTATTCTGTTGGGTAGACTATTGTAAATATTTATTCCACAAAAATACAATGATTTTTTGCTCATGGGTATCAGAATTGATATTGAAAGTAAGATTCGAGTGCTTTTTCTTATTTTCAGTGAAATGAATGAAAATGCATACTTTCATTTTGAAGAGAGAGTCAATATCTAGCAGATCCCTTGGTTTGTATAGTCTAGATGTTGATTCCAGAAATGGTAGTTCATAAATACATGTTATGGCTTTATATTGAAGAGATTTGAGAGGTTTCAAGACAGATTTTGCTGCAGTACCCCAGATCGATATCAGATACTGCAATTCAGAGTAAATCAAACTGAAATAAATTAATTTCAAGTATTTAAGAGGTATAAAAGACCTCAATTTGTATTTAATACCAACAATAATGATCACAGAGTACTTAAATTACACATTTTGTATAGAAAAATCAACTAGAAATATATTTTTCGAATTTTTCGTGAACAATCACACCAGCTGACGGTAATTCAATCATCAAAGACATATGCACTGCGTATAGATTATGCAAGAATTCACTTTCACTGTCGGTAAATAAGATAACTTCAGTTTATTCTGAAGATACATTCTGCACAAATAATTTCTTCCATTTAAGTGGAAACAAATATTGAAGAAGGAAGAATATCATTCCAAATGATGGCAAGGGTATAACATCATTCAAAAGTAATTGGTGTGAGTTGGTGGGTGACACACACTGTTAGTCCAGCCCTCAGACTAAATTACAATAAACAGAGACCGCAATTCATTCATTAATCCTAACCGCCAAACACGTAGAAATAAGTGAAATCGCGAATGGTGATATTATTGATTGATTGATTGAAAAGTTATTATAGTTTTTCAGTACATCCATATTTTGCCTGATGACTCATAGCTCTGATTATCTTTACGCACTCGTTAATAAAATTGAAAAGACTACTTTGGTAGTGAAATACCGTTAGTTCACAAATTGAAACATAGATATTTTCATGGACGATGCTCTTCTGAAATATCAACAATTGTTCCTCCCTTGGCAGTCCCCGCGAGATAAACCCGTCGAGTTGAGGCTTCGCACCCCTTCGTGGTCACTTTTGGAGACCTGCAGAACGTCTCTTTTCAAAGACTCGTTCATCCAACGAACAGCGAGGCTCAGGAACACATTGCCAAGGGAGGTGTTCCCCGAGGCATATAACCTCCAGAAATTTAAGAAGAACACCAATTCCTACCTTATTTCCCTTGGCTCTCACGATGTTCTCTGAACATTACAGGATATCCCTTTTCGTGGGAACCAGAACATAAAAAAAATTACCTGCGATAACTACATCACTGCTCAAGTTGACAGAAACATATAACCTTACTTACCGTCGAACTACAAATTTGGGGCTTGGATGGTGAACTTTTTCACAATTCACAGTGGCAAATCATAATAGACTTTTCATAATTGTCTATATATAGTTTAATAAAAAGAAAACACAGCACAACAACACTGTAACGTCGGCTTTTGACATATGTGAATAACTTTGAGCGCTGTCACACTTATTTCCATTATACATTATAATTTTATGTAATGATGAAATTAGGAGAATTTGACTTATTTCTATAGCAGAATTCACATATTACAATAAAGGAACAAGCATACAGAATAAATATACATAAACAATGTATATTATAAACTACTCAACACTAATTTCGTCGCATACCAAAATGTCGCCCCTGTTATAATGTGAATAACTTTTTTCAGTTTAGAACAATTCGAATTTGGTTCACACTGTTCGATAGCCCAGTCCTTCAGCTATAATCTGTTACTTCATTGAAACATAAGGGTAATCACATTAAATCTCTACATGGTGTTTTCCGACACTGTGCAAAATTTCGGAATATTCAAAAGGCTCTCAAATGATGAAAAAATTGTTTTTCTCAACTTCGACAACAGAGGCATGAAGATGATCTCATTACCTCGAGATATTTCGCGAATCAACTTCCTATCTCCCTTATTTACAGAGTGATCTCAAAAAATCAACTTTTTGGTTTTGCAGACATAACTTTTTTCCACGTCAACCGATTTTGGAAATCTTAGGCTCATTTTGAAGATAAAACTTCAGATGAAGAGATCTGGATATCAGAATTGACTCAAGATGGCTATCAAAGATCTAGAGTTTCCTTGAAAGTGTCCCAAATCTGGAACGCCCTCCGAATCCCGGTTGAGAGGAGAATTGAATGAAAATCAACTTGTTCTCGGAAAAACAAATCATTCTGTATGCGTCCATATTTTCCTCGCTCTCAGTACTCAAGAATGTGCGTGAGAAAACACAATTGAAACATGTTCTTGCAAAAACATCAGACCATTTCTCCTCTGTAATGCATGGCCCGTAACCAACGTTACAAGAATCACAGTAAGTGACTGACAAGTCAGGTTAGACGTCGTTTTCGAATCATAAACAGATTTTGATAGTTTCGATGCCGCATTTAACGCCCGACCAGTTGGAACTGATTCCACAAATGAGGGAACGAGGGTTATCTTTCCTCCAAATCGCGGATCTGCTAAACACGACAGTCCGATCCATTCAAAGGGCTTATCTCCGACACGACTTGTTTGGTTATTACTGTCGATTCGTTCGGCGCATTATTGCGATTGAAAACATTACGTAATTGGCAAACAGTTTTCGTGAAACTTTCACCATTTTTGAAATGCGTTTTTACAATAAATAAACGTTGTTTGCTTGAATACTTCTCCATATTCTTAAATCGTATGTTATGTACGTGACAACTGTTAAAAAAATCACTTTATTGAAGAAATCAAAATCCGTTGCTCTTGTTGGTACACCATTCATGATGAGCCTCAGCTGGTCGGGTCGGGTTTGTCAGTCACTCATTGTGATTCTTGTAACGTTGGTTACCGCGGGCCATGCATTACAGAGGAGAAATGATCTAATGTTTTTGCAAGAACATGTTTCAATTGTGTTTTCTCACGCACAATTCTTGACTACTGAGAGCGAGGAAAATATGGACGCATCCAGAATGAATTGTTTTACCGAGAACAAGTAGATTTTCATTCAATTCTCCTCCCAACCAAGATTCGAAGGGCGTTCCAGATTTGGGTCACTTTCAAGAAAACTCTAGATCTTTGATAGCCATCTTGAGTCAATTCTGATATTCAGATCTCTTCATCTGAAGTTTTATCTTCAAAATGAGCCTAAGATTTTCAAAATCGGTTGACGTGGAAAAAAGTTATGGCTGCAAAACCAAAAAGTTGATTTTTGGAGATTACTCTGTAAATAGGAGAGATACGAAGTTGATTCGCGAAAAATCTCGAGGTAATGAGATCATCTTCATGCCTCTGTTGTCGAAGTTGAGAAAAAAATTGTTTTCACCATTTGAGAGCCTTCTGAATATTCCCAAATTTTGCACAGTGTCGGAAAACACCATGTAGAGATTTTATGTGAATACCCTTATGTTTAAGAAGAAGAAGTCTTTATTGAACCACGGAAAATTACATTTTCATAGAGGTCCTTACTCTAAAAAAAACATGTCATATAAAAAAAAAGGAATCATTAAAATTATAGAGTACATTTTGTCAGGTACATTGGTTGCGTAGTATTGATAATAGCCTAATTATATCACAGAATTTGTCACTACCTATCATTACTTTGCGTTTTTACAAAAAATCTTGAAAAGATTACAAATGTAGCCAATTCAAAGCGTCTATTTACTCATAAGGTATTTTTTCAGTTTTTTATTAAATAATTTGCTGTTACATTCTTTTATTTCAACAGGAAGTTGATTATATATTTGAACACCTTTAAAGCAAATGGATTTTTTATAGGCTTCCATAGATGCATTGGGTAAGAATAACTTCTTGCTATTGCGTGTATTGTATGAGTATAAACTATCACATGTCGTAAATGACAGATTTGAAAATTTTTGACCGTTAATGGTTTGATGAATGTGATTGGATATTTGGAGTTCATACATATTATCTAAACTTAAAATATTGAAGTTTTTATAAAGATTAACTGTACTATATCTATAGGGCAGTGAGTATATATTTTTGATGGCTTTATTTTGGAGTGTCCTCACTTGTTTCACCAATTTATTACAGGCTGGAAACCAAATCATTACCAGATATTGAAGGTGGCAGTGTATTAGAGAGTAATACACTGATCTTAGTAAAAATCTTGGAACATACCATGACAGACGCTTCAAGATGCCAATTGGGGCACTAATCTTTTTGGTCAAACGATTTATGTGATTACTCCATGACAATGTTGAGTCGATGTATAGACCTAGATATTTTATTTCACAGGTATATTTGATTTGGTTAGTGCCAAAGATAAGAGGTTCAGTTGAATTGATTTTATTGTTAGAGACAAACATGAAACGTGACTTCTCGGTATTTAAAGTCAATTTGTGACTTGCAAGCCATTTTTCAACAAGTAGGAGATCAAGCATCATGTCCTCTCTTATTTGTTCTATAGATCTACCTGAATAAAGTAGTATGGTATCATCAGCATACAATTTTATTTTCCCTCGGAGGCGCAGGTTTGACATTGAATTGACATAAATCAGGAATAATGTTGGTCCTAATATCGTGCCCTGAGGGACACCACATGTTATTGTTTGATTAGTACTAGCTACACCATCAATTGCTACATGTTGTAGTCTGCCTGAGAGGTACTCTTTGAACAATGAAGTACCAGAATATAGCTGAAGGACTGGGCTATCGAACAGTGTGAACCAAATTCAAATTGTTCTAAACAGAAAAAAGTTATTCACATTATAACAGGGGCGACATTTTGGTGTGCGACGAAATTAGTGTTGAGTAGTTTATAATAAATGTATGATCAATGCTTCCTTCGTTTTCAAACACAGGCGGTAGATCTAGGGTAATTCGCAGAAATTCGTCATCAACATTTTCTGCTGAAAACGATGTTGGATCTGGAAAAAAGGGCAACAATTTCGTCTTCCCGCTTTTTATATATCTATGGCAATAATTAATGGGAAGTCCTAGTGCTAATGAAGCAAAAACAAATTCATTCATTGATAAGAATCTCATTCGATTTCAGGTACCGACTATTTCGTTTCGGGTCTCCAAGAAAACTATCCTACTTCGCACAACAAAGGCAGCGAGACCGAAGTAGGCGAGACAGTTCCCATCGTCAATTTCCAAGAGTGTTCCCGAATCGTCGCCGATTACGTGAGCAGCAAAGCCAAGCCGCCGGAAGAACTACCGCTGAAAACGATTTTCGCCTTCAGTTTTTATTTCGACAGGGCCACCGAAGTCGGTTTGATAGGTGAGTCGAAATCTGATTTAAAAATTGAAATTGCCACGGTTAGAGGAGAGCCCTGTGATAAAAGGGACGTTTTTTCATTCACCGGTGGCTCCATCAATCCACCAACTGCGTTCATATATTCTTTGGTGGATTCCAGTTTGACGCGTTCATTTATTACTGTTGTGTCAACCAAAATTGCAAACCATTCCACCGATGTACAGAGATGTTGGGAGAATTTTTGTGGATTTCGAAATGACAGCGACAAAATAACCTCAAAAAACTAGAAACTAAAAATTGGATTTGAAAGCTGTTTGCCATTTGCCTAAGAAATAACATGGAAGAATTAATCGAAATCAGCATAGAATATGAAAATGAAAGAATAGCTGCATTATTGACACCAACAGAAATTGAAGTAATTTCAAGTGGTAGCCACTCATTTTATGCCCATCATGAATTTCAAGAAATAAGTGCAAACATTCAGGAAACTTGAGTAGCAACAGAGAATTCCTGTTAATGACTTTATCCATATCATCATAATTTGATGCAATGTTTTGTATAGGTTTGTTGAGAATTTTTCAACCTATCTCATCTACTTCCCAACATAAACATTATTATTTTCATCCTCCGAACTATCAGAAGAACTGCAAGAACTTTTGGATCTAGAGACAAGAAGTCCAATAACACTTTTAATACATCATTTTCCATTTTACATTAGTTTTCGCCAATTCTGAGCTTCTAATTCAAATTAATCAAATCCTCATCAAATCACGAAAAGAAAAATGAATAAAGGAAAAACAGTTGTGATTGTCATGTCAAATAACTGCGTTCTTTCAACACTGATGACTCAAAAAATTCGATGCATCAGAGAGTGACGTCACTTCCATCAATGATGAAAATGTGGTGTAAAAAAGAACATGCCTGTAGTGAAAAGTATAGGAATTCATATTGGTAGTAAGCTGATGTTCAAGGCACTGGTCAAATTTATTGTTAGTAACTGTTACTCATTGAATAATCTATGTCACAGTAAATCTTTCATATTGGACCCCGCACCGCAATAGGGGGGAAATTGGCTTTCGGTGAATTTCCTCGAATTTCGGATATATCGTAGAACTCGTGATGCTGATCAGTTGGTTCAAAAATAGCAAATGTTCCAATTATTTCCGAAATGGTGAGCGGTTGAAATCAATTCATTTTTGGACATTCTGTAGTATACTAATATCAACATCGATTCATGATGATTGCATTTTTTAAATCAGACTACATATTGTACACAAGATGTTCAAGTTTCCATGAAACCGCACCATTCCTGATATTCATATCGATCGAATGATTGGAATCCCGAAAAACTTGGTGAGAAAGTTGATAATTCGTGATGAAAATATCTTATGCAAATACCTGAAATATACAGGGTGGTTGAGAAAGTAGTAGTGGAGTTTTCTTGGAGTTGATGTACTCCAGAGCAATTGAGAAACAAGACAGAAATCCTGAGTACGTCAACTCCAAGAAAACTAATCAAGTTATCAAAAAGATGTAAGAATCCTGTCGTTGAATAAATCATAATAGGGGGAACCCATGATATAGTTCATTCTTGACTCTTTCGAGTAACTAGCATGTCCAAATATTTCTAATACTCCATAAGAAAATTTCATGTGAATGTTGGAGACTTGGCAACATTGTGCTGAATGCTGAGAAGGGACAAGACCACGCCCACAAGTCGTGCGCGCGGTGTTGTCACGTTCACTGCTTCAAATGTCCTCTAGTGTGAATTAATATAATTACTATTTACACGAATATATCATGAGCAATAAACCACAAATCATCAGGTGACATTTTGAGACAATTGATTTTGTATTGCTGAATACTAATATTACCAATACATAATTGAGAATTCATTGATTCTGAATAACTAATATTTCTGAAGTTCCCAATCGCATTCCAAGACATGGCAACTGTGCTATGGTCTACCCCTACTTACGAAATCATTACATCAGTTTTTACTCGTGGTAAAGTTCTATCCGTTTGAAAATCACCGTGGCATTTTTGATGATTTTAGCACCTAAAAATTTACCGAAAAATTTAAAAAAATATGGAATCGAAATTTATTTGAGCGATGACTCTATTTGAGAAATGAAAAAAGTCCACTCGCCTATTCAAAGAATCCAGAATTCCTGTATCAAATTCATTTACTCACTCAGAACCAGAGACCACATTTCTTATACATTTTGCGAATTGGGATGGCTCAATATGTTCAATATTCGAAAATTGCATATTGCCTGCTTGGTTCACAAAGTATTGAAAAATAAAAATCCTATCTTCATTCATCATCTATTAATATTCACTTCGGAAATTCATAATCGTTTCACTAGAAATACAGGTCTTCTCATGATGCCTATAGGCATAAAACAGCTTTAAAAGAAATATGCTTCTTCTATAATGCAGTTAAAAAAGAGTTCAAGAATCAATCATTGTATTGAAAAGGATTATTATTGAAATAAGTGCAAATATTTTAAACCCTGAGAAATCTGGATGACTGTCGAATGGCACCATGAAAAATACACTAATAAGTTGAGAAAAATAGTAAAATGCTTACAGTTTTTTGATTTCACATCTCCATTGAGAAATTGAAATAAATAAATATCTTGGAACTGCATTCGGATGTTTCTTTTTTGCAGATGAGTCAACAGGAGGACAAATCAAAATCAAGGACTTCAAGAATACTGCAAAGAAGGGTAAATATTTTTCATGATTATACTTTGTTGTTGGGTAGTTACATTCCATAAATTTGTATATATTCGTTGTTACATTTTAAAAGGAACTTCGAACTTTCCCTATTATTGTGTATGTAGAAAATTACATTAATATATATCTCTAGCTCGTTGCTGCTTCATCATATCTCATATGTTTCATATTAGTTTGTTGAATTGAAGTTTCATGAGGTGTTGCTCTCTTTGTCGATATTTTCATTTAATAAATAAATTCGTCCTCATCTTCAATGGTCCTAAAGTTTTTTTCAATCATCATTTGTTTTGAAGTCAAAGTTGACTTGAATTCCTTACCGATTTGAAGAGGACTTGAATAGTTTGCTATGACGCTGAAGCAAATGAAACTTGAGAGAACTGACAATTGAAGTTGTCTTTATAAAATAGAACTTCAATTCCTGGACTTTTTCTCATAAAAAATGTTATCGTCAGATGCGGATCACCTATTTGAGACAATCTTCATGTACTTAGTGAAAATGTATTCTACGCGATAGTAATAATAATAATAATAATCGTCTTTATTTTCTTGTATATAAAGTTATTACAAAATAAAAAGAGGTGAGGTTTAGAATAATTGCTATTCTTACACATAGTCACTGATGATTCAGAAATTCGTGACGTGACATATGGTTTCTTGAAAAAATTGCTGAGTGTCAAACATAGCTATGTTGCTTGCTTGAAGCAAAAACTGAGTACAGCGATTTTGCTGATCAGCAAGAACTCTCTCAATAATCGACAAAACTATATCGCTTATATGTAAACTTTCAAATACCATCCCTGAAATATTTACATAAGATCAAAACGATCTGGATTTATAACAGATTTCAGTAAGGATATATCAGTTATTTAGTTAGTTTCTGCATATACTATGGGGAACCTCGAAAAAAATAATGAATACATCTTGGTATGTTCATCCAATGTTAAATGGAGCCCTAGAGCCGCAAGTGCAGTCTACTTCAAACGGAACTTCAAACCCCCCGACTCCGCGCGGTGCGAGAGATGCTCCAATTGACTGGATAGACTAAAACATTGTTGACATTTTTATTTAATTCATTGAAAAAATGTGACTTCCAGCAAGAAACAAGTTCTGGTATAAGGAAGTATAGGTAGTTAACAATATTACCTAATTTATACAATAATAACAAACTCATAAATAATAATATTTGAATACATTAAATATATAATTTTTACAAATCATTTTATATTGATGAAAATCAATTCAAATAGGAATTAAAAGTTGGGGAATTAATTAAAAAAAAATCATCTATTTTGTTCAGGAATGGTCAATTTTTTGAGTTCATATTTGAATTTGATTGTGTATTTCCGCAATTTTTTATATCATCTGGTGATTTATTCAAATAGTGAATATTTTTTGTACTATAGAAGCATTATCAACATCAAGATGAAATAAATCATGTTTGTCTAGTTTGGTGGTGATCAATAGATTATTTTCATTGTCTCTTGTTGAAATAACATTGAATTTCAATCTTTTATTCATGATATTGTATGACATTTTCATACTTTCAATTTTGAACATTTGAACATGCAGTACTTCTGATGTCTTTTTATACAATGCAGATATTGTATTAAAATGTTTTTTGAACAGTATCCCCAAACATTTATCGAATACACAAAGAGAGAAATTCAAAGTCATTACCTCAATAGTTCATAAAATGAACGAAAATGGTAGATAACGGAAGAAAAACAACTATTTTCGTGGTTATATGCCACTAAAAACATTGGATTACATCCTCCCGAAATCTATGCAATAATTCGTATAGACGAATAAAATCGCAAGTGTTTCCATCCTAAACGCCGAGCTGTTGGCTCTCATTAGTGCAGGGCTGTCCCAGATAGCTTCTTGACCGCTATCTGGTGCGAACATGACCCACACACACACACACCACGCCCCCCGAAAGGTTGAATGCCCAGGATCAAGTGCCGCCATATAACTAGCTTACGTTATATGATAGCTCCTCATCCCCATGTCCATCCACCCCTACACACTAACTAGTGGACCTCAACCTTATGCATTTGGCAATCTGCATATGTTTTATAAAACCCCTTACTTGGTTTCAGTCTTCCGACTTAAAAACCTTTTTGTCCAATATGTGTTTCCTAGCCTGACTTTGCGTGGTGGTTCCCTACCCTAATGGGAAACAAATTTGAGTTTATGTCGTATTATTATTGGTTTACTTTTTTATAGGGTATCAAAGGAGATACTCTTCTGTTTATTTATCTGGTGATTATTATGCAACTTTTATTGATATTGATTTAATTTCGTTCGTTTATCTTATATTTGGTGAATTATGCGCCTGTACTTTATTCTTCCGAAGCGCGGGTCTTGATTTAGTTGTCTATTAGTCAGGTCGTGCAGTAGCGGGTTTTCGTGGGTTTCCGTTCTTCCGAATGTAGTCTCCGCGTGTTGTCTTATGTAGCCTGACCCAACAACGTTCAACGTCCGCGAAATGAAGACGAACGCCCAACGCCACCTGGCAGAGAAAGAAACACTAAAAAAATCTCCGATTTCAGGTGAAATGAAAGTGGCTGGTGGCCAGACTGGCGTATTTTCAACTAGGAAAAAGCCAATTACTCAAAATGGAATGCAATGGTCATAAAGAGAGAAAGTCAAAGTCATTACCACAATAGTTCATAAAATGAACCAAAATGTTAGCTAACGAGAGAAAAACAACTACTTTCCTGGCTATATGCCACACTGAACATTGGATTACATCCTCCCGAAATCTATGCAATAATTCGTATAGACGAATAAAATCGCAAGTGTTTCCTTCTCGTTTCCTCGTGGGGTATAAAGGCTGAGATGCGTTTCTGTTGGATCAGGAATCAAGACCCGCGCTTCGGAAGAATAAAGTACAGGCGCCCAATTCATCAATTATAAGATAAACGAACGAAAGTAAATCAATATCAATAAAAGTTGCATAATAATCATCAGATAATTAAGAAGAGTCTCTCCTTTGAAACCCTATAAAAAAGGTAAACCAATAATAATAATACATTAACTCAAATTTGCTTCCCATTAGGGTAGGAAACCACCACGCAAAGTCAGGCTAGGAAACACACATTAGACAAAAAGGTTTAAAAGTCGGAAGACTGAAACCAAGTAAGGGGTTTTATAAAACATATGCAGATTGCCAATTGCATAAGGTTGAAGTCCACTCGTTAGTGAGTGGGGGTGGATGGACATGGGGATGAGGAGCTATAATATAACGTAAGCTAGTTATATGGCGGCACTTGATCCTGGGCATTCAACCTTTCGGGGGGCGTGGTGTGGGTGTGTGTGTTGGGTCAGGTTTGCACTAGATAGCGGTCAAGGAGCTATCTGGGACAGTCCTGCACTGATGAGAGCAAACATCTCGAAACCAGTCTGCAGGTAGTCACGCGATTTTATATGTCTATACGACTCATTGCATAGATTTCGGGATCATGTGATCCAATGTTCTGCGTGGCATATAGCCAGGAAAGTAGTTATTTTTCTCTCGTTATCTACCATTTTCGTCCATTTTATGAATTATTGTGGTAATGACTTTGAGTTTTTCTCTTTGTGGCCTTTGAATTCCACTTTGAGTATTTGGCTTTTTCCTAGTTGATTTATCAAATAGTTACACTTAGTATATGAAAATGATGAATTATATTTGCAACTTTCTTATCAAGCACTAAGAAGATGTTAGTGCTCCAATGATAGGAACTATTTTTTCGACAATACTTTTATAGGTTTGTCCCACTTTAATTCATTTCTCGAACTGTTACTGAGATGCTTTCATACCTTTGGATCACTCTTTATATGAGATAATAAGTTGCGTGTGGAACTATTTCGTAAGCCTTAGCAAAAACGCTCCATTTTCCATCTCTGAATCATAATATTTACTTACAAGTTACAAAAGTATTGATTTTCGCTGTCAAATTTGTAACAATAAAAAGACAATGGTATAATTTGATTTTCAGTGTGTCATGAAGCGAATGCTGACCAACCGTTTATGTGTCTTGATCTCACGATCATCTCTGTCCTATTAGAACAGGGTTTCGGACTAAATGAAAACACCAAGATTTTCGTAAGTATAATTTTAATTCTGCATCTACAACGAAGTCATCATGAAAGGAAAACGCGTATAGAAAAAGATTTCACCTCGAAACGCAATTTTTTGGACACTACACGTCCTAAAGCAAAAATCCCTGTACAACAATTTTCTTGTGTCTTCAATTTCGTTTTGTCAGTGGGGAAATTTATATTCTATTTTACCAAAGAAAGGTGTAGATTTTCCTTCTTTGCACCGACATTTTGAAGTTTTTTGGTATTATGTTATTTATCTTTCCTTTCAATAATACACCAATAATATGTTTTTTCTGTAGCCGCCTCGAAAATAAACTTTTCAGCATGATTAATCAAATCGAAAGTACCACTTTACACAAATGGTTCCGAAAGTAGTTATTTTTGGGACGATTTTTTAACTTTTGGAACGATGTCTCTACTTTCTTGACGATTCTTGGTACTTTTGGGTATTCATATAGGCGGTCGCCAAGGTCGCCAAGGATGTTTTCTCGTAGTTTCAAATGTCATAGCAACGTCATTTGATGACCTTGAAACCCCTGAATAACAGGAACTTTTTATTTTAATATGACAGTGCTATGAGTGTCATGTAACATCCGTGTGTGATTTTTCGCTTTTCAAATCCAAAAAATAGCTAGATACCTAGATAGATAGATATACAGATCCCGTGAAATATCACTTTCGGAACTTGTTAGGTAAATAACTATTTTCAATATGTTGGAAGCTACACAACTCTTCAAAAACATTCCATATAGTCATGTATTATTCTCGAAAGGAAGAAGACAGGTAGGTATTAAGCAAGGAAATAACAATATCAAACTACTAGATCATGCATAGAGAGAAATTTTTAAAAAGCTCAGAGTTAGTCGCATCGATTGGGGACACGTGATCACCACACCTATAACAATGTGAGCAAGGAAATAATATTTTACGACGCCATTAGAGTTTAATCAGAAAATTCTAATTCTGACATGTAATTTGGCATAAACTGACGAAAGGTTTGAAAGGTTTACTTAACGTAACAAGTTGCGTAAAGTAAAATATTACATAACTGGACGAAGAGAATAGTGCATTTTCTGCTGCTTCCTGGATATAACTTCTGAACTTGAAACAGCTGTTTTCTACTAAAGAAAATATTGAACGAGTCTATTTCGTGAATTTCGTCGCTGATTTGTGACCATATTATTATTTGAAGGATACTTCAAAGTGACAGGCGGAGTCAACTTGCATAGTAAAATTTTGTACATATTCGGTTGAAGTCATGTAGAACTTTTCATTATTTCTGTTCAAGCGAATGTTTTCATCAAATTTTGAAAAACTATTGTACGTAGCTAGTTAGGAAACGCATTTTGTGTAACTCTGTGTTTCCCATAGTCACACAAAATAGGCGCTATCCTTTTGTTATGCCTATCACACGAACTGTACCAGGCTTGAAGCTCCGGTGCTGCTCTAAAATAGAAAAGCTTTTATTTTATTAATAATGTGTAGCGCATGCGCCTTCATGTTGTTTTGATGGAAATCTTGTTTGAAGTCAAAAAGTCAATAGTGATTATTGTTCCTTATCGATATTTAAAAATTATTAAAATCTCATCGCCCATGAAATGTCAAATTTCAAGCAATGACAGCTCTGTCTAACAGATGAGTATTACTGAAGAGAAAATCAGATCGCTACAAGCCGAGGAAAAAAATCGCTGTTATCTGTTGCAGCCGTAGAAAAAGTATAGTGTATTCATTCAGTGCTCGTTAAACAATATACTACTGCTATCCTAAGGAATGTGAAACATGAAAATAATGAAAATGGTGATTACATTTAGAATCACATTTGAAAACTTACACTATGATTAAAATAAACTGCTCAACATATAAAACGTAAAATCGCATTTTCTCGATCAAATTTGAATTATCATAACTTTCGATTTCCTCAACCGATTTTCAATTAGTTTTCAGTTTCTGACAGCTCGTTCGAACCTATGGATATGACTATTTCTTCTTTCCCGGATGAGATTCTACAGGATGATAATCAAAGCTGTGCATTTTTTCAAAAATTTCAAACGCCTTCCGTTTGAAAGAAAAATTTGTCTATTATTTTTTGGGGTCAAAAACATATTGCTTCATATGTTTTCTCGATAATGTTGAAAAATTTTTGAAAGTGTCACACGCGTTACTGAAATATGAATGTTTTATTAAGATTATGCATAATTTGACCACCCTGTATAGAAGAATAGGTTTATCATGCATCATTTCAAGATTTTTGACCACCATTCGAACCAGATTGACAGGAACACAAAGCCAATAGAAATTAGAGCATCAAATTATGCATTAACTTAATAAAACATTCATATTTCAGTAACGCGTGTGAAAATTCTAAAAATGTTTCTACGATATCGAGAAAACATATGAAGCAATATGTTTTTGACCCAAAAAAAAATAGAAACATTTTCCTTTGAAACGGGAGGCGTTTGAAATTCTTGAAAAAATGCACAGCTTTGATCATCATCCTGTAGTATCTCATCCGGAAGAGATGAAATAGTCATATCCATAGGTTCGATAGTCGATGAAACGAGCTTTCAGAAACTGAAAAATAATTGAAAATCGGTTGAGGAAATCGAAAGTTATGATGACTCAAATTTGAAAGAAAAAATGCGAATTTACGTTTCATGTGTTGAGCAGTTTTGATTGATACCTTGCACTATTAAACCATTAGTGTTAATTGTTTGTAGGAGTATGCCAAGTTTTTAAATATTCATCATTTTTATCATTACAAATGTCTTCTCTTTCAGCTGTATAAGAAAATCAATGGTCATGAAATCAGCTGGGCTCTTGGAGCAGCATATGATCTGTTGAGGAGATAATCCAGAATTTTTAAAATTGTTGAATAGTTTCGGGTTTTACTGCACTTTTTTGTATCTGTCCATCAATTTTTTTCTGGATAGGTTCATACTATGAAACCTATATATTCCAATTCTAGAGAAGAATTATACTTTTCTACATTGCATGTAATTAATCTCTAATTCTGTTTTCGGCTCAATCTGGAATTTGTTAAACAGATTCACACGTATTTCTCACTACTGTACCGAACGGGGTACTTATTCATCTTGTGAGAATAATCAACACAATTATATCTATGGACCGGATTTTTTTCGCGTTTTTTTCATATATTACTTTCAATATGTGACGACGAAATAGGTACAACGATTTGTGTGGAATAGTACCGCACGATGTTTGGAATAATAAACACTTGAGGCTACTGATTAAACCCACTTGTAAATGTAAATTTTGACAGCGTTATGCATGATTTTCTTGGCTACCTGTCAAATTCAAGGAAACTTCATGAAACCTGTCACTGATCAAAATAGACATGCCTCAGCTCCAATTTGCGGCCTCATTAAATGCCTGCGTATACGTTTTAGTGTTGCCTTTACGGTACATAATATTATCTACTATTTTTTTGAGGTTGCAATGGTAATATCTGATAATTGATGGGATGTTCATTGGTGGCTAAGCATTTGACGTTTTGATTCTGTTGTTAAGTGCCTACCTATAATTTTCAATAAGTTTTTGCATAGAGTCTTGCGTTTGAAATAACATATTCCATGCCCCTACTACAAATAATTATGACAACTTTTGGATATTTGCCATTTTTTTCATAATTTACTTGAAGAACGAGAAGGAGATGTTCGTTTCATATACCTTATAGATTCTAGAAGAGGGAATGAGATCGTTTCGTTTGGTTAGACATCTGTTTTCGCTAAATCATTGATATATAACCATCGACCGTGTTTTTGTGATTTTATCGATATAAAAACACATATCAAGAACCACTACGACCTCAGTCATTTCCTAATTGAATGTCCAATTCGAAATTGGATGGACAATATTTAGCTCAACACGTAGACATACCTACATATATCTTAATTTCCACTACCCGCAGGTTCCATCTATCCATATTATAGTGGTTTCTAATATTGAAAACAGTGTGAAATATACCAATAGAGAAGAATCTTCAACATTGATTGATTGCCACGTGAGAGATATGTATATCCAAGAATACATCCGTATCTCTTTAACATTTGTTTAAAGAAATGACGAATCAACCCTTAAGCTTACTGTGTCCTCAAATGGGGACAGTCTATTCTATTATGATTTTTGAGAAGCTATGATTGTTTCCACTGTAATCTCATAGCAAACTACTAATCATTTTAGTGTTTGATAAATGGCCAGAAGTCCTCAAACTGATGAAGAGCTCTTGTAGTTGACTGAAGGAAGGTTTCTAGATGGAATATTATATATCTGATGCGATTGCATAATATTTTGTGTGATGTAAAGTTCAGATAATTCTCACATCATTGGCTCACACTAGAGTGAGTATATTGAATAGAGTGGCGACAATAGTCCTCAAGATGACTGCCGTTTCCGGAATATCATTCGTGGTCAAGTCATTGAATAGCTGAAAATCGGAAGGGTATCTCACATGCAGTAATGAATTTGCGCCTTCGAAGTGCCCACCTGATGTTAGGTTTGATATTTGATATTTTCATTTCATCATCTAAATAATCTGAGACTGAGTCCCATATCCGTATAGAGTGTCATGTCTCATTGTTGGATTTTTTGTGCCCAAAGAGCAAGATACAGTGACAAAGCGTTGACAATGTGAAATAGAATACGTAGAATTGAATGGAGAAACCAAGACATTCGGATGCACCTCCATATTAGAGGTTTGACCAATCAAAGAGTGCATCACTATTGTCGCCACTTTGTTTTATAAAGCCACTCTAGCCCACACTATCCACATTTGTAGACAAAAGCTCTTAGACCCAAAGGGTCATTGCGAATTTAAGCATGATCATATCAAACATTGAAAAAAAATCATAGGTACTGTATACAAATTATCAGCTTTTCATCTTCAAAGCTATTAATTCGTGAGCGAGATGTAAGAACGATCACGTGTTACTCAATAATTCTGAAGGCACGTTTTAGTTTTATGAAAGTGAAAAACAAAGAGAGCAAAGGAAAAATAAATGCTAGCATAGTACCATAATAACCATGCTGTTTTTAGATGCTAAACAAATTATTGTTATCAACAAATAATTCAAAGTGAGAATGAATAGTTTGATATTTTATGAAAACAGTAAAAAAACTACTGGCAGTACATATGTGCACTTTTATTGATTTCATTTGTCCTTTCTAGACAAACCAATAACAACAATAATAATGTGTTATTCATGCTTGTGTCTCGTACATTTAGAAGCTATTAGCACAACAAGCAGTCAATTATAGTAATAATCAGTGGTGCAATAATTATGCCAGATCATGTTGATTTCCGTTGTGCCGGTATGAGATCTGAATGGTTCCGATGATATATACTTTGGTAGCCTACAGGGTTATCCTAATTATTTAGTGTCCAACCATTGGTAACTTTGTTATTATCAAAGATACGACAACATTGTTTAAATAAGCAAACTTGCAGTATTTTCAACGCACCTTGAGTATAAAACAATCGAACAGATACATCACATTTTTGAAAACAATTTTTTAATTCTGATCAAAACTAACAAAAGACCAATACACACTATCATTGCAAACTGAATTGTCCTGAGGTGGCGTATGGAGTTAGGAATTATGTCTGCACAGAACACACCATTCAGAACACTTTGGGCTGAAGCACCTCTCGTAAGGTCGTTGGTATATACATACATACATACATACTAACGAATTACATATACTACTAACATGAACCAAGTGACACTGGTCATTGTCTATATATAAAAGTTTTAATGGGCTGGATCTTTTCCATGGTAAGTTGCCCCATCATTGAAAAGCAGCATGTTATAAAAAAAAAGGAATCGTATGCTTATCTGGTACAATTTCTTCGGCCTACTCTCAGAAATCATTTTGAAATCAATCAAACCTCTCTCGTTTGTGAATATCTATATATATATATTCTGAGAAATATGTAGGATGAATATATTCAGTGGGTATTTTTGAAAAACTCGCTGTAAAATATTTCTAATGCCGAGGAATTGTATATGGGAGGTTATATTAAAAACATTTTGCTGCTCCTTGTATAATCTTTCAGATATTAAAAATATGCCTGTATTCGAGAAGCGAAATATTCTCTATAGGGCTGTTTATATACAGGGTCGTTGATATGTATGGAAACAGCTGAATATCTTGGTAACCTGTTGTTGGATTTTTTTGAATTCATGTTCTGTGTGATTTCAAAACGGATTTGAAAATATTATAGCCGATGTTGCCACTTTTTCAGTTATTCCGGATTTTTTATCAACTGCTTATTTTGAATGGAACACCCTGTACTTTATTGGATTCTCAGATTCTCCTTGAAGAGCTGATTCCATCAATCTCTCATACTTGGGGTCTAGCGGGAATGATTACATAATTACATAGGTATAGGGTGTTTAAAATCTTGATTTTTCAACTTTGGGATTTTTTTGTATCGAAACTATTTATTATCGATTAAAATCGCTCAAATGTTCCTATCTTTACTTCGGATTAACTATCTACTGACATTTAATTGAAACAAATACACGGTGGTTCAAGATTCAGAATTCTGAACACTCTCTGTATCTGTTCCAATTGAATGTCAGTAGATAGTGAATCAAAAGTAAAGATAGGAACATCGGACCGGTTTTGATCGATAATGGATAGTTTCGACACAAAAAAACCCTAAAGTTGAAAAATCTAGATTTTAAACACCCTAGACCCCAAGTGTGATAGTTCGATGGAATTAGCTCTTCAAGAAGAATCTGAAGGGTGTTGCTCTCAAAATAGGAAGTAACAAAAAAATCCGGAATAACTGAAAAATTGGCAACATTGGCTATAACATTTTCAAACCCGCCACGTTTTGAAATCAAACTACGTAAATTAAAAAACAACAGGTTACCGAGATATTCACCTGTCGATATTGGTCTTGCAGAAACGTTCAAATTGGCAAAAATTAAGTATTTTTTATTGGCATTCAGAATCTAGTACCAGAAAATGCAAAAAAGCATCATGTACTTGAAAATTTTACATAAACTAGTACTTTTCAAATGGAACACCCTGTATTTCATTTCTCTAATCGGTAGAGCTCTGTCTCCTGATTCGAAATATACAGTGCTAGTCAAAAGTCCCCTCCCCCCCTCGTATCTTTTGAACGGGTATACTTATAATAATGAAATTTGGAGGGTGGAAATAAACGGATGTAGGCTTCTCAACTGGTCATAACAGGTGACGCAATAGTCATAAATGACGTCACAAGGCCATTATTATAAGTATACCCGTTCAAAAGATACGAGGGGGGGAGGGGACTTTTGACTAGCACAGTATATACATTATTGAGGTTATCTTTGTCAGTTCTCGAAAGTAATGATTCTAAGGCAGCTATAGAACGTCTGAAATCACAGTATTGTCGTCTGGCATTCAACACCTGTCTTAGATCTACACCGAAAATTCTATATTTTTCAAAAACCGACATAAGATAACCTCAATGAAGTTTCTATATTTGAAGTCAGAAGAAAGACCTCTACCGTTTTGAAACATACCAGTCCATGTAGAATTTTCAAGGTTTACGATGATTTTTTGCATCTCCCGTACTGAATTCTGAATGCTCATAAAAATACTTCATATTTGCCCATTTGAACGATTTTGAAAAACAAATATTAAGTGAGATAGCTATTGCGTAAAATGTAAAATATAAACAATCACCCTGTACATACGTGCGTACGTGGCCACCAGATAATTATTATGAAATACGATTTTTCTAGTCGATGAATAATGCAAAGAATTTTGAATTATGAGGACTCTAATAAGTAGCTATTAAACTATGAAATAATAAAATTAATGTTTCGTCCTTCAATTAATTTTTGTTTTCTGTTTTGCTCAAGAAGGATTGCATAATTTTATTACTATTTCTGGCAAGTTCTTCCATTCTATTCATGTTTTCAATTTCCACTCCACATTTCTTCTAAATTAATAGTGGCTATTCCACTAATGGCCAAATATTTTTGTCCACTGTAAATTATCGACCTTGCTTCAACAAATTAAAATGCCTAATTAACCTACCAGTGACCAACCCATCTCGTTTCTCAACGAATATCTTTTTTGACATTCATAATTTCAATTATAACTATACAGGGTGGCCCACGGTCGATGGTACCTTAGACGTATACGGAAAACGATACATTGGATTATCCTGAAAATTTGGTTACTCTAATGAGCGTTTGTCATCTAACGATTCAAAATATTTTCAGCGAAGCAGCGTTGCCACTTTTACCAAAAAGTAGCATCATCTTTGTTATTTCAAATGGAACACCCTGTATTTTATTGCGTTTTTAGATTCTTCTCAAAGAGCTGATTTCATCAATGCATCACACTTGGGGTCTAGCAGGAATTATTACAGAGATATAGGGTGTTCAAAATCGAGATTTTTCAACTTTAGGATTTTTTTGTGTCGAAACTATTCATCATTGGTCGAAACGGCTTACATGTCCCTATATTAACTTTTGATTAACTATCTACCGACATTTGATTGGAAAAAATACAGGATGGTCCAAGATTCAGAATTTTGATCACCCTGTATCTGTTCCAATTAAATGTCAGTAGATAGTAAATCAAAAGTTGAGATAGGGACATGTAAGCCGTTTTGATCGATAATGAATAGTTGCGACACAAAAAATTCCTGAAATTGAAAAATCTCGATTTTGAACTCCCTATATCTCTGTAATAATTCCTGCTAGACCCCAAGTGTGATGCATTGATGAAATCAGCTCTTCGAGAAGAATCTAAAAACGCAATGAAATACAGGGTGTTCCATTTGAAATAACAAAGATGATGCTACTATTTGGTAAAAGTGGCAACGCTGCATCGCTGAAAATATTTTGAATCGTTAGATCACAAACGCTTATTAGAGTAACCAAATTTTCAGGATAATCCAATGTACCGTTTTCCGTATACGTCTAAGGTACCATCGACCGTGGGCCACCCTGTATAAGTTATCCTATTCAGAAGTACTTATTCATTAGTGTTATATGAGAAAAAACTCAAATTTCCTTATAGTAATGCACTGCCAAAGTTATTGAAAGAAAGTTGAATAACTTTTTCCGAATTTTGGTCAAAAATATACAGGGTATGTCAAAACGAGCTTACACTATCTCTATATCGAGAATCAGTCAGGAGAAATCCATGGAAATATGCATGCTTATATTTTGGAATACGCTTTCTTCATTCAAAATATTTTCAGCAATGCAATGTTGCCGCTTCTATAAAAAAGAAGCAAGAACTTTGTTATTTCAAATAGAATACCCTGTGTTGAAAAGGAATATTCTCAGATAAATTATGGACATACAAAAATGGATATATATTTATATTTTTGTATGTCCATAATTCATCTGAGAATATTCCTTTTCAACACTTTCATACCCAATCAGGGGGTTCAAACTTGAACGATGGAAACTTGTGATTTTTATAGACCTCTAATCGCAGTCTCAATTCAGAATTTCTTTCCACGCCCTGTATGATGAATGTCAATTTATCATACACCCAAAAGCAAAAGAAGAATACCCTGTATTTCATTGCATTTTTAGATTTTCCCTGAAGAGCTGATTTTATCGATACATCACACTTGGGGTCTATCGGAAATATTCACCGTGATATAGGGTGTTCAAAATCGAGATTTTTCAACTTCAGGATTTGTTTGTTCCTATCTCAACTTTTGATTCACTATTTGCTGATATTTAATCGAAATAGATACAGGGTGATGAGAATTCTGAATCTTGAACCACCCTCGACAATGATATTACGATGTTGGGTATTAGTACCAACCTTTTAATAATGTTTCACCTCCATGTAAGTAAAAAATTCTTCGTTTTTTCTGACATGTATTTTCATCTTGTCTCTGCTTGTAGTAACTTCTCAATTGGGCTGAAGATGGACTTTTCTAAGTCCGAAACATGTCCCCTTGAGTGAGCACATCAATAAAAGAGTGTGGAGATGATTTTGAGCTTTCCTTCTTTCCATAGTTGGTTTTATATTAGTGTCAATTTAGCTGATATGCCGTTTTTCCACGGTATATATCAGTCACTACAAAAACTACATTTTTTTTTTCACATCATTAGTCATAATTTACATGAACAGTATTTCTCTAGCTCATCCATATATAGGTTGAGCATCACCCTATATACAGCGTGTCTCACTTCAAACGATTGTGCGATTCTAACCAAATTTGGACCAATATGAATAAACATCAATATGATCAGCTTTTCAGAGACGAACATAATATTTTGTTGAAACGAAAAGGGGTCATTCTTATATAGGAAAACTCATAATATTGTTCCTCATGGTATCAACCCCCCATATGTAAATTTTCAAATAATTTCTATGAAGGGTTACAAAGAAAACAGGCCCATCTGCATAGCATTTTTGCGAACGTAACTAATTATTCACTCGAAAACGGTGAGTTCAACATAAAAAAAGTATACAGGGTGTTTCATTACTAATTGGAAATATTTCAACCATAGAATCCCGAACTCAAAATATGAAGATTTAACCCAAATCACCTAGATAAAATATGCCTCCTGTCTGAGTTACAGGGTGTTTTATTCAAAAATTTTGAAATGTTTTTTGCCCAGTTCTTCAAAACTATTTGAAGTGTAGGTATTTTACACCCAATTGAATTATGTTAAATGAACTTTTCTAGCTATTACCAGAGGCGTACGACAGGGGCAATTAACTGGTTGATCCCTCCCAAATTCTACGTCACTGGCGGAATTGCAATTCTATCACAAATTTTCGATTATCCAAAAATTTTGACGTAGATATTGTACTCTTTCTCCATGGCGATAAAGTCATTATTTTTCGAGATATTTCAAGTTAAACATATATCTGCACAATCATTTTGATTTCAATGTGCATTAATTTTGTCAATATTTTGGATCAATGGATTGTATTCATCTTCATAAAATGAAACTTCAATCCATATTAACAATAAAAACATTATGACACAACAGACAGGAGCTGTTACAGGGTGTTTAATTATGTAATATATTAAGAAATCTAAAACGCCCTGTAACAGCTCCCGTCTGTTATGTTTTTATGTTAATATAGATTGAAGTTTCATTTGATTGATGAATACAATCCATTGATCCAAAATATTGACAAAATTAATGCACATTGAAATCAAAATGATTGTGCAGATTTATGTTTAACTTGAAATATTTCGAAGAATAATGACTTCATCGCCATGGAGAAAGAGTACAATATCTACGTCAAAATTTTTGGATAATTGAAAATTTGTGATAGAATTGCAATTCCGCCAGTGACGTAGAATTTGAGAAGGATCAACCAGTCACTTGCCCCTGTCGTACGCCTCTGGTAATAGCTAGAAAAGTTCATTTCACATAATTCAGTTGGATTTATAATACCTACACTTCCCTCCAAATATGAAAGTGATACGTCTAATGGTTTTGACGAACTGGGCAAAAAACATTTCAAAATTTTTGAATAAAACACCCTGTAACTCAGACAAGAGACATATTTTATCTAGGTGATTTGGGATAAATCTTCATATTTTGAGTTCGGGATTCTATGGTTGAAATATTTCCAATTAGTAATGAAACACCCTGTATTATATATTTCGAGGCAGATAATGAAAATCAAAGCCAATTCTGTTGATTCGGAATTATAGATGATTTTCTTGCATATAGAGGTTCGAAAGCATGAGGAACAATAATATAAAGTAAGTTTTCCTGCAAAAAACTTTATAATGTGATGGAAAATCCTCCTCTTCTTATTTCAATGAAAACGGCACTGTATAAAAGACTGTTTGTCTCAGGGTCGGTTTATCAATTGCCAATATTATCCATCAGTTAGTTATCCGTCAGATAAAAATATCTAGCAGATAAACTTCCAGTTTGTTTGGAAGTGGTTTATCAACTCATTTTTATTCTCCAATTAATCAACTGCCAGATAATGAAAGTTGGCAATGCTGATGAATAAATGTAAGCAATCTCATTGGTTGTTACAAGAACAAGGTCATGTCACATCACGACCGATCACGAGTAGTCACGACCGTTTTGTAAGGTTATTGTTGATTGTTTTCGAGGTTTTCTGTTTTATGAGTTTTTGGTTGTTGATAAATATGAATTTTTTAAATGATTATATTCTGGATAGCGACGAGGACGAGGATATTGTGCAAGTGCTTGAGTACGAAAATCAACTACTTATTTTGTACTGTAAAGAAAACTGAACCTTTCTTACAGTGCAACTACTGCAGCTATTAAAGGCTGCTTCAACCTGCACCCAAGCCTCCTCTTTCGATTTCCAGGTTGCCCCATCTTTTTATTTTCAATCACACGTTTGTATTGATTCGCTATTTTAATCAGCAAATTTTTCTCCTCTGCTGTGAAATTGCATCCTCTTTTCTTTGTAGAACTACTAGTACTCTCCATTTTTAACTTTTTTGTCACACCAGAAAGCTATAGGAAATCAAAACAACTCAATAAAGTGAGGTTATGTATAGGCATTAACCTCCAGATATCGACTATCCGCCAGTTAAAACTTACAGATAAATATTTGACATTTTAACTGCCGGATAAAGTTACCCTGGTGTAGATGAACCGACCTTTGCAAAAAAACTGGTAGTTAAGCTTTAACTGACAGATAAATTGTAATTGATAAACCGGCCCTCAGAGAAACAGATCATATATTGATGTTTTCATACCGGTCCAAATTTGGTAAGAATCGCACGACTAATAGCTGCCGTTTGAAGTGAAACATGCTATATATATATAGAGGGTGATTAATTGAGAATGAGCAATCTGTGAACTACAAATAGCAAACACCGAAATACCGAAATTTTAAGATTTAGTCCAACATGACTTATAAAAATACTGCAAAGAGAAAAGTTTATTTCAAATTTCTCCAAACCTTTGGTCACACATTTACTTTGAATTCTGTTTGTTTTTGGCGTCGGTAAATATTGTCATTATTGATTACTGCCTTTTCTTCCACTGTCACTTCGCTAAGTTTATAATTGAAGATAATAAAAATGTTGAAAGTGAAACACAAACCTCTTCACGATCGAATAGATCAAAAACCGTTGAAGCTATAGACAATCTGATAAATAGTACATTTTTTTTACATAAAATTGAACTGACTTTCAGATTTTTGACTTATTTTAACCATCATTCAATGGACAAAGAAAATATGGTGTAATTCAACGACGTAACAGAGTGCAACAAGCGCCCTCTATGAGCAATCACAAAATGAGTTACAAATTCGTATTTCTCATGTCAGAAAACCTAAAACTTCAAAATTTCATGTTCATACTGTTGAAACTTACAAAGTCATCCAGACATTTTGAAATAAAATCCCTAAACCAGCAACATTTTCATCAATAATGTTAGGCTTAAGCGGCGTGCACAACCAAACTTTTTACGTTTTGCTTTTAACGTTTCGTATTCTGTTTGGTGAAGCGAAATCTGGAATTAAAATGACGCAGGAAGCTGATTATTTTAAGCTTTTTGTGTTGCAAGATACCATCGTCTGTAAAAATGCTAAAAATAGACAAATATTATCATTATAAAAATGGAAAATACTACCTACTGTAAGTTGTGATTCGAATAAATAATACATTTTTATGGAAGTTATGATGTTGTTTTTGCTTATGATTATTTTCGTGAATCCAGGGAATAGTATAGATAGGTATACTGTCTAATGTCTTATTTACTTTTCTTTTACATATTCTCTTTACATATTGAATAAGTAGCAATTTACGTCTCCACCAGTTCTATGAGTAAGTATTTTTCATGATTCAATCAATATCATTGGCAACTGAGAAAAGCCGTAAAAACTCACGTTGACGTTTTTTTTTGTTGAGAATGACGTTTGCTTCAGTTCAATTCACGTTTAATTTCAGAATCTGCTTCACCAATCAGAATACGAAACTAAAAAAGCAAAACGTGAAAATTTCGGTTGTGAACGCCACTTAATCTTCATATTTTGGTGTTTAATATCTGTAGTTCAGAGATTGCCCGTTCTTGATGAATCACCCTGTATTTTGTTTCAACCACCTGAGGAAAATATCAAAAACTGTCGTGAAGGAGATAGAATTCAAAAGCCGTATTATTTCCTTATTCGATTGAAACAGCTTTAGCAAACAACATGCGGCGTATGTTGTTTGCTGAAGCTGCTCTGCAGGTCTGTCTGAAATTCAAACGAATCGGCTGCACGTGGAGCACCTTTCTTGCTCCAGGTGTTCTAAGTGACTTTGGCAATACCATACCTACCTACGTAATGTAACTAGGTACAGGGAGTGGGATAAGTATTCTATCATTAATGATTTAATGATGAGATGGTCACATGACAGGTGGTTGACAATTAATATACCTATTGTTGATTCTGCAGAGATTGCGACAATAAGAATCCTTGTATTACTCTTAACATTCCATTTTTTTCATAAATACTCTATTATGAAAGACAAAACTAAAATTGACAATTTATTTAATTCATATTTTACCTCAAGTTGAGTAGGTACCTACAGAAAAAAATTGATGGGTCTGTTTTATATTTTGAACTGTAAAAAGTGAATGTGCCTTATATTATAATTATATGTTATGTTTTTGACAGGCTGTGCAATAATTCCATTTGTTTAGTTTATCTAAGTTGGCAACACCAAAAGCAAAATAAAGAATCAAATATGGGTATATTCATTAGTTTTTCTTTTTTCCATTACCTACCTACTCCTATTCCAACAAATGGCTTATAGTATTATACTTCTGACTATTTCACTAACAAGCCAAAGACAACTTGTATCATCGCATTGGAGTACTTGGTGCAAAACACTTTGGATGTAAAAAACAAGTATTTTCATCCTGAAGATCCTGATCAGGATAATAGAACAAAACAATTGAATTGTGCGGAGTTCCAACTTAATTCGACGGTTTGAAGTGGGTCACAATCACCCATCCCTCTGGATGTAACTACTTATACGAGTACTTGATACAAGACACTGCCGTGTGTCTCTGGATGTAAAAAGTTATTCGAAGGAATGAAAACGAACATTTGAAATTTTGGTGGCGGAACTTTGAAATTCTGGTGGAGGAAGATCGTTCAACATTTTATCCGAGAAAAACTTGTTTCTGTGGATCTAAGTATTCTTACGAGTACTTGGTCTGGATGTAAAAAGTTATTGGAAGGAATAGAAACGAACATTTGAGTGAAGTTCCAATTAAATTGGACGGAGTACTTGGTGCAAGACACTGCCATGTGTCTCTGAATGTAAGAAGGATAAATGAACGAAACTAACATTTTATTCGAGAAAAACTCTCATCCTGAAGATCCTGATCAGGATAATGGAACGAAACTATTAAATTATGCTGTTGTCATCGGTCCTTGATAAGAGTGCGAAGTTCCAATTTAATTCGACGGTTCGAAGTGAGTCACAATCACTCGTCTCTCTGGATGTAACTCTTCATACGAGTACAGGGTCATTCCGTATATTTAAACAGCTTCTACAAGTGTTGAAAAGGAATATTCTCAGATGAATTATGAACATACAAAAATTGATATATATTTATATAAAGCAATACATTCGCGCATTCTCTATGTGATGAGAATATCAACTCTTTTTCAGTTTATTCAATAGAAAACAACTACTTTCCTGGCTATATGCCACGACGAACATTGAATTATATCACGATAAGAGTTTGAAAATAAAATACAAAATCTTCTGAAATTGAGAATTTGCTTTCTCCTTCAGACAAAAATATGTATATGCACACATCATTCTGAATATTCAACAGAAAACAACTACTTTCTTGGCTATTTGCCACGTCGAACATTGAATTATATCTGATGAACATCCAAAAGGAGAACTTGAAAAATAAAAAATAAAATCCTCCGAAATTGGGAATTGACATTCTTTCTCAAATCGGATGAATAATATGATGTATAATGATATAGAAATATAACTTACCAATATATTCAGCATTGAAATGAAAATTGGAATGTATAGGAGAAGTATACTGGCAGAAACTCTGATCTTCATGAGCTAGAAAACTTCCAAAAATAATCATTCATATCAGTGATATGGGAAATATTATCTCTCACACACAGGTTGTATGACTTTATTGCAATGAAACCATTTCGGATTTCTAAATCCTCATCAGTAACCATGAATATTCAGAATGATGTGTGCATATACATATTTTTGTCTGAAGGAGAATGCAAATTTTCAATTTCAGAAGATTTTGTATTTTATTTTCAAACTCTTATCGTGTGTGTTCAATAGATATAATTCAATGTTCGTCGTGGCATATAGAAGAATTTTGGAATGCATTAACATATTGAACAATCATCACTTCAACTTCATTCATCAATGTATACAAAACAACGGTGGTCACATCGAACATCTGTGAAATTACATCTCCTTCAGATATAAAAGTGCGTTTTTTTTTCTTTCATGGCAGTTGCGATTTGGAAAAATCTAAAATGTTCAACCTCGAATATCTCGAAAACGGCTGAACCAAATATCAATGACCAATATATTTTTGAAATCAGGAAGAAATTTTTCGAAAATATATAGGGTGTTTCATTGAAACTAACGAAGTTGGTACCCATTTTTTATATCAGCGATATTCATTTGTTTCATCTGGTATAATTTTCTGGAGGTTCAGAACAAATCCTGCATCTTTTACATTCGAAGTTTTTCTCTATCTTCAATAGTGAACCCTGTAGAAGCTGTTTAAATATACGGAATGACCCTGTACATGGTGCAAGACACTGCGTGTGTCTCAGGGTGTGAAAAGTTATTGGAATGAATAAAAACGAACATTTGAAATGTTGGTGGCGGAACTTTGAAATTCTGGTGGAGGAACATCGTTCAACATTTTATCCGAGAAAAACTCACCCTGAAAATCCTAATCAGGATAAATGAACGAAACTATTAAATTATCCAATTGTCATCGGTCCTTGATAAGTGTGCGGAGTTCCAATTTAATTCGACGGTTTGAAGTGGGTCACAATCACTCGTCTCTTCGGATGTAACTATTCATACGAGTACTTGGTACAAGACACTGCTATGTGCCTCTGGATGTAAAAAGTTATTCGAAGGAATAAAAACGAACATTAGAAATTTTGGTGGCGGAACTTTGAAATTCTGGTGGCGGAACATCATTCATCATTTTATTCGAGAAAAACTCTCATCCTGAAGATCCTGATCAGGATGATAAATGAACGAAACTATTAAATTATGCAATTGTCATCGGTCCTTGATAAGTGTGCGAGGTTCCAATTCAATTCGACGGTTTGAAGTAGGTCACAATCACTCGTTTCTCTGGATGTAACTATTCATACGAGTACTTGGTGCAAGACACTGCCGTGTGTCTCTGGATGTAAAAAGTTTTTCGAAGGAATAAAAACGAACATTTGAAATTTTGGTGGCGGAACTTTGAAATTCTGGTGGCGGAACATCGTTTAACATTTTATTCTAGAAAAACTCTCATCCTGAAGATCCTTATCAGGGTAATGGAACGAAAATTATTAAATTATGCTATTGTCCCTTGATACGTGTGCGGAGTTCCAAATCAATTCGGCGGTTTGAAGTGGGTCACAATCACTCGTCTCTCTAGATGTAACTATTCATACGAGTACTTGGTGCAAGACACTGTCATGTCTATGGGTGTAAAAAGTAATTTGAAGGAATATAAACGAACATTTGAAATTTTGGTGGCGGAACTTTCAATTTAATCCGATGCTTTGACGTAGGTCAATATAACGTTCGAAGATTGCGTTGATAAAAAATATTTTGTTTTTTTAGGATCAAAAGTGACACTTTGTTTGACAAGCGAATATTGTATTCGCGAGGCGGAGAGTTTAGCGAAGCTGAGCGAAAGCAAAATTTGCGAGTCAAACAAAGTCACTTTTGATCCGAATGAAACATGCTATTTTTTCTGCAACCGAAATAATTAACTCGAATAAATATGTGAAGTAACCACCAATGCCGTGCCATAATGTATGCAATGCAACAAATAATCCGTGTGGTGATAATATTCTACCTGTATTAACAGCAGGTTTGTTCAATTTTCAAGGATGATCAAATTGTAGTTTCAATGTAAGTGTTATTCTGAACTAACTGACACATTTCACTTGAACTGAACTGAACTGAATCAGTTGACATGCATTGTACATAATGAACGTCATTCGCGAGAACGATTTAGTTCAGTTCTAGTGAAATATTTCAGTTATTTCAGATTGAAGTATATTACTATAAATACAACCACAGAGTGACATATTTGTGTATGGACCAGGTGCTCTAATGGCAAATACCGCGCCAGTGCCAGGTATAGGAACAAGACGTGGAAAATGTTAGGTTAGTGAGCATATCAACAATAATAATAGCGATTATTCATTTCTCTCCATACTCCACTGTGTTTGGCTTGATAATCAAATGTAGGTAAACAATATCGTTGTTTGAGACAAAAAACTATTGCTGGTATGCTGATCGTGATTATTGAAAAACAAGTTATTCATCCCGAAAATATCGAATGAAATACATATCAAGCAAGTATGTGAATCTTGAAGGCTTTCCTGATCAAAACAAAAATACTCAACTATACCTTTGATTATATACACTAGTGTGAATACTCAAAGACTATACTAAGGTGTATTTATATCTCCAGCATGGGTATGAAATGCCAAATCTGTCGAAATCGGAAACAAATCAGGTATGCGTCCCAACCCAAATAATCAACCATAACAATGTTGCTTATTCTTGATGACCGCTAGTACATCCTTTTTAGTTCCTAGGAGCTAAAGTTCAACTTTAGCTCCTAGGAACAAAGTTCAACTTTAGCTCCTAGGAACATACCTATTTTTGTGTCAGTAATAAAAACGTCAATTCAAGAGCTAATTTTGGTATCAAAATGGACGACTTATGTGTCGGTTACAGAAAAACATACATACCAAACTGATATAAGCGTGTTGAAAAGTGCATATACTTAAAACATTTCTCCTGAATTGTTTTGTTTTCGACACACATGGTATAAAACTATTCCTTTAAAACCCCTTTTTTTTTCATCAATTCATTTACTCAGAAGTCACTTTCTCAGTTTCAATTAATTGAACTTGGTGATTTTGTTATTGGTGACATGGAACTTCTCTTGGTCTAATTAGATTCGCTATAAAAGCTTCTGTGACGTGTGGCATTAGATTTTTAGTTTTTTATTTTATCGATTTTTATAGTGAATATTTCCATATCATAATTTTATTAAATGGAACAATTGAACATACATTTTTCTCATTTCTAGTGTTACTTTATAGTAATTCGCTTAAATGTTGAGGATATACAATGAAAATTCGATTTTACTCAATATTTCAATGTTGGTCCTTTCAAGACATCCATTATTGCTCAATAACCTCAATGGGCATCATTTTGAAATTTCAGTCTTCGTCAGTCTCCAACCATACTGAATGTTGGCACCATGAATACTTATACAGGGGTTTCATAAAAAAACATTACTATACTCCCAACTTCAACATCCTGTATCTCAGAGACGAAACAATTCAGGGCACATGTTTATTTGAATTTAATTTTTTCGCACCTGTTCAGTGTTTTTCATAACCCTCACAATTGTACGGGCATTATCTAAGTGATTTATAAGGATCAAAATATCATTCTGCTGAAATGAGAACCAGCCAAAATGCTTGTGAGTGTTCTATTTGCACTGAACAAACTGCATTTGCTGCTTATTCTATCTTCAGGCGGCGTAAAAAAATAAATCATTGTGTGGTGCAATTGGTCTCGACTGAAAAATGTTTCCTGAAGGTGAGTGAATCAAAAACATCAACTATATATGATATTGTGAATGATTTTATGCATTGAATGGTAAATGTAAACATGATTCAACATGGTGGTTCACAGTGCCTGTTTCCAAAATTTTTTTCAGGATCAGATTTCAGGACATTTTGTGTACCATCACATTTGTGTGCTCCGGGAGCGTACCGCCACGGATCAATGGTCATTATCGATTCTGATTCAAACATCCCATCAGTGTGTCAAAACTGTCATCCATTCCAAGAATTTTGAACTGCAAAAAATCAAGATGAAATTTACGATTTGTTGGATCAGATAGGATCAGATCTGGAAATCGATTCCGATAAAGATGACCAGTGGGAGTTGAATGCACATGAACAGGTTGAAGTGCCGGAGGAATATTCGTTGAGTGGGTGGATGAAAATGCCAACTAACCGTTCTCCTTGCAAATAGAGAAGCTTCTATTTCAACAAATGACAAACGATATGATGAAAATGACCACTGGCCTGTCATTGATTCTCCGAAATCACCACGGACTTGCTGACTGGAAAGTTGCGGTAGCCGTTCAAGGACAAGATGTACGACTATGCCTGTGCTTGAACAATGAAAGTAATTGCTTCGTCACTTTTCATAACAAACCATAAACAATAAATGCATATTTCTCCATGATTAGCGTTTTTTTCATTCTGGGTTGAAATCCCATTTAACTCCCAAATAACACGATTGTGAGGATCCTGAAAATAATATAATATCATCCTGAAAAAATTCGAAAAAAATTCAGGAAGTTTCTGAGGTTACTCTTAGTCACACCTGTCAGTAAAATTCTGGCTATACTTTCCAAATTATTCTCGGGAGTGTAAGGGATAAAGTTTGCATCATATGGGAAAAAACGAGGCAAAAACTCAAATAATAATTCATTTCGAAATTTTACTTGAGCGTTAAATTCTGCTATAACAAAGATGACAAATGACCCACTCTGTCACGTGATTTCTACTATTTGTCAAAATTTATATATTTCTTCAGCATGATCGATGAAAATAGGCATATTTCCATGACTTTCGAAAAAGTTTACTGATAAAAGTTGTTTCTATTCCAATTTTACACATGTTTATCGGATTTGAACGGTCTATTACAACTTTCAGTTTATGATATTATTCTCAATTTGTACGTGATGTCTGTGATGATGTAAAAAATCCTCATGATGCTACTAACTTTAGATTATTAGTTATCGACAAAAATTTTATATCATGATAATAATCTCCCCCTTAGAATTCCTGTTATGTTTGATGCGTATTTGATGTTTCGGTACTAAAATAGAAGTCAAACAAAAAACTATGCCTATTTTGAGCGAGTAATCTGAAGAAGATATCGAAATTCAAAATTATTATCAGAAGATGTTCTCATAATATGATGTCAACTTACCATTATTTCTTTTTCAGTTCTATATACTGAAGATGAAAACTTAGTTACCGAAATACCTACGTATTTAGGCCCTTTTATATTATTTGTTTCTTTGGATGATTCAGAAAACAATTTTCATCTACCAATGAATTTATTGTCTCAAAGTTGGTCAATTATATGACCAAATTAGGATGCCATTGAGTCGTCATTGTCCTACCTGGGAAGTAGTTCAATAACTTGCGCGTCATTGAAATGAATAGTTGTTTACTGTTTTTATACAGGTAGGTACCAAAGATTGGATTAATAACTGACAACTTTATTTTGTCTAATATTCTCAGCATTTTCAAAGTAATACAGGGTCCTGCATCTCACCTGCCGTCTTCTACAGCTTAGTTATCACTTGAGTCAGAATTTTGATAGTTTGCTGCCTTCAATTGTCTCATAGGGCCCATACCAGGAAAATAAATTCGATTATTCAGGGTGTCCCAAAAAAATATGACGTCATAATGATATATTTTTTTAAATGGCATGCCCTATATTTCGTTGCACATTTGAGTGCTTCCATTGGTTACCGTAAAAAAAATTCAACAACAAAATTAAATTTTGCAGCACTGGTCAAAAACATTAATAACAAGGAAGAGAGTGCCTGGTCAATAGAATTATACAGGGTGTTCCGTTGGGAAACGGAAATACTTTAACGGTAGATAGAGGTGACCAAGGTGGTTCTGAATATACCATATATGTGGGGTCTTACATGTTCAATTATCGAGGTATAGGGTGTTTTATCAATTCTGGTCATTTCTTTGAAGGCTCATAGCATACGAACCACCTGGTATATTATTTCGATATTTGGTAGACGTGTTTTCCCACTGCTACCCCAGCGATATGTATATCCGTCAGAAAAAAATTCCAGGCCCGGATTAACAAAAATTCAACATATTATTGGGTCCTCGAAAAAACACCCTGTATGTTTGAATTTACGAAATCTGCTCACATATCTAAAGAGAGCACAAAATTTTGAATGAATTTGTGTACTTTTTATGTTTCCGCATGGTATTTTACTACTGAATTTCTGAAGCTGCAATGAAGGATTCGTGAATTTCAATAGCTAAAAACGGAATATTTTCAGTTTTTCATATCGAATTATGAAAATTTTGCAATTTTTCAACTCATTTCATTCCATTTAATAGTCGTTGTCTGCATTTTCTTGCCTGTGGAACGGGCCAGTGTATAGTCACAGGTTCTTAATTTATTCATTTACCTATTTATTTATTTGAGACAAATTTCCATGCACCCTGTATGTGGATTCACATATTTCAATATTTGTATTGTTCTGATGTTGTAATTTCACTAACCTACTAGGAACTGATGGATCTTATTAACTATAGTTATAGGTATTAGGAGAAATACAATATTGCATAATTGATTTATACCCCGAATAAAAATGTTCTGCAGCGAATTTTGTTTGAATCAGTTTGATTTAGGAATTCGAAATTTTTGGTTGATGGTTGGATTTTGGAGTTGGATTTGTTGCAATTGTTTCCACGAATAGGTAAGTGAAATTACCACATCAAAACAACAAAAATATTGAAATATGTGAATCCACATACAGGGTGCATGGAAATATGTCTCAAACAAATAAATAGGTACATGAATAAAGTAAGGACCTGTGAATAAACACTGGCAGAAAAATGCAGACAACAACTATTAAATGAAATTGAATGAGTTGTAGATTTGCGAAATTTTCATAATTCGATATGAAGAACTGAAAATATTCCGTTTTTAGTATTGAAATTCACAAATCCTTCATTGCAGCTTCAGAAATTCAGTAGTAAAATAGCATGCGGAAACATAAAAAGAACACAAATCCATTCAATATTTTGTGCTCTCTTCGGTGATGTAAGCAGATTTTCTAAATTCAAACATACAAGGTGTTTTTTCGAGGACCCAATAACATGTTGAGTTTTTGTTAATCCGGGCCTGGAATTTTTATCTGACGGATATACAAGTCGCTGGGGTAGCAGTGGGAAAACACGTCTACCAAATATCAAAAAAATATACCAGGTGGTTCGTATGCCATGAGCCTTTAATGAAAGGACCAGAATTGATAAAACACCCTATATCTCGATAATGAAACATGTAAGACCCAACATATATGGTATATTCAGAACCACCTTGGTCACCTCTATCCACCGGATGAGTATTTCCATTTCCGAACGGAACACCCTGTATAAGAGATACATATCAAAAAAGGCCTAAGAGGATCGACAACCAAGTTTAATTGATACGAACCATCACAGGGTGTGCAAAATTTAGTGGCAAACTTTTCAAATTTCAAAGCACTATTTTTCCTAGTTCAAATTGGAGCCCTTGTATGTTTTCATGACATTCGATGCGTGACTAAAAAACAAACTTCTTTTCTTATTTCAACCCCTAATAGCACACAACGTCCTAGGGACGTCCCATTTGGTACAATTCAAGTCCGAATGTCCCAGACCAAAAATAAGTGTCCTTGGGACGTTCCATCCCGTACATCTCATGCAATGTCCGAGCAAGGACGTCCACGGAATGTCCCAGCAGGTACATCATTCCAAATGTCTTAGAAAAAGCATTCCTTAGACGTCCCACGTGGTACATATTGTAGAATGTCCATGCAAGGACGTCCTTGGCATGTCCCTGATGGGATATGACTTCAAACGTTCCTTTAGGAATATCCATCGGATGTCACGAGTATTACATATTCTGGCATGACTTCAGATCTTATATAATGTCCCTTCTAGATAACCATGAAACGACCCTGATGGTACATTCCTTCAAATATCTCTGCACATACGCCCTTAATATTTCCAGGGTCGTATAACAATCGAAATGTGCCTTAAAGAAATCCGTCGAATGTCCCAATTGATACATGAACTGTATTCTTCCAAAATTTCCTAGAAATAACGTCCTACGGACGTCCCAGTCGGTACTTTCAATATGTTGTCCCTGCGAGGACGTTAACTTACACCTCGCCGATAAATGATTGCTCGTAGGCTATAAATACTCCCCGTCAATGTCCTTCACGTAAGTCCATTGGACATCCTTGGGAAAGTTTTTCAGGATCTATTGGGGACCTTCTACGGACCATCAACCTAACTGGATGTCCTCATCAGTTATGCAAGATCTGGTCCTAGAGGGACTCAAAAAATTCAAATTCAAGAATAATTCGTACGTCTCTCGGACATCCTATGGACATCCAATTGATATCCCTCAGCGTTGCTGATAGGTTGTCCTACGGATGTCCTAAGGATGTCCTCCGTAGTGCTTGATGAGGAATACTGTAGGATTTAGGTATTCGATAGTTGTCCCAGGGACATCTCTTAAGGCCCTCAAGTAGGACCTTTGTGCGTCCTACAGACGTCCAATGGACGTCTACGGTACCAAATTCGAAGGTCCTATGGACGTCCTGAATGTCCCGACAGGACGTCCTAAGGATATCCATGGGACATAATTGTGTTATTAGGGACCCCATCGAAATTTTCATCGCATCAAAAGTTATTTGGAGAAAAATTGTATCATCAGCTATTCTAAGTCATTTGAAAAAATAAAAAATTAAGGAAGCTTTGATAAAAACTGCCTGAAATTATCGATTTTTCTAGTAGGCTGTGCAAAATATCTATCGACAAATGAATTGAAGTTATTTACCGTCAGTTCATCATCTGCAAAAGTGCAATGTGACTCGTGTTGGTGATAATAATAAATAATTCGTGAATGTATTAGTGATTTATGGCATATGTAATAAAATTTAAATTAAAAGTTATAATTATGAGTTATTACAGCTCATTTATATTTTCATGGTAACCAATGTTCAAACACATTATTCATAACTTGTCGATAGATATATTTTGAACATGAGTCATGATTCAATCACTGCACAGCTTTGCTAACCTTTTGATTCACGATTATGGTACCAACAGCTTGAAATTATCGTACAATATCTGAAATTATGCAAGCGCGCAGTCTCCCTTGGAAACATTGCTCGTATTGGCAATTGAATGATAGTACATTTGAATTCAGACCAAAACTTTGAACTATTATTTCCAAAACGAATGAGAAACAACAACATAACCTAACAGAAGCATCCCATTCATTTTTTTTCTATTCTTATTGTCAAGTTTGAGGTGATCTATATATTGTGGTAACATCACATGTGAGATCACAGGTGAATCACACGTAACAAACATCATTACATATTCGTGAAGTATATGTTTTTTATGCTTTGTGAAAAACGTTTTGAATCAACTGTGAAATCAGCAAAATTGACGAATGCCATGTATCACCGAAAACAAAAATTGGTGAAAATTAACTAGCAAATATGCTCATTGCTCTTCATGCCCAAATTATGGTACAAAAGGCGTACCATTATGGTACATGGTACACGAGGCCAAATTATGGTACGAATACTATAATAATTATGGTTCGGTTGGCAACGCTGTCACTGCTTAGCACTACAAATTGTAACTCAAAGAGCAAGAGTTATGTCTCGAATCTGAACGTTTTAACTTACCGTTTTTGATCCCACTGTGCAAAAACTCATACTATTAACGTTATTTCATTGTAACCAAGATACGTTGTTACGTTGTGAATTTGGTGCTATTGACATCTTAAAGATTATCTTAGAGTCGTTATATGTCCACCAACAGTACAATATCGCAGGACGTCGCAAGAACGTTGAGTGAGAGTCGAAACTGATACGTGTCATGAAACAGCTTTGTTACAGTGAAAGTACATTCTCAAATAGTATTTGCGATAACGCATTTACGTACCATGTCTTCATTTCGGAATGTAAAAAGTACATATCCCTGGACGATTTCATAACATACCTGTTTCATTATTGTTGACTCTCTTGTAACATTACTAGGATCTTTCGAAATATACAGGGTGATACTCCAAAAATGTTCACCCTTGTAACTTGGTTATTTCTAGACCAATATTCGTGAATTCTGAAAACTAATACTGGTATAATCACATAGCTAGATTTTATCACACTGGGTTTTTCATAATATGTGGGACGCGTCCTCTCATTTCTCCCACTACAGAGAACGATAAATAGGTATAATGAAGCAAACTTGGTTCAATCATCTCATCAAATGTATCGGAAGGAATAAAAAATGGTAGGTATTTTTAACAACTTGAAAACAAAAGAGTTCTGGTCAATTCTTTGAAGGATCATTTATTATTGTTTTGAGCTGCCCTATCACATCTTGATGTGCGTCCCATATATTTTGAAACACCCAGTATACATTTTCTGGCTAAAAAATATACCAAATAGTTTTCGAATTCTGCGATCGGTCCAGAAATGACTAAATTTACAAGAGGGAACATTTATGTTGGATCACCCTGATATCTACTATAGCAGCTCCATTGCTGAATACCCACTTATCAGAGGAGAAAAATAAATTCAGAAATGTATTCAATCAATGTATGTAAGGTAAAAGTACAATTGGAAATAAATGGATATTTGATTGACTATAATTATATCCTTCCACGTATGTCACTTCAGTTAGTTCAGTTTTATGATTCTATGGGCGAATCTATTTCAAGGCTGAGGATTTCATGAAATGCACCTGAAACACCAAACAATTGTTATACACAATATCAGCATCAAATATTCATATCATCCTACCTTGATTCTGCCTCGATTAGTTCCCTTTCTGATGGTGTGTTCTTGATTCTCGAAACTTTCACCCTCCTCTGTGGCAGTGGGTGGAATTCAGAGTGTTCTAGCCCAATGTAAGAGTTGATTTTCATGTTGTCATCATTTTTTCATAAGCCTTTCAAGAATAAAGGACTTACTAATTCTTGTGTCCCCCAAATTCCTCTATTTTTGATTGAATGAAATCCCAGATACTTGGATTCTGAAATATATACCATACCTAAGTAATAAATTTACATTACCTACTATATGCATTTCACTTTTTCATACCTGAACTTCCCAGGCAAACAGCAGATGTGTATTCCATCATTTCTACTAAAGTAGGTCAGAGCAGGGTAGGTTTGTCCAGAGCTCACGCATGTTCTAGTAATGTAGGTATCCATCAGGTTCCGAGGAAACTTCATAAGTACTGACCTGTAAACAATGTAGTACTTGAAGACATTGATATATTCCAATGAAAGCTTCCGTGAATGACATGAATGAAACTATTTTGAGGGAGCCTGTTGGTCACTGATATACCTATATAGCTATTTGGTGATACATTTTTCTATATTGCGTATGACCTAACCCCAAAAATCTAATGATATTACTGAGTTCATTTGAAACAAAGAGAGGAACAATAATAGAGGACTTGTGTGCTTGTAGTTATATTTATCACATAATTATATATATCACTGAGGAAGATACCCGACAATAAATTATGACTGAAGCCATTATGAATCAGACAACTGTGTGCTGATACATAAACAGAAAATTATGATTTTGGTAATTCAACTCACCTATCTCACCATGTTTTCCAAAAAACGCACTTCCACTTGATTTTCTTGACTATTAGTCTACCTCAAAAGTCAAAATTCACACTTTATTGTGAGACACATCAAACACAACACAAACCACGCCGTCCGTCATAACCACGATAGCATCATCTCTCAAAATGGCGAATATTAGCAAAATAGCACAAAGTGAGAAAGATACGTGTCTGATTCGAATCAAGTTCGTGATAATAGTCCCACGGAAATGATAAAAGTACGTCACATAAAATGTTCTGTGGATGAAATAAGAATACTTTGGAGAAGGCGTTGGAATATTGACTCAAATAAGATCACATAGACGTGCATAGGTCAGTTTACTGTTACGAAACAGCGATGTGTATCTGGGGATGTAGCAGAGTCAGCCCAAATAAGAGACGAATTAAAACGTCCCATAAATATGTTATTATCACTTATAAAAGATGTAATCTCAAAAAGGTCACCAAAGGTACAAGAAATTAACGTTACCAAACATCCCCGGGATGTTCCTTGCTCAGTGGGATATTTTTTCAATTTCTATACGAGATGTCTGTCATAAAAAAAATAACTCCGACAAAACTATTTCATTCTAGTAGCTTTATCATGCTACAATTTTCAATCACTATATTATCGACAAAATAGTAATTTACGTAACAAGTCCGGAAAATACTCTTTTTTTGGACGAGTAGACAACATTCTGAGCTGAGCCGTAGGCGAGTCCTGGAAGTCTTCGAGTCCAAAAAAACTGTTTTTGGACGTGTTGAGTACACTATTTTTTCGGCAACCATGTAGAATAACAAATCAAGGAGACACAATTCCCGAGTATTTCCACAATACCGGGTGACACAGGTTATCGGGCCACCCCTATAACTTCTGCATTCGTCAACGGATTTTTCTGGAATTCTGTACAGTTATATAAGCAACTATTTCGGATTTGATCACATTACAATCCAATATGGCGGACTTCCGGTTTTTCTGGAAATGCCAGCAATTTTGTTTTTTCAAATGGAACACCCTGTATATTTTCACATATTCAAGTTCAACAGTTCAAAACAAGTGCAATCTTGATGTCAAATGTCATTTATTCCACAGCCTACCTAGTTGAAAAATCGTTCTAACTGCAAGGAAATTCATAAACTAGTTGTTGATTTTTGAATGTATACAATTTGTTACTGCACCGAAAAACGAGAATGATATGTCATTTTGTTCCTTGATGTATGTTCTAGAGAGACGGGTAGGTGGCCCATAGGGGTTCCATTTGAAAAAAAATAATTTTTGATCAAAAAGTGATGTGGCTGAATTGATTCCTGGATAAGTGACACAAAAAATAAATTTTCAGGAAAAATTATGTTCTTCTGTTATGTGTGACTCATTGTGAATAGTCTTGACCACATCTCATTTATCCACGAGGTAAAATGAAAAAACTATTTTAATTCGAATTTTTTCGAAAAAATGACATTTGAAATAAAGATTGCACTTGTTTCGACCTGTTGAACTTGAATATGTAAAAATATACAGGGTGTTTCATTTGAAAAAACAAAGTTGCTGGCATTTCCAGAAAAACCGGAAGTCCGCCATATTGGATTGTAATGTGATCAAATCCGAAATAATTGCTTATAAAACTGTACCGAATTTCAGGAAAATCCGTTGACGAATGCAGAAGTTACAGGGGTGGCCCGATACCCTGTGTCACCCGGTATATTCCTTTGTAGAATACAATTTCTTCTTTATTAATTCTCATTTGTATCAAATTGTAACATTGGAAATTTCGTATGGACATTTTCAAACTCACTATCGCAGCTGCTTTCGATAGTTAATTGCGATAATTGCAACCAAACTTTCATGTCAAATAGCTGTCAGTCCATATTTCGCTGCTATGCTAATATTGCTAATTATCATCTGCATTTATCAAAACCATATCTATCAATATTTTCATAGTTGTTAATATACATCCCGGACGGCTGTCAAAAAATATGATTTTCTTCAGAAAATATGTATCGTCTTCCATTCAGGAGCGAGATTTATTTATATTGATTTTTCACTACTGGAATGATGACAAAGTCATCTATCAAAATATCATCAAACTACTTTACGTATAACCAACGATTAGGACAGTTTTGTTTGTCGAAGTTATAACTCATTGAAAGAAATCAAAAAATATCAAGAACTGAAAGTTGCAATGGAACTATTATATTCGAGACACATGTGTAAAATTGAAATAGCAACAACTTTTCTCCGTAAACTTTTTCGAAATTCGAACAAATAAGCCTTTTTCCAGCGGTTAATTCGAAAAAATATAACTTTTGACATGTAGCGAAGGTCACGTGACTCCGACCGAGTAGGCCATTTTTCTTCCTTTTTTATGCAAAACAACGCCCAAGTCGAATCTCAATATATTATTAAAAGTTTTCCCCATATGATGCTTACTTTATGAATGACACTGTATAATTGTATTTTTGTTTTTGGAAATCGGTCGACGGGTTTCAAATTAGGAGGGCGTTGCAGGTTGAAATCGCACACACTGTATATATCTTTCATTTCTCATATTTCCTATAGTTACCGAGTTCCTATACAAACATCGAGGTGTGCCCACCCTGTACAGGCTGAACAACTAAGAACGGCTGTCATCAATTATTCTTTCAAACTTTGATCGTTAATATTTTCCGTTAGCGCAATAAAGCTATCATGTTGCGGTTTTCGTTGGCCTGTTGAGAATTAATTTCTCTATTTCATAATATGCATATCATTGAATTCTTTTTAAATCACGATATCTATTGAAAATCTAGATCACGCCATCTAGCGGCAACGGTGATATAAAAATATGAAACCAATTCGAATACCAATGGGCGTGTACACCTTATTAGAACTTTTAACTCAAACTATGTTTATAATGATTCTTTTATACATAAATAATGATTGACGACATAATTCGATCGAAAAATTAACTGGAATGTTTTATTTTTGGACATAAATAATAGTACCTTCTGAAAACGGACCCTCTTATGACGTAGAAACCTCATCTCGTCAACTGATATATTAATTCTTTCAACTGTCTCGCGCTAATGCACTCTGTCAGAAATCATGTATCATTCATCTCTGTCTGGAAGTCTTGTTTCAGTATTAGGGTTTTGACGTCACATCATCGCCTCGTTTTCAGAGGTCCGAAAAATCGGGTATTTCAATAATTTTTATAAAACGTAGGGAGCTCACAGCAAGAAACGGTTTGCGGTGGTGAGCTAGTTTCGGTGAGTTCTATCGAATTATGAAATAATTTTTTTTTGTGATATAAGCCCATTGATAGAACTGAAAGAGGCCTTCACAACGAGCCCAAGATTGTCGAATTCAGGGGCGGATCCAGACGATGTTTGAGGGGGGGGCCATAGAAAGTCACGGCTCAATATATAAGGTTAGCGCGGAAGAGAAATTATATGAGACAAATGCTTTTTCATTAAAAAAACTGATCATAGTAAACATCAAAATTACTGGTGTGAAAAAATGTTCCATCAATGTATGTAGAATTCTGTAATAAATCATATTGGATAAAAGAAGTGAATGAAAAAATATTTCTGTTGAAAAACTTGGGTACAAAAGTGAATGAAAATATTTCTCTTCAAAAATGAAACAAATGAAACAGACAAAAATAAAAATATATAAAATAAAGAAAACAAATTTCAGTCTTCTATTCTTCTGCCTAGCTTATCTTTGGATGATATCATCAACATTCAGACTGCTGCAGATGCTCCTGTGAATATGCATTAATGCCAATCCATTTAAACAGTCTTGGAGCATTCTGGATCTTATCCAATTTTTCAGCTTCTGAGTGTTGAAAAACTTGCAACACTTACAGGTAGGGTAGGCAACAAAATAGTTCCAGAAGGATGTTTATGTTAGGAAACAAAACAAATGTTTGTTACATTCCTTCAGGGCAGTTATGCCATTGTTTGGTATATTTTGCTTAGTATCCCTCATTTTCTTCCATATATACATTTCAGAAACGATCTTCTGGAAGGACACTTCATTATTCTCCCCAAAACTGTTCAAGTATATTTCCCATACCTCATAAATTTCCTCATCTGTTTTGTTTTTAGTTATTGAGATGGCACACAAAGGTGAAGGTTGTATAGATTCATTTCATTTTCTGATATTCCTTCTTTCAGATTAATAATAATACTGGAATGAAAACAGTTATTCTGTAATGGTCATCCACTGAGGAAACCGTATTTGGTCTATGAAACATTCTCCCTGTTATTCTCGGCATCGAAAATTCAACATTCAGTTCTTTCAATTTCTGTTTGACTGCATTCGAAATACTTAGATAGTAGGTATTTAGAATATCATCCCTTTTATCTGGAAGCGTCTGAAGAGTGATACTAACAACATCGTTAGTTTGTTTTTTGTTTGGAGCAAATTACTAAGTGGCAGTGTTATCGAAAATATATTTGCCAAACAGCAGAGTGTAATTACAAATTCACAATTCCTTAAAGCTGTTGCGAAGTTTCTAGCTATAAATATATACACTAATTTTTTCATTTATTCAAAATACCTACATTTTTACATGTCCATGAAGGGCTCGAGGGGGGGGGGCATGGCCCCATGCCCCCCCCCCCCCCTGGATCCGCCCCTGGTCGAATTCCATTGAAGATAACCAATGTTACAGACGTTTAGAAAAAACAATAATTTGACGTTCTCCCACCACTTTAGTTTTTGAGATGGGCCAAAATAAAATTGTGAAACAAAAACCTATGAATTTATCAAGGATCGAACTGCATTTATTCTCAGTACACCACGTTACTACTGAATATACGAAGAAAATTTCAATTTTATCTTCACTCATAGCCGTTACGCCACCTAGCGGTTATTTCAACAGAAAACAACTACTTTCTGGACTTCAGATTACTGATGAGTATTTGATATCCGAAATGGATTTATTCGAGTGGAGTCATATAACCTGTTTGTGACAGATATAATTCCCATATCACTGATACGAATGATTTTTTTTTGAAGTTCCAAGCTCATTAAGATCAGAGTTTATTCAAGAATACTTCTCATATACATTTCGAATTTCATTTCAATACTGAACATATTGGTAAGTTATATTTTTATATTATAATTCATCATATTATTTCATCCGATTTGAGAGATGATGTCAATTCTCAATTTCAGAGGATTTTCATTTTTGATGCTCTCTTTTTGGATGTTCAATAGATATAATTCGATGTTCGACGTGGCAAATAGCCAGGAAAGTAGTTGTTTTCTGTTGAATATTCAGAATGATATTATGTGCATATCTTTATATGAAGGAGAATGCAAATTCTCTACTTCATAAGATTTTGTTTTCAAATTCTTATCGTGTATGTTCAATAGATGTGATTCAATGTTCGTCGTGGCATAAAGCCAGGAAAGTGGTTGTTTTCTGTTAAATGAACCGAGAAAGAATTGATATTTACATCACATAGAGAATGCGAATTCTCAATGTATTTCTTTATATACAGTATGATGCAAATGTATGGAATAAATTCATTATTTCAGAAATGGGCGACATTTGAAGAAATTCCAAAAACACGTGAGTTTTAATTTTTGAAACCTTATCTCATGACATTCATATGAGAGATGTTACGCCACCGGTGTTGGAGTAATGACGTAATGTACGGTTTGATGCAAATGTATGGAATACATTCATTATTTCAGAAATGGGCGACATTATTTGAAGAAATTCCAAAAACACGTGAGTTTTAATTTTTGAAACCTCATCTCATGAAATTCATATGAGAGATGTTACGTGTCCGGTGTTGGAGTAATGACGTAATGGACGGTTTTTTTAAATACAAACAGGGGTCATGTGACATCTCGTTTGAAAGGTCTACTGATCGTCTATCCAATAGTCAAAATTTTGCAAAAGAAGATTGAAATTAAAATGGATTATCATTTGGTTAACTGAATCTTGCAGAGATATTCTACTGAGAATTGTACATCAAAGGGTCGTCTAGTTGAAAAAATACATCGATAAAAAAGTTCTGAACTCTACTTTTTGGATTTTTTTCGGAAGTCGTCTTGTTTTGAAATGAATTTATTCCATACATTTGCATCATACTGTATATATATATATATATATATCCATTTTTTATGTTCATAATTATATCTGAGAATATTCCTTTTCAATACTTTCACCCAATCAAGGGGTACAAACTTGAACGATGGAAACTAACTTGTTATTTTTATAGACCTCAATCGCAGATTCATGATTAGGTTTTCTCAATTCAGAATTTTTTTCCCACGTCCTGTATGATGAATATCAATTTATCATACAAACAAAAACTAGAAATATTTTCCAGCCATTTTCTAGGGTCACTTTTCTTAAGATTATTCATTTTCATAGTTGTATCATTATTCGTGGTTGAGATATGGCCGACAGCCGTTATTAGTTGTTCACCCTGTACAGTAACGCCAAGTTGTTGGATAGGTATATTTGCACATATCAGGAAAACCACCTACCATCCAGCTTTGCGCTGATTGCTCCGAATCAAGTTTGTACTGACCATAGTCAAGAAATGAGCAAATAGAGGCTGAAGGTTGATATTGTTTTTTATTATTCATCCTTGCGCTTTACTTTGCTGGTAGCATCTGTAGCGTACGGAACTTGTATCAAGTGAATCGTAATAATAATTATTGTACCTATTTTTTTGTACCTTTATCGCGCCGGACCTAATACTCCTGATTTCGCGCACAATGGAGATTGTACCGAGTGACCGGAAATCCAGTGCCCAATATACGACGTCTCTCGAGTTCGAGAATCTTTTTCTCAATGTGAAGGCTAAGGGAGGTGAGTTTACCCAAGAACATTGATCGACACAATCAACGGTAGAGCTGCATTTGTCATGCGATGGTTTTTTTTTTCGAAAGTTTTTTTTTGGTATTTTCGTATTTTTGTCTGAAAAACGCGGATTTGATAATGAATATGTGAACAAACCATTATTCATTGAGATATCTCCCTGTAAAGTTACAAATTTCACCTTCTTTTCCGCCTGTCTTCTGGATCGCATTTAGAACAATTTGCCCTTCTTTTTACATCATTTGACAATTTATATAATCACAATGTACGACACATTTTTTTCTATTATATAAGTCAACTAGAAATATGATTTTCTTGTGATTTATCCATATTTGGTGAAAAGAAGGGAGAAAATCATTTGAAATTATGGCGTGTGTGATGTCATCCAAAAGCAATCTGTTGACATTTGACATCTCGTATTTGGGTTGACTATTGATTAAATGGCCGTCATCTGGTATGCTCGTTCAATAAATATGAAAAACTCGCCATAAAATCATGAATCGTTGAATTTTCTATATGAAAATGTATAATTAAAGTACATCATGAGTATATAAAGTGTCCAATGACAAAATAAGAATAGCAAGTAGCTGTAAATGCATCCAACACAAGGGGAAAAAGAAGACGAAATTTCGAACTTTTTCTTGAAATATCTTGATAAATAGTGGTTTGTTCATATTTTCATTATCAAATCCGTGTTTATCAGACAAGAAAACCCTTCGCATGATAAATGCAGTTTTACTCATTCAACGATCGAGAATGTCCAAGTCTAGGATTTCTAGGATTTTTTGTCAACAGCAAAAACACGAGGATTTTTGTTTTCATCGGATAAATTTCTCTTGGTAACGAAAAACATTTGCCGATCAGTAATTTTACGTGAATAACTGACATGAAAAATTTGCGAGAGCAATTTTGTCTAATGTCAGTTTTCAGAGAGTAATATAACTATTGGCAAATGTTTGAGTAAGGAAATTAATCCAATTAAAAAAAAAGTTCGAGTATTTTGTGGCAAGAGAAATCAACGACAATATACAAATAAACAACAATAATGATAACCTTGATTGATGATTCCGTGTAACTGGTAGTTTGCCGAATTGATCTTCACATATTTTCGTGGTTTCTTCAGACGAAATTTTCCTAAAACGGCTCATCTTGCTAATTTACGCGTGAACCATACCCATCAAATAGCTACTAGATCAAAGGAGTAGTTTATCAGCGATAAACTCGATAAAAAAGGTCACGATAAGGTGCATCCTTTTTTATCGATGTCAAAATGACTCACGTCGTCGTCAAATAGCGTTTTCCGTGTAGAAGTCGATTTATCAACTGTAAAGCACAATAGCTTCCTTTCTATTGGATGAATTTCTCTACCTAACGAAAAAGAAATTGACAATCCGTAATTACTGACATGAAATAATTGCGAGACCATTGAGGTCTATAGCAATCTTGTCTAATGTCAGGCTGCAATGAAGAAAAGTTCGAGTGTTTTTTGGCAAGATGAATCAACAACAATATACAGAGTGTTACCCACTTCTGATGGAAACACCCCTCCCCTGTATCTTACGTAATCGTTGGGTAAGGATCCTGAAATTTGCTGGAGCGAGAGATATACCAAAAATGCACTCTATGACCAAGTGAGGTCATCTTCAGTGGTATACACTGCTCGCCAACAGCCATGGAACCACCCCAATTTCCGGAAAATGATATTAGGAGTCAAAATAGGTCGAAAATCACTTCAGATTTTCCTGGAAAATATTCAGTTCTGTAAAATTAAATTTTGTCGTACTTTTTACGGAAGCACCCTTCCCTTCTTACGTGATTGACTTTATCTTTGAACTTTCCCTTCCTCCTGCAAGTTTCAGAATCCCACCTCAAAAATTACGTGAGATACGGGGGTGCTTCCATGAGAAGTGAGACAATATTTAATTCTTCTGAACTGAAAATTTTTCGGGAAAACTATGAACAGTTAGTGAATTAACGTCCTGATCCCGAATCCGAAGTGATTTCCAACCTATTTTGACTCCTAATATAATTTTCCGGAAATTGAGGCGGTTCCATTTCCATGGCTGTTTGCGAGCAGTGTATTTCACTGAGGATGACCTTACTTGGTCATAGAGTGCATTTTTGGAATATCTCTCACTCCAGCAAATTTCAGGATCCTCACCCAACGAATACGTAAGATACAGGGTGTTTCCAATAAAAGTGGGTCACGCTGTATAAATGAACAACAATGATAATTAACTTCATTGATGATGTCGTGTTTCTTGTAGTTTGCGGAACTGATTTTTCATATTTTTTTGTGGTTCCTTCAGACGATATTTTCCTAAACGGCTTAGGTATTTTACCCAACAATCAAATTTGACAAGACAGAATTTAGAAGTGACAGGCGCATAGTTACTAAATGAAGCATTTAATCTATGGTTTGGGGCTTCAGGAACCAGCGATGAAAAAGATGCATCCTTTTTTATCGATGGCAAAGTGACTCACGTCTTCGTGTAATGGCGTTTTCTGTGGAGGAGTTGATTTATCGCTGGAGAACTTAGGACAATGTTTTGTTTTTTCGCTGCCATAATGACAAAATCACAACGGCTTATGGGATTTTGTATACATGAATTGAATTATATGGTAGACTGAAATCTTTGGCACGATAATACACTACACTATATTACCACTGACCAAACTGATTTTCCATACGCCTCGATACGTGTTTTTAGTATTAATCTTCTCCTGAAGATGCTACCATGGTTGGCGAAACTCGTGCCGAGGCGTATAAAATATCGGTTTGGTTAGTGGTAAAACAGTGTAGGGTATGTATTAAGTTGTTAACAGCAAAAATAACAAAAGCAATTTTCATCGGATGAATAAAATTAGAACGGGCCTAAGTGAAGGTGAAATTTTTAACGATTAGAACCTTTCAGAAGACATAGAGCATGAAACAGAAGGTTTCTGTGTAAAAAACTGAATTTTGATAGGAATGGCACTAAGGCCCTTTCTAATATCCACTCTTCAATTTATCTTCCTGAGAAAAAGGATTGAAAATCAATAACTTTACGTGAGAAACTGAGATAATCTCGAGCTCGAGATAGTAGGTATGTCTTGTCGTATTTACCCCTGATAAAAATGATGAATTCACCTTTTTAATCGATGTCAAAATGACTCATTTCATCCTCAGAAGGGATTTCCTATAATGGAGTTGATTTATCGGGGGTAAATACTCAAGAGGTAGTTTTTTAATCGATAAATACATTAGTTATTGTTTGAAAGTTTTATTGCGATGGCAAACAATCGATAATCAGCGAGTGCACAAGCGATTCTTTCTAATTCCCTTGACTCGAAATAATTGCCGAATGACAATACAATCAATTCATGTATTCATCAATAGAAACATTTCTCGGATGTGTTTTAGGGAGATTAATTCACAACTACATTATACTTCATTATAAAGACAATTGAGTATGAAATAGAAACGACGTTTCGAAAATAATTTGAAGGTGATGACAGTTGTCAAAATGTAGGAGTAGCTTTTCATCAATAGTAAAAACACAATAGTTTATTTTATGGGATGAGAAAAAAAAAACAATCAGTGATTTTACGAGAAAAATCGACGTGCATTTTGTATATCATCATATATTGCATATCAAGAAATTAATGAAATTACCGATGGAAAACCTCTGAATTTGTAATAAAGAAAAAAGTTCGTCTGCAACCGACACGAAAGTCGTCCATTTTAATACCAAAATTAGCTATTGAATTGACGTTTTTATTACTGACACAAACATAGATATGTTGCTAGGCAACCCATTTAGTTCGAAAAGGATGTACTAGAGGTCAGGTCAAGAATAAACAACATTGTTACGGTTGGGACGCATATACCTGATTTGTTTCCTGCAGATTATATATTTACACCATATTATAGTTAAGTATTTTTGGTTTGATCAGGAAAGCCTTCAAGATTCACAAACTTTGCTTGATTTGTATTCCATTCGTTATTCTCGGGATAGATACCCAGCGAGCACAAATATCCCTGGGATGTTTTGGGATCTTTTGAAAATGTTGGCATGAAGATGTTATTTTGAGACGTAATATGCACTGACCAAAGAGGTCTTTGAAGGATGTTGAAGTATTGTTTTTGTTCTTCTGTGGCATTTCTTTGTTTGCCTATTGAGAGGTATCCCTGGGATGTTTTGGGATGTTTTAGAAATGTAAGCATGAGGATGTTTTTTTGAGGCGTAATATGCACTTCCCAAAGAGGTCTTAGAAGAATATTGAAAGTATTGTTTTTGTTCTTTTGTGCCCTTTCTTTGTTTGCCCCACCAGAACGTCTCATGCTTACGTCACAATACGATGAATTCTGATTTGTTTTCGATTTTGTTCTTCTTGTTCGCAATTGGCATTCGCGTTTGCAGCGTGTCACGCTTACATCACGCTGCTAACGAACAGAAAGGAATTTGGTGAAGTTTATTGTGTTAGAAGACTTATTTAGTTTGTAATAATGACCATCAGATGCAAGATGTGTTGTTCGGTGCCTCAGTGTAATCAATATATAAAAGTACGAATTTATCAATACACAGCTTCTCCGCAGTTGCAAAATTATGCATTGTGGAGAACTTTAAAAAAATTGGGAAACCTATTTCCAATTATATGTCTGTGTGTAGTAAGCACTACTCAGAAACCGATTAAGAAGGTAATTTCATATCAAGAAAATATTTTTATGTTCAATCTATTTTTAATGCATTTTTTCATTCATGGGAAATGGAATCCTAATGCAAAAGTTCATTTTGACAAAAGGCTCCAGAAAAGAACCTCGAAAATGGTTTTTTTACAGCGATTTAATGTGCGCAAGACGCGTTGAAAATGTTTTGTTGTGTCCATGAAAAGGCTTTAAAAAGAACTAGGGAGAAGGTAGTTTTGTGACATATCAAGGACATCTCGATAATTGCCGCCTGCGGCGGACATTGGCTGTTCTATAATAGTTCTATTCATGTGTGAACAGAACATCGCAGTGGAGGTTCAATGTCTCGAAATCTCGTACTTTTAACATCTCTGAGATGTTTTTGTGCTCGCTGGGTAACTTGTTTTTGAATAATCACGGCCAGCAATAGTTTTTTGTCTCAAACAACGTTATTGTTTGTATACCTTTATCCGATTATCGAGCCAAACACAGTGAGGTATGGAGAGAAATAAATCACTTTTATTATTGTTAATATGCTCCCTAACCTAACATTTTCCACGTCTTTTTCCTATAGCACTCGCGCGGTATCTGCTATTAGAGCACCTGGTCCATACACAAATATGTTACTCTGTGGTCGTATCTATATTGAAACTACAATTCGAACATCCTTGAAGATTGAATAAACTTGGTAGAATATTCTCACCACACGGATTATTTGTTGCATTGCATACATATGGCACGGCATTGGTGGTTACGTTACATATTCATTTAAGTTAATTCCTTCGGTTGCAGAAAAAATAGCATGTTTCAATCGGATCAAAAGTGAGTTTGTTTGACTCGCAAATTATGCTTCCGCTCGGCTTCGCTAGAGCTCCGCCTCGGAAATGCAAAATTCCCCTGTCAAACAAAGTGTCACTTTCGATCCTAATAAAACAATCTACTATTTTACTTATAATCCCACTAAAGCATCAATTATTTCTCGACATTCTTTCAAGAACAAAATTGTGAAGATTCCGTGTGGATAAACCGGTAAGTTTCTATTCGAAATGAGAAAATTTGTGCGACATTATGGCACATTCTATATACTTCTCCTTGATCTATTCTAAACTTGAATATTTGATTTCTGTATGGGGTTCAACAGAACTATCAAGTATGAAGCCTCTCAAAACTCTTCTAAATAAAATTATCAGATGTATATACAGACTTAATTATTCGGAACCTACTATGAACCTTTACAGAAGAAGAGTTATTAGATATAGATTCACTATATAAATTCAAATTAATGTCGTTCATTCATTCAGTTAAACATTGTCAAAAGCATTCGAATTTGGTTTTCCAAATCAATAGTAATCACCACAACCATACTAGACAAGCAGATCATTTTTCTGTCAAGAAAATTAAATCAGATATTGGTAAAAAATCCATCTATCACAATGGAATGTTAGAATACAATTCACTACCAAATAACTTGAAGCTGATTAATAGGATTGAAAATTTTAAAAAAGAATTCATGAAACATCTACTCCTGTAATATCGACATCTTTTCTTATTTTTATAGTCTTCTTGTACAACTACTATATTTTTCTATCGGGTACCTAACAGCTGAGTAAATTGTGAATCATTTTCAGTTGAAATTGAAACAAAAATGCTTCTTCTTGAGTGTGAGTCTTGTTTTACTGTCTTCTTTATTTTATTTTGTCAAATATATTTATGTATTCACCATGTTCCCTGCTATAAATAAACGTTTTTTCTTGGGAATAATAAAGTTGATTGATTGATAAAAAAAAACTGGATCGAAGACCTAGTATTTGCCAAGGGTTCTACAAAGTCACAGTTTGCCCCTGCAACTATCTATTGCTGATTTTCCGCAAAATTTGTCGAATATTGGCAAGGGCAGAAGAATTCGTTCAAGGAAGCTTCAACTGAGGAAAACAAAAATTGAATGTCACTTCTGGTTTGACCGGAAGTGACTCTAACTTTTGTATTTCAAATAGCACCCTGTATATTTTTAACAATTTTTTATTTCTACTCTAAATTACCGTTTCAACGATGCATCACGCTTCGTATTTTGAATTTTATTTGATGGAGAAAACGACAATTGAAATCTCAAATTGAACGAATCGCAGTAAGCTACGATATTATCGTAATCTTGATTTTGACTTCAATGATAATTTCAAGTTATTCCAATTGTTGTAGAGATCATGTGATTTTCAAATTTTCATCTTTTGAAATGGCTGAGATAATCTATTGGAACAGGTATACTGGGACACCCAGTATATAGGTGGATAAATAGTTATTTTTGTATCTAGAGCGCGAAATGCTACTTTGGTGATCGAGATCTGATTTTTTTAACGAGGCGTAGCCGAGTTGAAAAAATAGTCGAGATGACCAAAGTATTTCGCGCTCGAGTTACAAACAAAATTTTTTCTACAAACGTCAAAAAATATAGTTCTTAAGTAAAAATATGCTTTACTTGATATAAAAAATAGTGTTGAACTGGCTTGAAAGGTCTCCCCCTATCCTCCCTAGGTACGCACGATGTTCCACGAACATAATAGGAATTTCCTTTCATGCGCTCCAAGAGAAAAAACAAAAGTTATTGTTGAACATTCAGAAATAAATGATTTTGTGGATGTCTGCTCGATTGAGGACCATAAAGTTGAAATATAAATATCTCATTTATTTTACATAACAATGCGCGAAGTAGGTACTTCGCGCACTGTTTTACTTCGCAATTTGTTATCAATGCGCGAACCTTGTCATTTTTTGACGTTGGTAGAAAAAGTATATTTTGAAATACAAATGTAAAAGATTTACAGAATAACGTCAATATTCTTTCTATTGATTCGATTGATTGTTTAATAATAAGGCAGGTCAGGTTAGGTTATTTTTTCTCTTTATCACCATTTGTGACCCCAGCAATACATTCTTGGGTGTGAATATAGTAATCAATAAATGTGGTAATGTTCGATAATGCTGCAAGATACTATATAGACTAGACTGACAAATATATTTGTCTTTGATGGCTTACATGATTTCGATAAGCCAAAACAAAAAACTTGTTTTTGTTTCGGCTACATAATTTGTAATAAACAAGGTAGGATATTTATAATGTACATTCAATGGCAAAATAGTTATTCATTTTACAAGGGAAAAAAGTAGTAGATTTTAGCTCCAGGTTGTGTTGTCTCCCGACGCGTAGCGGAGGGAGACAAAAAACCGTGAGCTAAAATCTAATATTTGTCCCCAGTATAATACACTACTTTTTTCTGTGACAAAAGAAACCACGAATCAATATTGAGAAGATATTACATTATTTTGAAATGTGAAAATTATCGAAGTGAAATTTTAAGTTTTTAACAGTAGGGACACCTGCGTTGTAGGCATCTTTATTATTCTTCTGAAGTAATCAAATATCTGATGTCACTTCTGTCAGTCTAATTCTGTGATTTAATTTCAAAAAATTGCGAATATAGTGGTTGTTTAGTAATATACGTAACCGCGAAGTCGAATGGAAGATAAAAGGACTTGCAGTTCTTTCTCGGAGACGGTTTTATTGACTCATTTTTCGGAACTATAGCACAACAAAAGCCATCAACAGTGTATATATATATATGTGATATATATCCTGGAAAAAAGTACTCACTTTTTTTCCACGGGAAGAAAGTAGTTTATGGAAAGTGACATTTTATAACCTGCCAACAGAGATGAAATGCCAAACTTTTTTCCCTTCACAGAAAAAACAAGACCTATATATTGATAGCATATACGTATTAATAAACAATACGGATCATAACGGGTGCCAGGATGAAGCCAAAAATATGAAACAAATGAATATCCATAAGGATTTGGTGGTATAATACGCATGCGCCATGCGCTATTATAGTAGTCATCAAAGACATGCGTTTCGGTGGACAATGACGTTTACTAGCCTTTCAATCAAAGCAGTATGTGTCTGATCGTTTCAAAACTTTTCCTAATGGATAGTCATTTGTCTTCAAAAATCGGCTTCATGTTTCGCTATGGAAACAGATAGAGATTATCCGTATTGATTATTAATACGTATATGATTGATAGTAGATTGTTTAAGATCAAAAGTGACAGATTGTTTGACAAGCGAATTTTGATATATTAGGCTTGCCTACTTAATAAATGATAAATGAATATGAGTTCAATCGGCGTAAGGTGGAGTAAGATCGCTGGACAGTGCTAGTACCTGCCTAGTACCTAGTCACTGGAAACATGTACGCAATTGACAAAGAGTTATTATATTTGGCAGCACCGTTACTATTTTGTAGGCATCAGCTGGAGATACTGGAGTATTTTCTCTCATCCGTTTTTCTCTCCAACATTTCAGCTCTCTTCAAAGTCAGTCTGAAATAGAAAAGAGTTACGCTCATGTTCTTTCTGTTATTCGATTCATATATTTTAACAACACTGACATGATAATATTGTGGAACTCAGTGAGAGTTTTAATATTTCACAATATGTGATGATGCTATTTCTGCAATATCATGACTTGAATTTGAAAATGATTACGGTTACTTCGTCTTTACAACCATTATTTCTGTTTTTATTATTTCATTTACTATCAGCAAACATCATCAGCATAGATAAAAAGCCTTCCATTACGATTTGAAACGTGTTCATCTGAGTCTTCTACGTGAAGTGGAAAAAAGCAGAGGTCCGAATGCACTCGCTTCATATCAGAATATACTTTAATCATGTCACAGATTAACAAATGTTGAGATTTGACTATAATGATCTGGTTGGGAATTCGCTGGTAAAAAGAGGTAGGTGGATAGTTAATTATTCACCTCTATTCTAATTTCAATTCACGAATACAAATCATCCAGTAATATTCATTAAATGATAAAGATAGATAATTAATCAGAAGGTTTTGACATTTAAGTGACTAGATTTGTTGATGAAATCGAAAATTATATAAATTCCTTCCTTGATTGCCACTTCTACTGGCAAAAGCTTTCAAAAGTCTCTCATCAATTAATGAAATGGGGCAATAAATCAATGTCCTTGAAACACATGATTTTCGAGAAATCTGTAGTTCTGAATAGTTTTGCTTCTATTCTAACTGGAAAACAATTATTCAGAAATACCTGCTGAGTATACCTATACCAGCCTATGGGCAAATAAAAATAGTAATTTTCCTAACAAGCGTAAGAAATTGATTGATTTGTTCAATTAATTATTCATTCATATAGGAACAACTAACTAGAGAAATATAATAATAATAATAATAATAATAGTCATACAATGCGTAAGTCACATGATACAATAAAACCAAATTGTAGATCATTGAGTAAAAATAACAATCGTATGAATAAATAAAATCAAAACGGATCTGACGACAGCACAACACAGAATACATATTTAAAAGTGAAACGATTAACAGTATAAATAAAATCATAGACTGAGTCCAAATGACCACGACCATATATAATTAAAATCATTGAATTGAAGTTGTATTACGAAATAGGATTACAGCACACTACAAGTAAAATAATTCACAATAATGGATCATCCAAATATTCTTGATAGGAATAGTAACATTTGTCAGTCAGCAAACATTTTATTTTGTTAAAAAATAATCTATCACATTCAGATTTTTTAATTTCCGTTGGCAGTTTGTTGTAGAAACTCAGTGCTTTGTAGAAAGGAGAATTTTGGAATTTCGTGGTTTTGTGGTTTGGTATTTTTAGGTGACTACCATTGCGTGTGTTGTAAGCATGCGAAGAAGCATTGGTATCGAAGAGGATTTCAAGTTGCTTCTAATGAATTTCAAACATTTCAAAATATAGATGGATGGAGCAGTCAACAATTTCTCTCTTATAAATATTGGTTTGCAACTATCTCGATAGTCCATATCAAATATTATTCTTACGATACGTTTCTGCCCTATAAACACTCTACCAAAATCTTTACCACATCCCCATGACATAGTGTTGAAGGAAATGTGTGAGTATACCATTGCATAATAAATGCTTAATAAACTCTCCTTGCCTACACATGTTTTCATTTGCTTAATTGCAAAGAATGCTGAATTTAGTTTCTTGCATACATGATTGATATGTAGATCCCAGTCTAACCTCTCATCTAGAAATGTTCCCAAGAATTTTACATCTTGCGACATAACTATTTCATCAATAGCGTTTATTTCACCAGGGATATTATCTTTCCTATTATAGAATTTCATTGAAACTGACTTTGTTGTGTTTAAAATGAGTTGATTTCTGTCACACCATGATGTGAACGAATCAATGATTTTGCCGACATTTGTTAATAGTAAATCTGGATCAGGACTAGCAACTGTAATTGTTGTATCATCAGCAAACATGGTGATGTAGCAATCAGTTACGTTTTCGGGCAGGTCGTTGACAAATAGCACGAATAGTAGGGGTCCTAAAACAGACCCTTGCGGTACTCCTAATTTAACATCACGCTCACCTGACGTAAAATAGTTATTTATTATACAAGGGAAAAAAGTAGTAGATTTTAGCTCCAGGTTGTGTTGTCTCCCGACGCGTAGCGGAGGGAGACAAAAAACCGTGAGCTAAAATCTAATATTTTTCCCGTGTATAATACACAATTTTTTTCTGTGACAGAAGGAAGGACGAATCAATATTGAGAAGATATTACATTATTTCGAAATGGGAAAATTATCGACGTGAAATTTCAAGTTTTTAACAGTAGGGACACCTGCGTTTTATAGACATCTTTATCATTCTTTTGAAGTAATCAAATATCTGATGTCACTTCTGTCAGTTCAATTCTGCGATCTGATTTTAAAAAATTGCGAATTCAGTAGTTGTTCAGTAATATACGAAACCGCGAAGTCGAATGGAATATAAAAGGACTTGCAGTTGTTTCTCGGAGACGGTATTATTGACTCATTTTTCGGAACTATAGCACAACAAGAGCCATTAACAGAGTATATATATGTGATATATATCCGGGAAAAAAGTACTCACTTTTTTCCCACGGGAAAAAAGTAATTTATGAAAAGTGACATTTTATAACCTGCCAACAGAGATGAAATGCCAAACTTTTTTCCCGTCACAGAAAAAACGTTATTTCTCACAGTCATGCTACGTCCAAACATATATGATTTCAACCATGTCAATAAATTATTTGGAAAAGCAAGCAATTTCAACTTATTATTTAGAAATTCGGATGTCACCGAGTCAAATGCCTTTGACAAATCGAAAAACAGGCTAATTACACAATTGTTGGAATCTATCTCAGAGTAAACAAAATTGAGAAATTGGAATGATGCCGTTTCCACAGAATGATTTTTTCTAAAACCATGCTGGTTACCACATATCAAGTTGTTCATTTCCAAATAATTCATTATCCTAGCAGCTACTACTTTCTCGTACAACTTCGAGAGTGAGCAGAGTAGGGAAATTTGTCTATAGTTGTCTAACTCTGTCTTATCTCCTTTTTTGAATAAGGGAATTACTAGTGCCTTTTTGAACTCAGTGGGAAAATATCCTTGGATATAGGACTGGTTCATTAGGTAAGTGAGGGGATATTTTATCAAATCTATTACATTCTTAATAGTAATTATAGAAAGTTCATCTATCCCAGATGATTTTTTATTTTTCATCATATTTAGCGAGTCAATTATTTCTGTTTCTGTAATAGGTCCATTCTGAAATGGGTGAATGACATCAACATACAAACTAGTGGTACAGGGCAGAGTTAGGTTTTGACCGAAGTGATTTGCCAATGTTGTTTCAGCAGCCCTAGAAAAGTGATCAGCAAATAATTCCGCTACCTCATATGGATCTTCAACAATATTGGAGTTGTGCTTCAGAGTGATGGCATCCCCGACACAAGACGATTTCTTTTTTCCTAACTCAGAGTGAATTATGTTCCATGTCTCTTTTGTTTTATTTTGAGCGTTTTGTATTTTATTGGAGAAGTATTCGGACTTTGCTTTACTGATTACAGACTTGTGTTCCTTTAACCTATTTTTATATATTTCTCTATCTTCCGGATCGACTTCCCCAGAATTTGTCGTTAATTTGATAAGTTCTCTAAGATAATTGCCCTCTTGGATAATTTCTTCTGAAATCCAACCATTTTTAGAGATAACAGGTTTTATTGGGCAGGATACATCGAAGCACCAGTAAAGCGACTCTAGAAAATAAGAAAAGGCTTCGCTTATGCACATGTCGTACAAAATCGGAAACCAATTGATATTACTTAATCTAGTTCTGAGTTCATTAATATTACCCTGATTGACTTGTCGTTTCCTAGCTATAACATTTTGTTTATTGTTAAGTACACATATCTCTTTGCTGAAAGTTAATAAATGGGATAGATGATCAGCAATATTTGGTTGGATCAATTGACAGTCATAAGTTATATTCTCTATCTACTGATTATTAGTAATAGCTACTGTGAACTAAAAATTTGAAGCATTATGTAAAGGTTCATTGCAAAAGCCAGCAGGCTCATAAGGTGTTTGGTCTTTAGGTTTCAGACACTTCTAGGAAATGAACCAAAAATACTTCTTCTTTATTCGTTATTTTCATTTCTTTATTCTTGCACCATTCAATAAAACGCGTGTATAACTTCTCATACCTTTCTGGCAATAACGCATCTGTATCGCATTCCTATAGCTGTGACTTTTTGATCACATTATGCCAAATCCACTGAATCGAAAATGACAGTAATGCTATATCTGTCACTTCGACAATTACAAACTCATTTGGGGTTTGATTGGCATGACAACAATAATCGTTTTCCATCAGATCCATCCAAATCTATAGGGGGATTTTTATAATAATCAATTTTTATTTTTCAATATTTCTTAATTTTCACAATAAATAGTGCAATTTGATGGATGATTCTGAACATTTATACTAAATACTGCAACAAACAAACTCAAACTCTCATATTCCATCACCTACCACTTATATTTTTCCATATTATCTCGTTCTTTGTTTTTCCCGCACTATAGTGTGTAATAGGCGCCAGTCACTACATGCATCAAATAAAACTTGAACTAAATTACTATTTCGTAGTGGTAATATTTGATATAGTATAAAGTATTATACAATTTTGTAATGGTATTATTAGAGGAATGTAGTGACTGGCGCCTATTCTCTAAACGTTTGGTATTTACTACCGACTATTTTTGTCAGTGTATCATGATTTCACCAAGTTGTTTTCGTGATAGCTCTGGAGACCCCATGGACCCTCCTTTGATTACCTACGCCACTGCTGAGCACCTGAACCGTCTGATGGGACCTTGAACGAATTAAAAATTTCGCAAGATGATCAAGTTTTCAACATCGCGAGATTTTTATTTCTCCGTCAAGTCTGTAAAAATCACACGCGTATCTTTTATTTTCTCCGTGCAATAATCTTAGTTGCCTCCTTATAAATAAATAAGAAGGAAACATCATTTCTGCCTTTACAATTCTGTTTACACCACTGACGCACCCTGAAATTTTTCTATAGGGAAGATCATCAGAGTCAATTAACTCGAGATGTTTATGCACAGGTTAACCAGCATTTTTATATTGGTAGGCAGTAGAACAATGAAAAAAGAAGATTTTCGAGAAAACTATGCTTAAAAATGCCAATAAATAATTTTAACAGCATTACCAGATGGTTCTTTAGCAGAACGAAGGGGAAAGCCTAGCATTTTACGAGCACGAGATGATTATGGGACACCCTGTATAATTACTTCCGTTTTCTCTTGGTTACCCGGAATATTTTTTACCTAATCTGCTAATCTGAATAGCAAATTGAATACTTATGGAATTCTCTGAAAATATCAACGATTTTTCCATTGATGGATCACCATGTTTGTTTATTTATCATAACCAACCAATTTTATTGAATATAATTAGCATCTCATGAATTATCTACATTTTTGTTTCATGACACAATTAACGACACATTTTTTTAGAGCATAGAACAGTATACTACAGGGTGGGCCAACGAAAACGGAACAACTCAGAAACTTCCGAGATAAGTTCGTTATTTGAAGAAACGCTGAAATAGGTTGATTCTTAATTCATTGGGGACACATTTTTCTCATGTCTCCATTTTCCACATGCCATTTTCCTCTTTTTCACCTCGTTTTCCAATATTATTTGAATGGGAAAGGTACCAAGTATGACACATAATCGAAAAGGTAATTCGATGCAGAAATAGGTGATATATATCACGTGACACAGGGTATCAAATCACCTCTCCATCAACTTCTGCATTTGTAAACTAATTTTTTTTGGATTTGCTACAGTTATATAAGCAACCATTTCAGATTTGATCAAATTATAATCCAATATGGCGGATTTCAGGCTTTTCTGGAAATGCCAGCAACTTTGTTTTTTCAAATGTAATGTGCGACTCATTATGTCTGTAATATCGGATGTCAAAGTGCCTCTTGATAATAATAATAATAATAATAATAATAATAATAATAATAATAATACATTTATTGTTCATCATATGTGGCTATGCGTTATATAGATATTGCATATATTGCATATATATACATTTTGATAAACAATTGGCATATAGGTTCAGAATGTGGAACGCATCCACTTCTGTTCTTCCACCAATGCCATTCGAAGTGCACTTATTTGTCCACCTGCTGCCGATATTGCCCCAATTAAATGAACGTTTGGTCCCCTTGTAGATGAAAGCTGTTGTATGACGTATACATGCGGGTTGTTCATAGTTTCTGAATTACCAGTGATACTTTCTTAATTACAAGTTATGCTTTCTGACTTACAATTGACGCTTTCTTAATTACACTTTACTATTCTGTATTACAAGTTACACTTTCTGAATTACATTTCACTAATCTGAGTTACAATAACCAAAGCTGAATTTCTAATCATACTTTCTGTTTAACAATTAACTATTCTGGAATGTTGACAACATAAATATGGACTTGGCAACAATTCTCGAATGGGGATCCAATTACTTGGTAGATTTCAATGCAAACAAAACACAAGCATGCCTTTTCTCTAGAAAAGCCGATTTCACTGTGCCAAACATAAGCATGTCAGGACTAACCATACCTTTGAAGACATCCATTTCGATGCTTGATATTACTATCAGCAATAACCTTTCTTGGGAAAACCACGTGAGATCAATTGCGAAAAGTGCATCCCAAAAACTTGGTTTTCTGTTTCGGACCAGGAGCTATTTCACTTCCAGTCAGCTGCTTATGATCTATAAGGCACGGATCCGACCTGTCCTGGAATACTGTTCCCATATTTGGAGTGCAGCACCCAAACATACCCTGAAACTGTTGGATTCTGTCCAAAAAAGGGCAATTCGTCTCGTTGGTGATGCCTCGCTCACAAACTCACTCACTTCTCTGGAACACCGTAGAGAAGTTGGCGATCTGGCTCTATTTTATAGATATTTTCATGGACGACGCCCTTCTGAAATATCAACAATTGTTCCTCCTTTGCCAGTCTCCGCGAGATTAACCCGTCGAGTTGAGGCTTCGCACCCCTTCGTGGTCACTTTGGAGACCTGCAGAACGAACACCTCTTTCCAAAGACTCGTTCATCCAACGAACAGCGAGGCTCTGGACCACATTGCCAAGGGAGGTGTTCCCCGAGTCATATAACCTCCAGAAATTCAAGAAGAACACCAATTCCTACCTTATTTCCCTTGGTTCTCACGATGGAACACATCCACTTCTGTTATTCCACCAATGCCATTCGAAGTGCACTTATTTGTCCACCTGCTGCCGATATTGCCCCAATTAGATGAACGTTTGGTCCCCTTGTAGATGGAAGCTGTTGTATGACGTATACATGCGGGTTGTTCATAGTTTCTGAATTACCAGTGATACTTTCTAAATTACAAGTTATGCTTTCTGACTTACAATTGAAGCTTTGTTAATTACACTTTACTATTCTGTATTACAAGTTACACTTTCTGAATTACATTTCACTAATCTGAATATAATATTACGCTTTCTGAGTTACAATTACCAAATCTGAATTTCAAATCATACTTTCTGTATAACAATTAACTATTCTGAATTACATCTCATATTTTCTGAGTCACAATTGAAAAAGGTGTTATTGTATGAGTTTTGCAGGCCAAGATACGATATACATTACTTTCGGTCACAGTTTTAGGGTTGGTATAATTCATTTTCATGGCATATATGGTAACTACATACGAAAAAACTCATAACGACACCGTTGACTGTGACACTTGCGTGATGTGTATTTTGGAAGTTTCACATAAATCTTCATCAAATTTCGAAATCAAGGGAAGGAATATAAAATAAAAGAGTGTGTTTTTTTGTGTGTTCTGAATAGACGAAAAACAGGTGTGTGTGAAATGATTCAAGATTATTTTCGATATTGTTATGAAATGTTATCGGTGCATTGAATTGATCATAAAATCAGCTTTCAAATGAAGTGCCAAACATTGTTTTGGGCTACATTACGAGGAACCTCGCTCAGCCAAGTGGCAGGCAGAGGAATGACTTTTAGGACATCGCAGTATTGAGGGTCGGGTAAAAAAGTGTCTTCCATAAATTAAAAATTAAAAGTGAAAGAATTTCAATGAAAAGCTTTTATTTAAATGCTCTAAAAAGAACAAAATAAAATATTATCGCTGGCTAGGTTTCTCAGTCTGTTCATTTCATACAACGCATCATTTTTGCAAGGTCGTTTGCCGGTTAATTTCGAACAGTCCAGCTCTTCAATAAGGATTTTACACATTATTGTCCGAGTTGCCCTCAACGAGTCCATTCATTTTTGATACCCATATTGTAAAAGTGAATCAAAATATCTATTCGGCCATCTTGGATATATAGTCCGTCATATTGGATTTAGAATAACTTCACACACCTTATCGTGCATTTTCATCCAAACTAAACGCATAGATCTAAGCGTGTATAAAAAATTTCAGCTCAATCGGTTGAACATATCTACTTCAAAATCGAGTTCAAAGATTCCACCCGAACTAACGTACATATTATATACATACATCCAACATATACATCCATACATACATTGCAAGTTAAATTAAATATCGACGTAGGTATTCCAAGAACGTTATACCGGAAATTAAAGAGTCTGTTTCGTTTTCGTTGGCCCACTCTGTAGATATGAATCGATAGAAGAGGCAACCTATGCCATTCATAAATATGGTGAATGCAAAATACCCACAAAAATGTTACTTGACCTCTTATGACCTTCTAAACGAATTTAATGCCTATCTTATCGTCGTTTGATATCTGATACAGGATATGATATGCTAACAAAGTCAAGGCAACTATTATACAGGGTATATCTTCATGAGTGAACGCGATATATACTGGGTGACATTTTGAAAAACTCTCACCCTCAATATCTTCCTTCCAGTGAATTATATGGAAAATCGAAGAGAAAAAGCATGTCAATTTTATTTTCAACGAGGACATTTGAAATTAATATATTTAGTGCAGGGGCGGATCCAGACGATGTTTGAGGGGGGGGGGGCATAGAAAGTCACGGCTAAATCAGGTTAGCGCGGAAGAGAAATTATATGAGACAAATGCTTTTTCATTAGAAAAACCGATCATAGTAAACATCGAAATTACTGGTGTAAAAAATTTTTCCATCAATGTATGTAGAATTCTGTAATAAATCATATTGGAAAAAAGAAGTGAATGAAAAAATATTCCTGTTGAAAAACTTGGGTACAAAAGTGAATTAGAATATTTCTCTTCAAAAATAAAACAAATGAAACAGACAAAAATAAAAATATATAAATTGAAGAAAACAAATTCCAGTCTTCTATTCTTCTGCCTATCTTATCTTTGGATGATATCATCGACATTCAGACTGCTGCAGATGCCCCTGTGAATATGCATTAATGCCAATCCATTTAACCAGTCTTGGACTATTCTGGATCTCATCCAATTTTTCAGCCTTCTGAGTGTTGAAAAACTTCTTGCAACACTTACAGGTAGGCAACAAAATAGTTCCAGAAGGATGTTTATGTTAGGAAACAAATGTTTGTTTTATTCCTTCAGGGCAGTTATACCATTGTTTGGTATATTTTGCTCAGTATCCCTCATTTTCTTCAATATATAAATTTCAGAAACGATCTTCTGGAAGGACATTGCATTATTCTGCCCAAAACTGTTCAAGTATACTTCCCATACCTCATAAATTTCCTCATCTGTTTTGTTTTTAGTTATTGAGATGGCACACGAAGGTGAAGGTTGTATAGGTTCAATTTATTTTCTGATATTCCTTCTTTCAGATCAATAATAATACTGGAATGAAAACAGTTATTCTGTAATGGCCATCCACTGAGGAAACCGTATTTGGTCTATGAACCATTCTCTCTGTTATTCTCCGCATCGAAAATTCAACATTCACTTCTTTCAATTTCTGTTTGGCTGCATTCGAAATACTTAGATAGTAGGTATTTAGAATATCATCACTTTTATCTGGAAGCGCCTGAAGAGTGATACTAACAACATCCTTGGCTTGTTTTTTGTTTGGAGCAAATTACTAAGTGGCAGTGTTATCGAAAATATATTTGACAAACAACAGAGTGTAATTACAAATTCGCAATTCCTAAAAGCTGTTGCGAAGTTTCTAGCGCTATTGGTTCAACCCTCTAGGAGGTTTATACTGTAACCCTTAGAATCAAAAATTGGGAGGGGGGTCAAAAGACACATCATTATGAAGTGCGTTCATTTCTCTTTCCAACGGTATACCCTAGTTTGCCATTCTCTGTAGGGCAGTTTCTGAAAAATGCCTGTGTCAATTAGTAAACTTCGAACCTTTAATATCTTACTTCCAGTAAAAATATGAAAAATCAAAAAGACAGGTCAATTTCATTTTCAAGGAAGACACTTTGAATGCATATCTTCAGCCCTTATGGTGCAACCCTCTAGGAGGCGTAGATGTTACCCTTAGAACCTCATACGAGAAGGGGAGGTCGAGAGGCACATTATTCAATTTTTTTATTCAGAGTTCCAACAGTAACTTAGTCCATCATGTTGTGATGGGCAGTTTCCAGAAGATACCGATCTTTTTTTTCATGTTCTGGTTCCCACGAAAAGGAATATCCTGTAATATTCAGAGAACATCGTGAGAACCAAGGGAAATAAGATAGGAATTGGTGTTCTTCTTGAATTTCTGGAGGTTATAGGCCTCGAGGAACACCTCCCTTGGCAATGTGTTCCAGAGCCTCGCTGTTCGTTGGATGAACGAGTCTTTGGAAAGAGATGCTCTGCAGGTCTCCATCAGAGTGATCACGAAGAGGTGCGAAGCCTCATCTCGACAGGTTAATCTCGCGGGGACTGCCAAGGGAGGAACAATTGTTGATATTTCAGAAGAGCATCGTCTACGAAAATATCTATAAAATAGAGCCAGATCGCCAACTTTTCTACGGTGTTCCAGAGAAGTGAGTGAGTTTGTGTGCGAGGCCTCATCTACGAGACGCATTGCCCTTTTTTGGACAGAATTCAACAGTTTCAGGGTATGGGGTGCTGTACTCCAAATATGAGAACAGTATTCCAGGACATGTCGGATCTGTGCCTTCTCAATCTACAGCTCTAATAAGATCCTGCCTGCACTGAGATGTATGATTTTCAGGTTAGTATTATTGTATTGACTTTGATTTCAGTACAACTGGAGATCAACTTACCTACGTCACCCATACATGGCAAGCTTCATTAGAAAAACATGAGGAATCTCTAGCTGTGACGTTAGACATATCGAAAGTATTTGATCGTGTTTGGCACCAAGGACTCCTTCACAAACTACCATCATATGGCTTACCTCATCAATGCCATCTCTTATCGAGTTTTCTTTCAGGCAGATCACTCGACGTAGTGGTGGACAATGAATCGTCTGATACCATTGCCATCAATTCCGACGTTCCACAAGGATCAATTTTGGCACCAACATTGTTCCTACTTCATATCAATAATCTGTTGGGATCAACCACTTGCCCTATCCACAGTTCTGCAGATGATTATACTCTCCATACTGCGTTCTCTTCCAGAATTTCCATTTCTGCCCAGGAAACTAGGAATTCACGGCAATAAAGGCAGGTCATTGCTGTCAATGAAGTTCTTGCTAAAATCACAGCCTGGACCTAGTTGAATTTAACGCAGCGAAAACTCAAACCTGTAATTTCTCTGGAAAGGCGGAATTCAGTATGCCTGAAACAATAATGTCTGATACCAAACATTTTCACCAAGTCAAATATATATATGCTCGATGTCTCCATCAGCAATACTCTTTCATGGGATAATCATGTCAGATCCATCGCGAAAGTTGCTTCACAAAAACTTGGATTTTCATTCCATGCGAAAAGCTACTTTATACACCTCAACAGCTTCTCATGAATTACAAAGCACAGATACGACCTGTTCTAGAATACTGATGTTGTCACATATGGGGTTCAGCACCCAACCATACTTTGATGTTCTCAGATTTCATTAGGAGAAGAGCCACTCGTCTGGTGGGTGATTCCACACTCACTAACACTTTGACATCATTGGAACACCGTAGAAAGGCCGGCGACTTTCCACTTTCATGAATACTTCTAAGGGAAATATTCTCCTGAAATCTCTGCCATCATTCCACGACTAGCAATACCAGCCAGACGGACTTGACAAGCGCAGTCAGCACATCCTTTCGTTGTCAACCTCGAAATATGTCAAAACAGCACTATATCAAAACTCGTTTCTCTAAAGAACAGAAAAGCTCTGGAATTCATTGCCTGAGGAAGTATTTTCAAGAACTCATAATCACGCACGTTGTTCTTCGAACATTATAGGGATTCCTTTTCGTGAGCACCAAGTAGCGTGATTCTGGAAATTCTCAGGGACGGTGAAGGAAACACGGAGAATCCAACTGAAATATTTTCGTTATTGTAATGCTTCCGGTTTTTCCGGAAGTGACATCATCATTATTAGTTTTGAAGGGACACCCAGTATTTCAAGATTTTTTATACCCTATACCTGAACGAAACGTTTTTTAGTTGTTCGAGTTTTTCTAGAAAAAGTGACAATCCAGCCTTTTATTTATATGAATTGCAACTTTTTGTAATATGCAGTGATTCAATCATAAATATTGAAGTTTGAAGTGATCACGCAGAAGTAGGTAAAAAAACGTGAATGAGGAAACAGATAATCAAAATTTTTTCAAATACCAATCAACTTCCTTATACATATCAAAGCCCGTATTTCTGGAAATATGCCATGAATAGTTCTTAATCATTCTGCAATAATTGCCTGTGATTTTGGGTTTTTGTTGTAGGCTGTGCAAAATATTAGAGATTCATCATCAACAAAAGTGCAAAATATTGCTCGTCCTGGGTATACTATTTCGAATTTAGAATTCGTAAATGTAGTGATATCGTGGTGTAAATACAGAGTGTAACATGAGTAAGTTGGAATATTCAAGTGACGTTTCCCTGAGACAATTTTCAGAAAAAAGTCTATATAAACTTGTGTCCAAAGATACTACGTTTCGGAGATACAGGGTGTTGAAATTGAATTCTTCTGTTCGCTTCTTGAAAATAACTTTCGCAAATAATCATCTATTTGCACAAAATTTAGTACTCGGAGGATTTTTTACTTGGGAAATCGAAATCTTACCAACGTAGGTGATCCATAACTTACAGTGGAGGTGATATAAATCAGGAGGGGTGAAAGAACTTACAGTCACAACTCCACCAAATACACAATTCAATAATGACCAACGGTCATGGACATAAGGACATGTTTCGAAGGATTAATCCTTCATCATCAGCAAATTCATAAAAAGATAATCTGTAAGAAGAAACAACGCTAATGTAAGTTTTCAAGTATATTGATTGAAAATCTAAATGTACCTACCATGCATCGATGGTGGAAAAAGATTACTTAAATATCGTGAAAAAAACAATTCTTAACCGCGCATAGTGCGGGTGAGTATAACTATTGGGGAACAGACATCTTCACATCATCATCATAAGAGCTTAGTTTTCAAAAATAATTTGATATGAAGCAAATATTAAAATGTACCAACATGTAGGCCTGAATTAGTTGAATTAGGTTAACTATTCACAAATGACAATCGACAAATGACAACTGACAGCAATGACGCTGAGGACAAACCACAACATCAGAATGACACCAGTCAAGTCAAAACATTCCTTGGTTTTGTTTATGTGGTGGAGTTGTGACTCTAAGTTCTTTCACCCCTCCTAATCAAAATCTAGTATCAATTTTCATGTTACATCTATAGAGGACGCTACATACGCTGTCATCATTTATTTCAAATTGCCCTAACATAGTAATAATAAACATTTGATATATAATTTACATGAAAAAATCTACACTTCTTCAACAACGCTGGAGATATTATAAAGTTTCTATATCAATGCATGTTGATTTGCTCTTAAGGCGCTAAGTGAAGTTGATGAGAACAAAAACTGAGTATGTGGTAGCTTTCGTCAGAATAGACTACTTTTTTCCTGTTATCGAAATATTTATTTATTATACAAGGGAAAAAAGTAGTAGATTTTAGCTCCAGGTTGTGTTGACAAAAAACCGTGAGCTAAAATCTAATATTTTTCCCGTATATGTTACACTATTTTTTTCTGTGACAGAAGAAAGGACGAATCAATATTGAGACGATATTACATTATTTTGGAATCTGAAAATTCAGTTTTTAACAGTAGGGACACCTGCGTTGTAGGCATCTTTATCATTCTTTTGAAGTAATCAAATATCTGATGTCACTCCTGTCAGTCTAATTCTGTGATTTGATTTCAAAAAAATTGCGAATTCAGAGGTTGTTTAGTAATATAGGTAACCGCGAAGTCAAATGGAACTACAGCACAACAAAAGCCATCAACAGTGTGATGTATGTGATATATATCTGAGAAGAAAGTCCTTCCCCGTGGGAAAAAAAGTGATTTATAAAAAGTGACATTTCATAACGTGCCAACAGAGATGAAATGCCAAACTTTTTTCACGTCACAGAAAAAAATGATTTGTTTGCGAGATACAGATTGTGGACATTTTCAACATGGTTGGTTTTCGTCATAAGTTATTTGCAACTGCAGTTATTTTCATTCAACTTTAAACACATTCTACTCAGGAAAAAACAAGTTAATTTTGACGAGACCTACCACATACTTATGGCGAATTCCAATGGTAAAACTGGCTCGCCTTAGTGCGTGGAATGGAAGAGCAGGATCTCATTGCGTTACTCACGTGACAAGGTTAGATCCTGAATTCTGCCTTTTGATAGAAGTGTACGTTAGTTTTTTTTACCACGCAATAATGTAAATTATTGTAAATCATTCGTTCCTGTCAATGAAATCTATTATTATTATTATTATTGTTATTATATTTTGTATTCCGTTGCTAGAACTGGTGTCGGGTTTTGAATTCCATTGGAAAACTGCAAGTTCAGATAGTTTAGAGCTCAGTGCAACAATTCTCGCACGAACTCTAATAGGTCGTGCGAAGCTAGTGCAGTTTTGAAAATGGCGGAAACATCCGATATGAATAGTTTGAAAACCAAATTGTACCGGGAATCTAATCAGCATAATCAAATTGTGATGAAAAGTTGGAGGTTTCAAGAAATTAAAGGAGATTACTTCCCAGAATTCATAATTTTGTTGAAAGTATTTTGCAAATTCAATGACGAAAATGTACTAATTAAAAAAGTACTCAAAATCATTTTCATGAAACATATACTTCGTTTTTATTTGAAGGAGAGAAATAATTTCAGGATGCGGACAAGTTATAAACAAAGACAACCCAACTTATCCGATTTAACCTCCAACAATAATGATTTGCGTGCAAGAACTGTCAGATGACCGACCTTGGAGATGAAACATTGAAACACAACCTCACTTTTCTTAGTGATTTAAATAGTTTTTCACAATCATTTTGGCATACAAATCGTATTTTTCGGCTATTCATTAATTCGCGCATGCCTTCACATTGTGCTGTTGTACAATGCACAAAAACTGAAGCGGAAGACGAAGGAAATGATTCAAAAGTAAGTACCTACTATAGTCGCTCACATATAGTTTTCAGTTTTGAAATTTGGTAATTTCTCTGATTTCTAATCGGAATTCGTTCTGCAATAGGAGCTGATAGAAATACTCGTGAAATTTCTGAAATAATGCATGAATATTGGATTCATGCAATCAAACGGGAGAACTGGTCTGACATGCTGACGGAATATGATTGTGTGTGTTGTAGACATTTTCAATCTATTAGCAGAATTAGCTTGAATCGCAGAAGTGGCAGAAGGAATTTAAATAAGGAATGACAACATTCCATAATGAAAACTATGTGAGATTACTATTTGCCTGAAGAATCATATTCCTTCGTCTCTCGCTGCATTTTTTTGTGCATTGTACAACAGCACAATGCGAAGGCATGCTCGAATTAATGAATAGCGCAAAAAACACGATTCGTATGCCAAAATATTGTGAAAAACTATTTCAATCCTTTGATTCCTCTGTAAACAGATAAAAAAAGTGAGGTTGTGTTTCAATAATTCACAGAACAGTGAGGTTGTGTTCCAATATTTTGGCACTGGGACGAAATAGCGCAGGACAAAATAGCGCGGACAAAAGAGCGCAGGACGAAATAGCGCAGGGACGAAATAGCGCAGAGACGAAATAGCGCAGAGACGAAATAGCGCAGGGTCATAATAGCGCAGAGACGAAATAGCGCAGAGACAAAATTGCGCGCGAAAATGGAGTGCAGGATCTATGATTAGGTTTGTTCGTTTGTTAGAGTAAAGACTCATTTTTCAAATACAAGGTGTTTCAATATGAGTCTATACCCTAGCAAACAAACTAACCTAATCATAGGTCTACTTTAACAATCCAACGGCATACCTAGTATTAAGTTACTTCGTTTGTAAGGGTAGTCTCCTTTTGAAACATCTAGTATTTGAAGAAATAGTCTATGCCCTGACAAACGAATTAACGTAATCATAGATGATGCACTACGTTTTCGCGCTCAAATTTGTCTCTGCGCTATTTCGTCTCTGCGCTATTTTGTCTCTGCGCTATTTTGTCTCTGCGCTATTATGTCCCTGCGCTATTATGACCCTGCGCTATTATGACCCTGCGCTATTATGTCCCTGCGCTATTTTGTCCGCGCTATTTCGTCCTGCGCTATTTTGTCCTGCGCTATTTCGTCCCAGTGCCCAATATTTTACCTCCAGGGTCGATCATCGTGTACGCGACCTATTGTATCATAATATCATTTCATATTCCATTGGAAATGCACCAATTCACATTTTGGAGGGAACTACGTAATGCGGGTGCAAAACTGGTGCAAAACCAGTACACCACCAGGTTTACGAATGAAATCCGCTATTAGTGCCCTATAGGAGCCCAGTAACATGCATCGATATCGAGAATTGTAGATAACTCCAAAACAATCACTTCCAGCGTTGTCGAGGAAGTGTATTTTTCACTTGGAAAAGATGTGAGAATATGATTTTTTCATGAAAAGTACCAGAAGTTTACTGTCTTAAATGTTGGGGCAATTTGAAATAAATAATGACTGCCAGGGGCGCAACTAGCTCGGACATTTCGGGGGTGCTACTGCCCCAGGTTATCATCAGACAAGATGATTTATTTAGTCTGATATATCACAAGGAACTACCACAGAATAATAATTTTAAGAGACAAAAGATATAGCTTAACATAATCAATAACAAACTAAAGATGAAATGATCAATTATTAAAACTAACTTAACTAACGTGACAAATTTATTTTTCTTTCTTTTGCCGCATATCTATCCACTACAGTATTGAGATCAATATAGATGACTTTTTCTATAAACAACATGCCAAGTGAAGAGAATCTTTCTTGGCCCATTGAAATTCGAAACCAATTCAAAATTAACGTCATTATGGAGAATGGCCAGTCACACGTTGCAGAAGATACTGGCAATGTCATTGCTACTTGAAAAAGCACATATAATGATGGAAATACTGCTAACTCGAGTTCATTTCAGAAAGTATCATATTTATTGTGTTTCCTGACCTTTGCTAAACTATTTCTCAGAACTGTCAGCCTTTATGCCATTTTTTTCAAGCTTAAAACACTCTGAATAATGATTAGTAGTATCTGTGGTTTATCGTGGTTTATCATATCGCTTTTTTGTAGATGATGAATCTGACAGTAATAGTATAATATAGACCTAGGGTGAGAAGTGAGCTATTATATATCAAGCACTTTTATATCTCGAACGCGCTCTCAATTCGAAATGTGCATGAATTCGGCTCCATTTTGAAGCATTTCAATAAACCCGTCATTCAAAAAAGATTTGATAAAATTTCAACTCCATTAGAGTCTATCGATAAAAAGTGTGTGTGAAGAAATATAATAAATTCACTCGCATTATTACTTTTTTCGCACTTTCTCATAGATCACCCTGTTTATCCACAATTTTCGGCAGCTCATTTTGAAAGTGAAAATGTGGTGTAGAAATTGATAATTTAATGAACTACCTGAGTAAGAAGGCCGAACAAATGTAACACGTTTTTAATTACAGCGTAAAAACATTGCACTGATTAATGGGCACATTTGCTGCGTGACGTCACCATCAATTATTGATTGATATCGTGTGTGTGAACCGATAGAACAATGGAAAATGAAATTATCAATGGAAGATATATCGAAGACTGGAACCTTTGGCACGATAATACACTACACTGTTTTACCACTAACCAAACCGATTTTTTAACGCCTCGACACGTGTTTCGCTAACTATGTTAGCATCTTCAGGAGAAGATTAAAACTAAATATCCTATTCTACTGTGCTGCTTATATACTAGGTATATGTTGGGTGAACATATACCTAGTATATAAGCAGCACAGTAGAATAGGATATTTAGTTTTAATCTTCTCCTGAAGATGCTAACATAGTTAGCGAAACACGTGTCGAGGCTTCAAAAAATCGGTTTGGTTAGTGGTAAAACAGTGTAGTGTATCAATGGAAGAATTGCTGATTGATCATAGATTCCGATTTGAAGAAATAAGATGGAATAAAAAAGTATATTGCTGGCCTAAATAATTTTCTCCATGTTTCATTATTGTTATACCTACGTAGAAATTTCAGACATCATCGAGATGTTTTTAATTTTAACTCTGTGAATGACATATTCCGAAACATCTGAAGGATTTTGAAAATGAATATTTTCAGATATCCTATTATAAACATAAAAAAAATGGAAACGTATATTTAAAAATACATTGAGAATTCGCATACTCTATTTGATGAGAATATGAATTTTTCGTCGGTATAATCAAGAGAATACGGCAGAAGTAGCAATAATTGCCTATTCCGAATGGAACACCCTGTATTTTATTGTATTTCTAGAATCTCCCTGAAGAGCGAATTTCACCGATCTATCACACACTGTGGGTCTAGTGGAAACGATTACAGAAATATATAAATAGTGTGTAAAAATTCGAGATAGGTATTTCAAATTTAGTAATTTTATGTGTCGAAACTACTATTTATTGTTAAATAAATACAGAATACACGATGATGAGTTCTCCTCAAGTAAAATTATCCGGAAGTAAAATACCTCTCCATTCGGATTTCCGGGCGAGAGGTGCTAGAGGGGGTTCACCATCGGCTGAAAAAGTCCTCAAGATAGACCTATGTAACATCCGAGGTCTGAGTAAGAACATCAACGATGTCCATCGACACCTTCAAATTGAAAAGCCAGACATATTGGCTCTTACTGAGACACAGGTCAATTCATCCACCAATACGACCTATCTGCTCTGTCCTGGGTACGAACTCCACACACGTTTCAGATTTAAGGGAGGTCTCTGCCTCTACTCTAAAACGAATCTCTCATGTCAAAGAGAAAAAACTTTGGAACCAAATAAGTTTGATGTCATGTGGTTCAAACTCGATAGCCAGAAACAGACCAAATACCTTTGTTGTCTCTACTTATCACCAAATGATCCATCCTATGGAGAGCTCTTCGAATTCTTGTCTCTGAAGCTTGACCAAATTCAACAGAACCATCCAGCAGCAGAAATCATCATCATGGGCGATTTCAATGTACACAACACTGCTTGGCTCGTACACTCTAACAGAACGGATGAAGCTGGGCGACAAGCCGAAGCTTTCGCCATCACCCACGGCTTAGAGCAGCTTATCAAAGAACCCACACGAATTCCCGATGCCAATAACCATTCAGCTAACATACTTGACTTATTCCTCACGAATAATTCAGCACCCTACACCATAGATGTACGAGCTCCACTTGGCAATTCTGACCACACACTCATCTCCACAACCTGCCCATTTTTCATTCCATCAACTGCTCCGGCACCCCCACGTCTTATATGGCATTACAATTCAGGGGATTGGGACGGTCTCCGCATGTTTTTCTCCGAGTTTCCTTGGCATAGAGTATGCTTTGACTCTGAGGACCCTTCACAGTGTGCTGCGGAAGTATCCGAGATCATCATGCTCGGAATGGAAACATACATACCTCATTTTTCGAAAAGATCATCACCTTCGAAACCCTGGTTCAACAAAAGCTGTTCTAGAACTGTTGCCTTGAAACAAACAGCCTACCATCGCTGGCGCAAAAACCCTAACCTCGCGACTAGAGCAGAATACGTTGATGCCAGGAATAACTGCAGCCAAACAATAGATGCTTCGAAAGAAACATACAATGCCAAGATCATATCGAAACTCATAGATTGTCCCAATGGCTCCCGTTCGTTTTGGTCCCTTGCTAAAGCGGTCGGAAGAAATTTCACTAACAGTTCATTTCCACCACTGTCCAAATCCGACGGCACATTAGCAACAACATCGCAGGAGAAAGCGAATATTTTTGCAGAAATTTTTGCAGCAAACTCTACTTTAGATTCCCAAGGAAAAGTGCCGCCAGACATTCCACCCGTTGAGAGTCGAATGCCCGAAATCGTCTTCCGTCAACGCACTATCAAACGAATTTTGCTTGGTCTCAAAACGAATAAGGCTAACGGTCCTGATGGAATTCCACCCATTATCCTCAAAAAATGTGCACCAGAATTAACACCGATTCTCTGCAAGTTGTTTACCATCTCGTACAGGTCGGGTATTTTTCCATCATGCTGGAAGACAGCTAGAGTTCAACCAATCCCCAAAAAAGGGAACAAGAACCTGCCCAACAACTACAGGCCCATTGCCCTGTTATCAGTAATCTCCAAAGTGATGGAGAAAGCCATCAATATTGAGCTCATCAAATATCTGGAGAGCTCAGGAATCATCAATGATAGACAATACGGCTTTCGCCACCGAAGATCTACTGGAGATCTACTTGCCTACGTCACCCATTTATGGCAATCTTCAATAGAAAAACACGGGGAATCTCTAGCTGTCGCGTTGGACATATCGAAAGCATTCGACCGTGTTTGGCACGAAGGACTCCTCCACAAACTACCATCATACGGCTTACCACCTCAGCTATGCCATCTCTTATCGAGTTTTCTTTCAGGCAGATCGCTTCACGTGGTGGTGGACGGTGTATCGTCTGATACCATTGGCATCAACTCCGGCGTTCCACAAGGATCAATTTTGGCACCAACATTATTCCTGCTTCATATCAATGATCTGTTGGGAGTAACAACTTGCCCCATCCACAGCTTTGCAGATGATAGTACCCTCCATACTGCTTTCTCTTCCAGAATTCCCATTTCTTTCCAGGAAACTAAGACCTCACGGCGCAGGCAGGTCAATGCTGTCAATGAAGACCTTGCTGAAATCACAGCCTGGGGAACAAACAACCTAGTTGAATTCAACGCCACCAAAACTCAAGCCTGCATTTTCTCTAGAAAGGCGGAACTCAGTATGCCCGATATTGTAATGTCTGGCTCCACCATCCCCATCAAGCCCACTATATCTATGCTCGGTATTTCCATCAGCAACACTCTTTCATGGGATAATCATGTCAGATCCATCGCAAAAGCTGCTTCCCAAAAACTCGGATTCTTGTTCCGTGCGAAAAGCTACTTTACACCTCAACAGCTTCTCATGATCTACAAAGCGCAGATACGGCCTGTTCTAGAATACTGTTCCCACATATGGGGTTCAGCACCAAAACATACGCTGATGCTCTTAGATTCCATCCAGAAAAGAGCCATTCGCTTGGTGGGTGACGCCACACTCACTCACTCTTTGACATCATTAGAACACCGTAGAAAGGTCGGCGACCTTTCACTTTTCTATCGATACTTCCACGGGAAATGTTCTTCGGAAATCTCTGCTATCATCCCTTCACTAGCAATACCAATCAGACGAACTAGACAAGCCCAGTCAGCACATCCTTTCGTTGTCAACCTCGAAAGATGTCGAACAGCACTTTATCAAGACTCCTTCATCCATAGAACGGCTAGGCTCTGGAATTCATTGCCTGTGGAAGTGTTCCCAACAACATATAATCTCCAAAAGTTCAAAAAAAATTCCAATACCTACCTCCTGTCCCTATCCTCCCTAGGAACGCACGATGTTCTTTGAACATTATAGGGATTCCCTCTCGTGCGCTCCAAGCGATAAAAAAAAAAATACGACTTCCATGTCCCTATCTCAACTTTTGACATAGACTACAGAAGATAAACAATCTTTGCTTTTGATTCATTATCTACTGTTATTCAATTGAAACAAATATTGGGTGGTTAATGATTCAACATTCTGATCACCTTGTATCTGTTCCAATTGAATATCAATTGATGGTGAATAGGGAGTTGAGGCAGGAACATGAAAGCCGTTTGATCCCACAATAATTAATGATTTCAACACAAAAAAATTCCGAAGTTGAAAAATCTCGATGTTTGACACCCTGCATATCCATGTAATCGTTCCCGATACACCCCAAGTGTAATACACCGATGAAATCAGCTCTTTAGGAAGAATCTGTTCAACAAAATAATATACAAGATGTTATAATCGAAATAACAAAGTTGTTGCTACTCTCTGACAGATACGGCAACGCCGCAGAGCTGAAAATATCTTTAGATTGATTGAGCAGAACTGATAACCCATGCAAGGCATAGAATTCTCAGAATAATCTTATATTCCGTTCTCCAGAAACGTGTATGCGTTTCGGACACCCTGTATACACAAGTAGAGTTTGAAGAATGGTGTACCTATCTATGACGTCTAAAAATCACGTTGGTGTGACGTACCAATTTGGTGGGCTTCACAAAATTTGTAAAAAAATTGCCATTTAGATGTTGGATGACAAAGAATGCACGAATATACGTTACTCAACAAAGAGAAGCAGAATTCGCCAACATCCTTTACATTGATATCAAATTATTCTTGGTTTGCTCATATCTTGCCGACACAAACCACACACACAAACTTCATGATATTTGATAGGAATACGAGCAGTGGCGTGCCCAAGATTTTTTTCTGGGGGGGAGGGGGTTATCAGTTATTAAATCAATGAATCAATAGTTTCATAGAGAAAAAAACACCTGGACTACAGGCTCACAGCTGCTAGCAACATGAAAATAAACTGAATGATAAATATAAAATGAAAGATTTCTTAAGTAACAACAAAAAATCCATATATCATTGTCATACTGATTGAAATTGGAATCTCACTTCGAAATCACAATAAATAAATTTCAGTAAGGTAATACAAAAATGAGTACAAACAATAATATTGAGTGAAACATTACAGACAAAAATTCAATTTTCGCTCCTTTGATTTGCTCAAAAAATCTATGACTTCTTCAACACTTAATGGAAGTTCTCGATGAATATTCAGATGTGCTAGTCCATTGAGCATTTTTTCTTCCGCGTACTATTTCTGAGGTAGGTTTGGAGCCGCCTCTCATTTGAAGAGGTTGTCAGTGGTATAGTGACGAAGATTTTCAAAAGTGTGTAAAGATTGAAAAATAACTCACGATTTCTTTGTTTCTTGGTTTATTTTCAATATCTTTCAAAATGCTGTACCATAGTGTGACTACTTCCAGAATGATATCAAAACTTTGAACTTTTCAAAAATGTTCGTTGTATACAACTTATTCAATTTACCTATGTCTACTTTTATTTCATCTTTTGGGAGAAGGACACATCCAAACTAGTTAAAATATCCCCATGTTTCAAAAATCGATCATCTATCTATATAGATGTCAAATAAATGGAATAGAATACTCAAAAAAAGTTGTTTCAGGATGGTATTTCAGAGCCTTCCTATAGTGAAATCAAATAATGGGCTTGATAAGTAATAATACGTAATCTGATACTCGCAAGCATAATGGAAAATATTGTTCTGTGTCAAGCTGGGTGTCCACCTACCTGTATAATTTCTATAATTGATATGTGCTTACTAGTCATTAGATACATCCATTTTAATATAATTTGATTTGATAATTAATTGTTTGAGGAAACAAAATATGGAGGTAATTTCAAGGAAATATTGAAAAAAAAATTCGGTTTGGATCCAAACTATAATTTATTCATAGATTTACGAAAATTGAACTCATGTGGGTAGTTGCCGAACTAAGTACCTAATTATTTAGTAATATTATATATAACTGTTTTTGTGGCCTCTGTCGTGATGATTTATATTATACTTATTTGTACAAAAGAGTTGATAGCATCTTGAAAAAGTAGGTATGTATGTGATACAATTACAAAAAATAGACATACAAATAGAAACTAGGCTAACCTCATTGCATTTGCAACCTTGGGATTCCTAGGATCCAGATGATCGCAGCCTCTTCAGTGGCGTGCGACAAGCTGATTGTACTTATCTGAAATTTTTCCCCATGCACATGTTCATTTTGTTTTTGCCTGAGTAAAACATATTCCATGATTGTCTATGCATATATGGAGATGGATTTGAAGTTTGAGGAAATGGTACGATGATTCCTTCAGTCCTAATTGTAGTGATGAATTGAATAATTGAATGAATAAATTAATAAATAAATAGAAGATTGAAAAGATATATTCTCAGATATATTTATGAACACAAAAAAATGGATATATGTATAAAGAAATACATTGAGAATTCGCATTCTCCATGTGATAAAAATATCAATTCTTCTTCGATTTATTCAACACACGGTCTGGAGTTGTCCCAGTTGTCAGCAGACCGAGAGCGGCTGATGAGACCTGGTGGGTTGAAACAGTACTGTCTCGCTCCTGCTGACAATTGGGGCAACTCTGTTCATCCTAGATCTCTTAGTTATGAGATCTAGCAGTTGAATAATATCGTATCCGAGAAATAACTGCAAGTCCATTTTTCTTCCATTGATGGACTTCGCGGTTACGTATATTACTAAACAACCACTATATTCGCAATTTTTTGAAATAAATCACAGAATTAGACTGACAGATTGACATCAGATATTTTATTACTTCAAAAGAATGATGAAGATGCCTACAACGCAGGTGTCCCTACTCTTAAAAACTTAAAATTTTCCGTCGGTAATTTTCAGGATTCAAAATAATGTAATATCTTCTCAATACATGGGAAAAATATTAGATTTTAGCTCACGGTTTTTTGAAATTGATCTCCTACGTTTTCACAATCACATAGATTACTATCTTTAATTTTAATTCTGTTCAGGTGGAAGGGAAGTGAGCAATGACCTATTCTCATTCTCATTATGACTGTAAATACTTTTCGAGGAAAAGGTTGACAAGTACAAGTTGGAATTTATTTTTCATCAGTCTCTTGGATTGAGGAAGTAATTTAGTGGATTAGATTTTATCAATTTTATAAGGAGTAACTGCAGTTTTCGCTTTTGTGTCAGCTTCTTCATTTCCATCTATGTTACAATGGCTGGGTATCCAACATAATTTGATTTGGAAGTTATTTTACAGTTGCTCAGTCCATATTTTTCTAATTTTCAGGAATATATTGTTTGATTTAATCTTTAAACGATTATTCATGAACCCCATCACAGCACTTTTCGAATCAGAGAGGATTATATATTTATCAGATTCATCATCAATTAAAATTGATACAAAATAAATGGCAGTCAATTCAGCAGTTGATATTGATGATTTCGTGTGTATCACTCCTTTTGATATTTCTTTATGAGGTATATAAACTCCAAAGGAAACTTTATCATTTTTGTTGAGCCATCTGTGAAAATAAAAACCATTGTTTTTCATTGAGCGGCACCTTTGTGCCAATCACTATCCCGAGCACGATGTTCTTTGAACATTATAGGGATTTACTTTCGTGCGCTCCGAGCGATAAAAAAAAATGATCGAAACTTTGCACTTTCCTGCGCGGAAATTTGCACTCGATTTCGCGATTTGATAATAAGAGATAAGATAAGAATAATGCCATCCGATATCAAGCGAATGGTAGATTTCAGAAATCTACCTGTGACATCCCTCAGGCTAATCCAAATCCACAGTACAGCGATTTATTTGGTACTATTTTTTCGGACATACTTCCGTCATATGATAACTAGTTGAAACAAGGAGCAAATAAAAGAGGATGATGTCGTCTTTGCTAATATCCAAACTTCAGCGATTCAAACTGATCTAGATAAGTTGCAGAGCGTCAATACTTCGATCCGAGAATATTTCGCCCCGGATATCATATTTCGACGAGCGCGAAATATTCACGGCGATATTGAGGCTCTGCCACTTAGATCAGATTGAATCGCGGCACGTTTGGCTCAGCCTGAGGAGTGGTACAGATAAGTTCTTGAGATCTACCATTCAATTGGTATCAGATGGCATAACCCTTAGATTAGATAAGATTCAGAATGGGTCCTTCGGGCTATCTGCCTCCACACCGCGACCTTTTCAGATCTATTGTGTCTGCCCTCAAAATCGATTAGAGTTCTTCGACTAGCCCCGTCTTCTCTATGAGACTCCATAGGCTAGCTTTCAGATCCCCTGTGTATCTTTGGGCTTCTGGTTTTTCCCCACCCAGCGTAAGGAACCTTAGTCTTGACGAGCCCTCACAGTGGCAAAGTATGTGTACTGCTGTTTCTTCTTCTTCCCGACAGAACCTGCACAGCAGTTCTTCAGTCAGACCTATCGTACTCATGTGTTTGTTGAGCCTACTATGCACTGTGAGAAGTCCCACTAGTATTCTAGTTGAACTTCGTTTCTGGCTCAGTAGATATTCTGTGAATGTTGGCGATGGTTTTTTAATAAACTCTTTTGCCTGTCTCATATATACCTGGCGAGTTGTTCCACCATTCTTGAGATTTGGTTTGCATCCATAATTTGATACTAGTCTTTTGTATAGCTTTCGCAATACGACAGAAGGGTTCTGGGCCATTCCGAGCTTTGTTTGCTCCTGCTCGGGCAAGTGAGTCTGCCTCTGCATTGCCCTCGTATCCTGTATGTGCTGGTACCCGTGCTAGAGTCAGTCTGTTCTGACTGCCCAGTTCATTTAGGGTTTCTATTCAGTCCCATGATAGTTTTGAGTTAACTTGCATAGATTTGACTGCTTTGATGGCCGCCTGGCTATCTGAATAGATTGAAATGGTTTTGCCTTCAAACTCTTGCCTTATCAATTCTTCCACGCAATGATGTATTGCAATAACTTCTGCCTGAAACACCGTCGCGTATTTACCTAAGCTCAGTGAGATTCTTGTATTTGGCGTGGCCCCATAAATACCAGCTCCTGATCTTTCCTCAGTTCTGGAGCCTTCCATGCCTCTATGTCCGTTATACTTATTTTGAAAGTTTTTTCAAAGTTATATTTTGAATTTATGCCATCCGTTGGCATTCCCATGATGGGGTCGCTTTCCAACTCTTCGTATAGCTTTCTATAGTCTTTACCGTGCGCGTTGCTAATGGGTGTTTGACCCCTTGATAATCTATTCACGACTGCTCTGGCTTCGCCTTGAATATACAGGGTGGCCCACGAGGTTTTGGCCAGTCGATATCTCGAAAACTATTTGAACTACAATTTTGAATTTTTGTGGTTTTGAACAATGGAATGCGGTGACCATTTTTGGTATAAGAGGGTTTTATTGCAACATCGCATTTCCAATCACGTGATATCAACTTCAAAATCTTAAATGGAACACCCTGTATATTATTGCATTTTTGTGTAGACCTTTCTAATACAAATTCTACGATACCATAATTGTCAGCGGTTTTTCGGCACTACAGTTAAGATAAAGAGGTTTTTATGAACATTTCTGTATTTTTATTCAAAAAACGTGATAGCTTAGGAAGAGAAAAAGTATCCTAGCAACAGAAATACATCGCACTTGTCAAGGGCTGTCAATCAGTATCAGTAGATTGGCTTTGTGTACAAGTAGTATCAAGACTAGTATGCCTTTACACTTTACTTACGACCAGTATGTCAATATGCTGGCGAGTGTCGAAAAAATAGTAGGCGTGCTCGAGACTTGTACAGATAACGTTTTCCCGACCGAACAACTCCAAGTAAAAATACTTTCGCTTATGTGGAACAGAAATTAAGAAATGGTTATTTTCCTAGTGGAAAACAGCAAATTCCTCGCAGAAAGCCTATTCAAACAAAGGATAACGTAATTAATATTCTGGCTTATGTTCAAGTACACCCACATATCTCAACTAGATGTCTTGAGCAAGAATGTGGAGTAAGTAGAACTACAATCCAGAGAGTATTAAAGAATCATAATTATATCATCCTTACAAAATACATTTAACACAAGGTTTGAACCCTGCAGACCCTGAAAGAAGACTAATTTTTATAGCTGAAATGACAGTAAAACTCGCATATGACCCATTATTTTTAAATAAAATATTGTGTACTGATGAAAGTCGATTTCACACAATTGTCACAATATGGAGTGTAAATGTCTGGTGCGGTTTATTCAACGGCCGCTTGATTGGCCGTATTTGTATCAAGGAACTTTGACCGGCGAAAGGTATTTAGATATTCTCCAGAATATGCTTCCCGCTTTACTTGAAGATATTCCCTTGAACGAAAGAGAGACGATGTGGTGGCAGCAGGATGGTGCACCTCCTCACTATGCCTAGCAAGTTACGACATATCTTAATAATACTTTCCGTGAAAAATGGATTGGGCGAAATGGTACAATAAATTGGCCGGCTCGTTCCCCAGATATGACACCTTTAGACTTTTTCCTCTGGGGATAATTGGAAGGTTTGGTTTATTCTACACAGCCTACAAAGTTAGATGATTTGCATAACAAAATCAGAGCAGCGTGCCAAACTGTTACACCTGAAATGATTTGAGCAGCATGCACTAGAAATCGTTTAACAAGATTTGAGCATTGCGTTACTGCGTAATGCTTCTTCTACTTATTTTGTTTCATTTCCTAATTATACTGTTGTTCTTTAATAAATTTTCCATTTTCCATTTATTTGACAGCTCATATTGTCACCGTTTCACATGAAAATCCTGACAATGATGGTATCGTAGTATTTGCATTGGAAAGGTCTTCACAAAAATGCAATAATATACAGAGTGTTCCATTTAAAATTTTGAAGTTGATATCACGTGATTGGAAATGCGATGTTGCAATGAAACCCTCTTATACCAAGAATGGTCACAGCATTCCATTGTTCAAAACCACAAAAATTCAAAATTGCAAGTCAAATAGTTTTCGAGATATCGACTGGCCAAAACCTCGTGGGCCACCCTGTATATTTGTGACATAACTCTTATATCGTTATCAAATCGCGAAATCCAGTGCAAATTTATGCATAGGAAAGTGCATTATTTTAACCATTTTGCTGGGGATAGTGATTGGCACAGGTGCCGTTTGATGAACTACAATGTGTTTACTTTCCAATGGGACATAATTCATTCCGTTATCAGAAGACGGTGGAAATCTGCAGCCGACTCTCCTACTGTAAACATATCATAAACGTGAAAGAATGATCTAAGATAGGAATATTTTATTTTTTTATAAAAGTTCCAGTATTTACAAAACCGTGAGGTTTTCATTGAGGTCAAGTTATGGTTTTCTGATACGTTATCACCTTCTTCGACACCAGCTCGAGTATGATTCACGGTATAATCCATATAATCACAAGCAATATGATTCTGATTCTCCATAAAAAATTGTATTCACATAGTGAAGGGATTGTGTTCTTCTGATTCAGGTTATCTTCTATTCTGTGGCGTTTTACAGTTCTATTCCAGAAAGCGTTAATTGTAGTTCAGAATAGTCACTTGTATTTCAGAAACATCAGTTGAATTTAAGAATGATCAACTGAATTTCAGAAAGCGTTGAGTGTATTTCAAAATAGTCACTTGTGATTCAGAAATTATCAATAATTGTATTTCAAAATAGTCAATTCAATTTCAGGAAGCATCAAGTGTATTTGAGAATAGTCAATTGAATTTTAGAAAGTCTTATTTGAATTTTACAAAATATCATTTGAATTTCAGAGGCCATAATTTATATTGCAGAATCATCAAAATTGATAAGTAAGTAGAAGGTGCATTCCATGTAAAAATGCATAGGATGTTCAGTACTCCCAAGAGCTTCGAGAAGTGATTTTTTCATATTAATCACTCATATTTATTTTAAGTTAGATACTCCTTTTTTTATGGAAATATTACAGGAATCCATAGAAGAGACTGAATAGATTAACTTTGTTCTATTGCCTTCCATCAGTTAATGAAAAAGTTGATTTTTCTCTAGGAGAATCTAAGGATGTTAAGTTGTTGGTTCAATTGAACCATGTTGAACGAAAATTATATGTTATGCTAAATAAACAAAGCTATTATATGAAAATTCCTGAAACAAGTTGATTTATGGTTTCAATTTACTTTTTTGTTATCACCAGTTTCTTTCAATGGATCACCACCCTATATTTTTTGAATTTCACGTGTTGAGCGGATTCCTCAAATGTGACACACGTCAAATGGGACAAAAATACAAAAGTTTTTTTATGAAAATTCAATCAATCCTAGAGAACGATTTCTGGAATTCAATTGACTATTCTGAAATACCATAATTAATGCTTCCTGAAATTCAATTGACTATTCTAAAATACAATTCACGTGGCTAACAGTACCTTACCTATTGAACAAATGTGGAAGAAACCGAATTCATTGCTTTTACTTCAACTACTATACACCCATACTACACCTTTTTTTAATTCTCTTGAAGCACACGAACGAAATTCCTATCATGATCGGAGAACCTCATACATTAGTAATTCAGAAAGAGTCAATAGTATTTCGGAATACTCATTTGTATTTCAGAAAGCCTCAATTATATTTCAGAATTGTCAATTGAATTTCAGAAAGCGTCAATTGTATTTCCGAATAGTGTGAAATACAATGGACTTTTCCTGAAATTCAATTGGCTATTCTGAAATACAATTGGAACTTACCGAAATCAATTGATCATTCTGAAACATAATTGATGCTTTCTGAAATACAATTTGCGCCTTCTGAAATTAAATTGACTATTCTGAAATACAAATGATTACCAATCCCAGCAAACACATATACAGTGTGTTACAATTTGCTCCACCCCACCCCTGTATTTCCTTATTCCTTGGGCGATTCGGAATTTTTTTTTCTCATATTATACTCCCCAAAATTATCTACTTCTGTCGAGAAAAAAAAATTATCAAACACAATTTCTTGGCCTACTGCGATCACAAAAACTAGAGCAAAATTGAAGAAAATAGATTAGGCATTTTTTTACAAAAATTTCGATAATGGCAATCGATTCGAACTAGTCACAAATACACCTTTATCAATTTTCAAAACAATATCTCATACGGGGTGTTTTTTATTAAGGTTACAATTTTTCAATAATTGCATTTTTCAAGTCACCGTGTATAATGATCTTATAAGAATTTGAATGATATACCAGGCATGATGGTAGTCAGGATAAGATCATCTGGCTACAGAGTGAGATGAATAACGAATAAAACCATTAAAAATTCAGATTTTTTATCAAGAAATTTAAAGAAAAAACTAAAAAAACGTATCAAAAAATAACTTCAAAAAATTATCCAACGAACAAAACAGCAATTATACAACTCTCATCAGTCCTTCTGCAAACTGTTATCATTCTTTATTGCAATAACACATCTCTATCTCTGGGCATGAATTTGTAAAAATTATTAAAAGGAGAAATGTTACTGTTCAATTCTGATGAATCCTACTGATTGAAAATTATGTGAAAAGCTGGCCATGAATTACGCTTCGCTTTTCTCAAACAACTTTGACAGCTAGTATTGTGAAATCTTGCAAATCTGAAAGTATTGCGACTTGACTACTAGAATAATGAAAATTAGTAGAGCAGGTTGTGAAAAATCATAAAATGGAGAAATTAACTCTTCAAGAAAAAGTTTTGATCGTAAGATTAGTAGGAGAAAACATAATTTCTTACAGAGCAGCAGCTGAAGAATTCAATGTAAGACACCCAAATCGTAACCCTATAGATCACAAAATAGTTTCGAGAATAATCAAACAATTCGAATTAACTGGTAATGTTGCAAGTACGATAAAAAGAGGCCCAGGAAGAAGAATTGGAAATGAAGCAGCTATACTCGAGAGAATTACAGCTAATCCAAATGCTAGTTTGAGACAAATAGCTATCGACTTGGGACTGAATCACATTCAGGTTTGGAGAGTGCTGAAAAAGAACAAAAAAATACCTTTCAAACCTAAATTCCTTCACACACTTGAAGAAGGTGACACTGAAAGAAGAATGGAGTTTTGTTTGTGGTCTCAAGGACATTTTCTGAATGATAACAATTTCCTCAAGAATATTTTATTCACAGATGAAGCGACATTCACGACAAATGGAATATTTTCTTCACAGAACTCGAGATATTGGGCATCGGAAAATCCTAACTGGGTTGTTAATTGTAAGAGACAATATTCCGAAAAACTTAATGTCTGGTGTGGAATTTTGAACAATATGATCATTGGACCTTTCTTCTTTGATGGTACAGGGTATCCCACATAACTTGGGCCACCCCCTTATCTGGTAAACTATTATATATACAGAAAAAAGTTCAGACTAAAATTTGTATAACTTCTCATGAAATTCAATTTTTAGATACTGTCATTTATACAGGATGATCCATATGTCTGTGACATATGACAAATACGTTTTTGTCAAATTGAACACCCTATATTTTGTCATATTTTTAGATAGTCCTTCAGAAGGCGAGTTCAATGATATATAATAACATGGGTCTGAGATCACCTGTTTCGGATTTATACACGATCTTCTTCAATAAATTGTCTAATTTCAAAGCCCTATAGAAACGTTGTGAATGAAGTTTTCGATTCGCAACTTTTGCTATAAATTAAAGAAGTCTGTATATTATCATGTTTTGTGGTGAAAATTTAGGAATTTTTAATTTGCCAAAAGTGATGACGTATTTTGAAAACCAATAATTATCTCGAGATTCTCAAATGGAACACCCTATATTTTATTCCTTATTTGCATAGAACTCAGAAAGACGAGTTCAATGCCCTATAATAACATGGGTCTGAGATCACCCGATTCGGACTTATACACGATCTTCGGTCAAAACTACATTTCCTCTAGTTCTCTTATTCGGTTCGAGAATACCTTTTGTTTGGATATCGTTCTCTATTCTCTATATATTTTTTTGTTTGGTACGACACTTTGTGGAAAACGGTCACGATATTCTCTCAAAGCCAGCACAGTATTTCTGTTTTTTAATAAATAGCACTCATAAAGATCAAATCTCTCTTCTTTAGAATAAATATGCATTTTGAAAGAGTTTCTCTGCACCAATTCAACAATAAATTATCGGGTTTGACAGTTATTGATATGACATAAACAAAAATCCCATCTATGAGTGGACAGCCTACTCAGCTCACGTTGGCATGTCATTCCACTTTGAGTTTTGGTTTTCTCTTCGATCATTTACTTATGTCCAGTGTTTATTCATTGAGAATTCAATGAAAAATGTTTGAACAGTATGAAAGATATACGATTTTTATGAGGAAATGACATTTATTGCAATGAATGCATCCGAATTGATAAGGCAGACAATCAAAAAAAATGTTCAAATACATTTTATTAATTGAATATTCCCGCATTGGTCTCGTATAGAGTAAAATGTAGGTGAAATTTAATTGTAATAACCTGTGCTCAATCATTTCCAAAATGTTTTCCAGTGAAATAATAGTATAACATTACATACAAATTTCGATAATATTCGTTTATTTCAAAACTCTTTATTACGAATTGTTTCACAGAAATTACAAAATTTTTATCTAATATGAAGATAACAGTCAGAATTTTGCCATTGAAATTTGATTATTTTTTCAATAAGATCGTGTATAAGTCCGAAACGGGTGATCTCAGACCCATATTATAATATATCATTGAACTCGTCATTCTGAGCTTCATCCAAAGATGGAATGAAATAGGGTGGTGTTCCATTCGAAAATTTGTAAAAAATTATCGTTTTTCAAAATACATCATCACTTTTGGTCAATGCGAAATTCATAAACTTTTATCATGGATCAAGAAAACATACAAGATTTGTTAATATAAAGCGGGAACTGCGAATCGAAAACTTCATTCACAACGTTTCTATAGGGCTTTGAAATTGGGCAATTTATTGAAGAAGATCGTGTATAAGTCCGAAACGGGTGATATCAGACACATGTTATGATATATCATTGAACTCGTCTTCCTGAGCTCTATGCAAATTTGGAATGGAATATAGGGTGTTCTATTTGAAAATCTCGAGATATTTATTGGTTTTCAAAATACGTCATCACTTTTGGCAAATAGAAAATTCCTAAATTTTCTCCATAGAACAGAATGATATACAGACTTTGTTGATTTATGCTGGGAACTGCGAATCGAAAACTTCATTCGCAACGTTTCTATAAGGCTTCGAAATTTGGCAATTTATTGAAGAAGATCGGGTATAAATCCGAAACGGGTGATCTCAGACCCATGTTATTATGTATCATTGAACTCGTCTTCTTAAGTACTATCTAAAAATATGATAAAATATAGGGTATTCTATTTGAAAAAACGTATGTGTGATAAGTCACAGACATATGGACCATCCTGTATAAATGAAAGTATCTGAAAAATAAATTTCATAAGAAGTAATACAACTTTTATTCTGAACTTTTTTCTGTATATATAATAGTTTACCAGATAAGGGGGTGGCCCATGTTATGTGGGATACCCTGTACGATGAATGCTAACAATTTCCGCCATTTCCTAGAAAATCAGCTATGGGATAGTCTTGAAGAACTTCCAATAAATATACGAAAAGATATTATTTTTCAACTGGATGGTTCTCCGATCCATAACGCCATCACTGTGCGAGCATGGTTGAATCGAAAATTTCCTTTGAAATGGATTGGTCGTAATAGTCCATTAATGCACTGGCCTCCCCGTTCACCGGACTTAACCCCTCTTGATTTTTACTTCTGGGGAAAAGTGAAAGAAAAGGTTTACAAATTCAGGCCAACCAATAGAGAAGAGTTGCGACAAAGGATAATAACAGTTTGTAGAGAGATACAACCAGAAGAATTGATGAGAGTTGTAAATAACGTGAGAAAAAGATATGAAAAATGTATAGAGAATGGAGGAGATTTGATAGAGAATACACACATCTGAACTTGTTGATATAATTGATGTTTTGTTCGTTGTATAATTTTTTGATGTTATTTTTTGATATGTTTTATTTAGTTTTTTCTTTAAATTTCTTGATAAAAAATCTGAATTTCTAATGGTTTTATTCGTTATTCATCTCACTCTGTAGCCAGATGATCTGATCCTGACTATCATCATGCCTGGTATCATTCAAATTCTTATAAGATCATTATACACGGTGACTTGAAAAATGCAATTATTGAAAAGTTGTAACCTTAATAAAAAACACCCCGTATGAGATATTGTTTTGAAAATTGATAAAGGTGTATTTGTGACTAGTTCGAATCGATTGCCATTATCGAAATTTTTGTAAAAAAATGCCTAATCTATTTTCTTCAATTTTGCTCTAGTTTTTGTGATCGCAGTATGCCAAGAAATTGTGTTTGATAATTTTTTTTTCTCGACAGAAGTAGATAATTTTGGGGAGTATAATATGAGAAAAAAAAAATTCCGAATCGCCCAAGGAATAAGGAAATACAGGGGTGGGGTGGAGCAAATTGTAACACACTGTACATATCTGATACATAACAACCACATATTTCTGTTCTCATTCGATGTTGCAGACATATTATCCGCACAGTTAATGTATCTTGCATGTATAACGTCAAATTTCTGCCTCCCTGAATATGTCCTTCATATATCTGGCATATGTTGAGCGTTTTTGAAGTAACATTGCGTGCATGTATCAGGTACATTATAAGTAACGAATTTGTTCTTATAATGATACTTAAATGAATGTTACAGTGTAATATATGTGAAATGAATCCAAAATAATTTACTTGATCATTTCGAGAAATATACAGGAAATTGATTGTCGACAGCCATATTGATAACTTCGTTATTATTGAAGATACAAAATTGTTCACATCAACAAACTAACAGTAGGTACATTGGTATTTCTGGCTATAGAAGAAAATTTCTCATTATATGTTACAAAAAACGCGATACTCGAAAGTTTATTTTTATTCTTTCACCATAAAGAGCATTGAAAATACTGCTAGTTTGATAATTTGAACAATGTTGTATATTCAATTATAACAAAGTTACCTATGGTGGACGCTCAATTCGGATAACCCTGTATACTTAGGTTGTAGTTACCTACTCGTTTTGTAGTGTTCCATGTCTGTTTGTTTTCAGTAGCTATAGTCCTATAGAGAAATGGAAATCATATGGTTTCTAGATTGAAAATCGATGAAAACAATTTCAGACATATTCAGCAATGAAGTGAGAACTGAATTATTTAAAATTAATTTGGAATTATTTTAAATTCAAGTTTCAAATACATCACTGAGATAGCATCATACCTATGTTGATAAAGACAAAATATTGAAGATAAAAATGTTATTATCAATTTGAAATGATCCAGAATTTCTAGCACCAAAATGGAAGAATAGGTGCTTCAGTGGTAATGATAGGTAAATTGAGTGGTAAATCACCTATATTTATATGCTTTCTAGCTGATTCTATCAGGAATATATCCAGGAATGTATTCTCTCTAGAGGAAAGCACTGCACTTACTATGTATATATATATTATTTCAGATAGCACTTTTGACACACCAAAATGGTTTAGGATAATGTCTCGGTGGAACTTTGACCATACACTATTGATACATACATTGGAAAATGCACTTGAAATTGTAGTGGAATATGGAATGTTTGATGACCCAAAATCTTTTGTCGAAGAATGTTCCCTTTTTCAATGCTTTTAGATTCTCTAATCCATCCATATTGTCCACATTTGAGCACATTCTTCAGGTTCAGCTGTTATGGAACGGCTGATGGTACTCACATAGATAGACATTGGAAACTGCACATGAAAGTGTCATGGAATATTCGATGACCCAGAAGTCTTCCGAATTGATCTTAATAGTCAATTAGTCACAGATAAAAACATCATTCAGAATCCCATTGGGCATCTTCTTCAGATTCAGCTGTTTTGGAGTGGCTGGTGGTGCTTACATAGATAAATGCACATTAGCAGTGTGATCTGATCATGTAGAGACAGATAATTAGGTAGGTGAATCATTTTCATTGGTGATATTACCCCTCGATTCCACCTCTGTCTCGTACTCAACTCGTGAAAATATTTTTGAGATATTTCAATATCACTATAAACAATCCACAATGAAAACGATACATTATTTTTTCTGAAAAAATATGTGAGACAAACATGCAAAGCATAACATAACCTTCAAAGGAAACTAACATGAAGTTCTCTCCATCAACTAGGTAACAACTCCTACAGAACAGAACGTTTCACTGTTATGAATATGTTGGTGATTTAAGAAATAATCTTGTATAGTTTTGAGACATATGAGAAACATGCGATTTTGTTTCCGTTACCATTCATGTATAATTCAACTGAACAATCTTTTTTCATGGCATTTGAAGCATCATATATGTATATGATATGTTTCCTGTTATGTAACCACCTGAACAAGAAAATATATTGCATGAAATGTAATAGCTCATTAACAGATATGTTCCATGGTGATGTTTCTCCGGAACCCTGATGAGCTCCATTTGCCATATGGCAGACATATGTTTGTTTGCTGGGATGACATACAATTGACGATTTCTGGAATTGAATTGACGCTTTCTATAAGGACCAACAAAATGAAAATATTTTGGAAATTCATAAAACACAAACTATTGAACGTAACAATTATTGCAATTGGGCATCTATGAATAAAACTGACAAAATAAAGTACCTAGCGGTCATAGTGATGGAATCGAATCATCATATCATTGAATACCGTGAAACGGGGCTATTTTGAAATGGTGTCAAAATAACCCCACGATGGGTCTACATTGTTTTTGTTCGCTTTTCTGTTTGAGTGCCAATGTAACCCCAGTCGCGGGGCTACTTTTGGTAAAAAAGTTTCTTACTTTTTCCGTAATTCTGGCTGCGCGACTTTTGTCATTGAACAACAACTTTTACTCGTTCTCGGGTTGCGCACAATCTGAAGTTTATTTTATTTCTAGAACCAAAAGTATACAATGCAATACCTATATCACTGAAATAAATAAAGAGGAAATCAAAATTCAAAATAGAATTGAAAAAATCGGTGAAAAACAATTATGAAATGCTGCAATTGATTCTGGACAGAATGAACACGCTTTGAAAGCTCTCTACAAATATCGTATCTCTGTATCCCTCCACTTTTATTCCTTTCTTTTCTTTCCATTGCTTACTTTCTCAATATCTCATCATTATCTCTCTTTCTCATTGTGCAAAAACAAAACTTATATAATACGATAAGGAATAAAAAATAACAAAGGCAGGTCTGCTATTGGTGATTTCTAACCTTGAACGCGTTTTGAACCAATCATAGTGGTATTCCTTATAGGATTGTGTTTGGACCTTTAGGATGACTGAATATCTTTGCACGCTACAATACAAGCTCCGCCTCTAATTTGTAAATTGAACATTATAGGGATTCCCTTTCGTGCGCTCCAAGCGATAAAAAAAATATATATGCCTATTCATATCTGAAATCAGAATCAAATTACTTACTTTCCTACTTATTTACTTACACTTACTTAACTATTTGAGTACTTACTTTCTCAAATACAAGTGACTATTCTGAAATACAATTGACACTTTCTGAAATACAACCGAAAAAGGTAGGCGAATCTAGTAGGTATTCACTTTAGCAATATCGACTTGTCATAATTATGCTGTCATGATAGTCATGTCTAATAGATTTCAATTGAAATTGAAAAGAAGTGCTTTCATAGTGACAATATTTCAGTTTCATATGACTAAAATGATCGAAATACATTGCTAGTGGTGAAAAAATTCAATATACACCTTGGTAGTCAATAATATTATTACCACGGTACCTTATATCCCTCGGCTAACGCCTCGGAATATAATCTTGGTCCCTGGGTGATAATAAAATTCTCTACTACCTTGGTGTATTAATAACTATTATTTCCCAATCTAAAATAATTGGTAAATACCACAAGAGCAATAAATGTAGTGCTAACTATAATAATAATCATAAGTATAAGTACCTAGTAAAAGTTAAACTGTTCAATCTTCATTTTAATGATACTATTATGTGAATAGTAATATTTACTGCTGATAGTTATATTATGAAATAGGTACAATAACTTCGGACATAATTCTTCGACTATTTAGGGAGATTATATTGCACACACGTAGATATTAGCAATTCTATAGTAATGTCGTACATGTGCTCTTCGTATTCAATTATAATTATGTTCACCTTGAATGAGATTGTTTTTTATTCCTGAACAGTAGGTATGCCTAGAATAATAATTAGTGAACTAATTAAGTAAATAATGAATTAAATAAATTAAAATCCGGCAGCAAGAAAAATTCCACAAACTTATTTCGTACCTACATAGGTATAGATACTCAAAATGAACATAAATTGATTTTTGGCTCGTTATTATCACGTGCATTCTTGCGAGAATACAGATATTTGATAACCTTCCTCATGAAAGACTATTGAATAACAAGAGTTATGGAGTACATATTCGTGATAAAAATAACCATAATAATGAGCGCATTTCACCATAATAGTCCAGTAGCCAGTGTGCCCTGCAGAAGGTCCGGTAGTTTTGATTTTTAGATATGTGTTAGAGATATGGGTTCTTATAAAATCCTCAAATTTGCGACCTCGGCGGCCGCCCGTGCGTACCGCCATCTTGGAAAATGGCGACAAGAATTGTTAATTTTTTGCATTATCTCCTCACTGGTGGGTACTAGCACAAAAATACTCATGATAAATCTTATAGAAGACTAACTTTCCTACAAGTTTTATCTGAAACATTTTTTTGTACGACTCATAGTGAGGGTTCAGCACCAAAACATACGCTGATGCTCTTAGATTCCATCCAGAGAAAAGCCATTCGCCTGGTGGGTGAAGCCACACTCATTCACTCTTTGACATCATTGAAACACCGTAGAAAGGTCGGCGACCTTTCACTTTTCTATCGATACTTCCACGGGAAATGTTCTTCAAAAATCTCTGCTATCATTCCTTCACTAGCAATACCAGTCAGACGAACTAGACAAGCCCAGTCAGCACATCCTTTCGTTGCAGCCTCGAAAGATGTCGAACAGCATTTTATCAAAACTCCTTCATCCCTAGAACGGCTAGGCTCTGGAATTCATTGCCTGAGAAAGTATTCCCAACAACATATAATCTCCAGAAGTTAAAAAAAATCCTACCTCCTATCCCTATCCTCCCTAGGAACGCACGATGTTCTTTGAATATTATAGGGATTTCCATTCGTGCGCTCCAAGCGATAAAAAAAAATTAGCTATAAAATACGAAAAAGTGCTCTTATGAGTTCCATTTACAAGCGAAATTCAAGTATGACAATCGTGTTGATCTCTCATTGTCATGCGATATCTACCACATCCGAATCTAAACATGGATTATTTTCATTAGTATGGAAAGCTTCCATTTGTAATGAAAAGACCTCTCGGCATCCCACCATAACAATTAGTTGTACAAAAAAATTATATTGAGAAGGAGAAATTCGTTCTATGGTTTTTCCATTTCCATATCATGATTGAACTTGGCAGAATGTTATGAAAATATATCAGGCTGCGTCTTCAATACACAGCAGCTCCAGAAGATCATTATTTGCAAACTTTAGCTTTCTCCTGGTTAAAAACGGCACTTGTTGTATTATAGAAAAAAAAGTTTTCTGCTACTTTGGGATAGCTAAATGAGTGTACCAAATAATGTTTCTCCCAATTTCCTTTTTAGTTTCTACAGGTAAACGTTATCATGAACTGGTCTTAATCCTTTTTGTTATGTATTGAAAGACTTTTTCAATTCACCATTTATTGTATTTCATTTCACAATTCCAACTCAGGACAAAATCTTTTGTTACACACTTCTTGTCACCCTAACAACCATGCTCTTCATTCATTCCAATATACAGAGTGCATTTAATTAGTCTAATTAACGAATATAATATTGAACCAAACAATGGACATAATATAGTGAACATAACACTTTTAAAGGAATATAACTAAATCAATGTATTCGCCGACCCCTCTATCATTGAACCATTGAGTTACAATTTATGTGTCACGTGTCACCATACCGCACTCACTCATTAACCCAGGTGGTCTTGAAATCACAGCCATCAAACTGTACTCTAATCCCTGCAGGAGTTCTTTGATAGACAATCTGTAATATTTCAGTCAGTGGAAATAAAGACATTGTATTCTTTCAAGTATACCAGCATCCTACTCTGGACACAATTAACGCGCCGGCATTTTCCGACTATAAACAGGGTGAGTCAGTTTTTTGTAGCATCTATCTCTAAATCCATGCAGCTTTCGAGAAACATATAGGAGAGCAAAAGTAACCAAATAAGAAACAAAATCAGAATCAATGTCTCATTGAAAACAGAGGTAGCATGCAAAAAAGTTCCAGAGGATTAAAAATAAAATATAATAAGAGGTTTAAATGGGGTACAACCCCCAAAACAGTATCACTTTGTAGATAATCAAAAACGTCTAATAGCCCTCAATGTGTAGTTTCTCAAGTGTAATAGGTGTACCAAATTTCATTTCATTATTTTGAAAATTGTAGGAGAAAACTTGAAAAACACTGAAAACATTCTCAAACTTCGACCTCCTCTACCTATATCGGAAACGAAGCTCCCAAGCATATAATATGTTCACATCTTGAACTTTTTTACTTGAAAATATGTGTTCTTCAAGCTACAAAAATTGACTTACCCTGTATATTATCTGAATCGGGATTCTCTGAACGTATGAGTAAAACTTATCTTTGAACTCTCAAGTCACGATAAAATGAAGTTAGGTTCAGTAAATTTTTATGAACCCACTATTGGAAAGAGATTCAGATTTTTTCATGAAATATTCTTCATATATTTGAAGTAGTGGTAAAACTCCCATCAGCCATCTCCATTCTCCACAATTATTTAATGAAAATCTGGACGATTTTAGGACATGATTCGAACCTTTATAGGTTCATCATCAGCTATTATCTCAGGTATCAATTCTAGAACGAATGAAGAAGTGAAAAATCAATCAATTTTACAGGAAAGTGATTACTTACGTATACTTCAGCAAACCGCATCATTTCGAAGCGTTACAGCTACCTTACAATGAGTCGTAAAAAAAAGTTCCAGATAAAACTTTTAGGAAATTCAGTTCTCTATAAGATTGGTGAAAGGTATTTTTATGCCAGGACATACCAGTGTGGAGATAATACGAAAGTCGGCCGGTCGCCGAGGTCGCAAATTTGGAAATTTGATAATTACCGTGGATTCTAGAACATATCCAGCGCCATCGACCCATTATTCACGCCACAGGCCATAAACGCCTACTTTACGCCCTTGATACATAAATAACTATTATGCACGACCAGGCGTAAAGTGGCACTTCATTGCCCGGATTCGCAGTCGTAAGGTAGTACTTTAGTATTACATAACCTCAAATATTCGAGTGGGAAAATATTCGAAAGTCTAATAATTATGAATTTCTCATTGAAGTTTATTCCAATAATTTTCGAAATCATTGATTCTTCAGATACTAGCGATGATAAAGAAATTATGACGTAGATACACAAGTATAGTTCGTAACGAAACAGCATTCACCGAAAATTCCAAATTACATAAAAGTAATGGGGAAATGTTCAAAAATCCTTGCTGACCAAGCATTTCTGGATCGTATTTTCCCATCAAATTACATATTTGAATAACTCATATAGATTTATAGATGCCACCAGTGAAATTATCTCGATTCACCCCTTCAGAGGGGTAGTTTATTCTCGCAGTTTTTCAAAAATTATTGCTGACCGAGCATTTCTGGATCGTATTTTACCATCAAATAACATATTTGAATATCTCATATAGATCTATAGATGCCACCAGTGGAATTATCTCGATCCACCCCTTCAGAGGGGTAGTTTATTCTGGCAGTTTTTCAAAAATCCTTGCTGATCGAGCATTTCTGGATCGTATTTTTCTATTAAATTACTTATTTAGATATCTCATATAGATTTATAGGTCACCAGTGGAATTATTTCGATCCAAACCTTCAGAGGGGTAGTTAATTCTTGCTGTTTTTCGAAAATCCTTGCTGACCAAGCATTTCTGGTCCGTATTTCTCCATCAAATCACCCTGTGAAGGGGTGGATGGAAATAATTCCATAAATCTATATGAGATATCCAAATATGTAATTTGATGGAAAAATACGAACCAGAATTGCTCGGTCAGCAAGGATTTTTGAAAAACTGCAAGGATAAACTACCCCTCTGGAAGGGTGGATCGAATTAATTCCACTGAAGAAATAATTCGAAACAGAAATGCTCGGTCAGCATACATTAATTTTGGTCAGCAAATTATACACTCCCAAAAGTTATAGAAAGAGGTGCAGGTATTAAAAATATTCAATTGTTGATTCAGTGATGATGGAAAATACTGACTTCGTTAACAACACTCCATTGGCAATGAACAAAACATCAATAAAAGGGTGCTAAAAATAGATGATATGAAGAGGAAACACCAGGAGGAAAATAGTTACATGAAGTCAGTATTGATGTGCGATTAGGAAACTTAACAGTTAACAGTTTGGTAGGACTTCCAGGTTTCTTGGTTGTTATTGAAAATAGAGCATTTTATACAGGGTGTCCCGTTAAGACCACGTCAAACGTAGGGAGAATGTAGGTCAAAGGATAACCCACCTGCTATGACAAAATTCCCATTATAAAAGTCACTTCGATATATTTTTTTTCGAAAATATAGAATTTTTGCCCCTTTCAATAGTTTTGTCTGTACGATCGAGTCTGGAACCACGGACTCCTCGCCAAGTTTCCATCTTGTGGCTTGCCTCCCCAGCTATGTTCTCTGCTAGCTAGTTTTCTCTCAAACAGGTCTCTCCATGTAGTGGTCGACGGAGTTTCATCTGACTCTCTTATTATACGACGCTATACATAGTGGAGTATACTACGGCCTTGCCAAAAACGCTATCTCGGAAACTAAGCGAGATAGAGGTATAGTTACTTTGGAGAAAATGATCCCCATCGAATTTTGAGCAACTTTGTTTTTTGTGTGTGGTCTGTCTGTCTGTCTGTACTCTGTGTTAATCATAAATCGATATATCTCCGGAACCCTTTGACATATCGACTTGAAATTTTGCCATCTTATTGTACTCAAAACAATATTATGTCATTAAAATATGAAGGAAATCGGAAAACTCTAAGGTGGTTTTTCCGGGTTTTTTCGATTTTTCACCGGAAGTTCCTTGTAACCACTCTACAAATCGCAAAAGTGGTCCGATCGATTTCATTTTTTGTGAAAAAAACCTCTATCAGGAAGAGACGAAGCCTATTGAAATTGAGCAGGGTCGGGAAATTCCAAGTGGGTTTTTCAAGGAGATTTTCCGAAAAACACGGTTCACTTTAAAACGACATATCTCCTGAATCAATAAACTAAATCCAAATTTGAAAAATGCACCGTATGCCTCTTTGATGACGCAACAAATTATTATTCAACCATTTTTTCGTGCATCCATCGGAAAATGGAAAAACAAATGAAAATCAAAACATCAAAATTTGAAATCCTTTCAATTCAATATATATCGAAAACAAATGAAAAAATCGAGAATTATCAGAAGTGCAAAGTTATCCACTGGAATATTTCCTACAAATTATTTCCCATAATTTTTTCTGTAAACCCAATAGTACAGGAAATGAAGTGACAAATATGAAAAAAAAAATTTTAACGACCCATAGGGTACTATGAAGATACATTGAAAAACAAAGATTATCGATAGATGAAGCTCATCGACTCCCACTGAACCATGAAATATTTTTTCATTTTGTTGATTGGAAGATGGAACAAAAGTGTTGAAAATTTTATTCTCAGATAATTCCAAATATCTCGAAAACAACTGGGAATATCTGAAAATACTATGTAACAAAAATTATTCATTGTGATAAAATCTACAAAAAATCCGTATAACATTTTTCTCTGAATTCAATAGTTCGGGAGATACGATGAAAAAACTAAAAAATTTACAATTTCCTAAATAATCACTTGCCAATAGAAAACAAAACAAAAGAAAGTAAAAAAAGCACACTCGAGTGTCTTGATTTTTTTTTCATAAACTATGTATCTAGCTCACTCGACTGTGTGGAAAAACCAAGACAGTCGAGTGGGCTAAGTACGTAGTTTGTGGGAAAAATCTCCAGTTCTCCGAACTTTCATAGCGTCGTATACACATCCTTGGTGCCCAATGATAGTTTCAATATAAAAATATACTCATGATATGGTGCCATGGCCTCTACTTCCATCTTACATGAGCAATGATAAAATATAATCTGCTTTTATAGCGTCGTATAAATTATCTGACCTCTAAATAAACTAATACCTTATGAAAACTACATCTATACTAATCTGATACCTTTTAAAAACTACGTACCCACTTGTTATGAATGCTGGTGTTCCGCAAGGATCAATTCTAGCACTAACAATATTTCTACTCCATATCAACGATTTGTTTGAAGCAACTTCATGTCCAGTACACAGCTTCGCGGATGATAGTATCCTCCATACCGCCTTCTCTTCCAGGACTCCAATACCAGCCATGCAAATCAGAAATGAAGGAGGGAGAAATGTTGACAACATAAATATGGACTTGGCAACAATTCTCGAATAGGGATCCAATAACTTGGTATATTTCAATGCAAACAAAACACATGTATGACTTTTCTCTAGAAAAGCCGATCTCACTGTGCCCTACATAAGCTTGTCAGGAGTAACCATACCTTTGAAGACATCCATATCGATGCTTGGTATTACTATCAGCAATAACCTTTCTTGGGAAAATCACGTAAATCCATTGCTAAAAGTGCATCCCAAAAACTTGGTTTTCTGTTTCGGGCCAGGAGCTATTTCACTTCCAGTCAGCTGCTCATGATGTATAAGGCACAGATCCGACTTTTCCTGGAATACTGTTCCTATATTTGGAGTGCAGCACCCAAACATACCCTGAAACTGTTAGATTCTGACCAAAAAGGGGCAATTCGTCTCGTGGGTGAGGCATGGCTCACAAACTCACTCTTTTCTCTGGAACACCGTAGAAATGTTGGCAATCTGGCTCTATTTTATAGATATTTTCATGGACGATGCTCTTCTGAAATATCAACAATTGTTCCTCCCTTGGCAGTCCCCGCGAGAGTAACCCGTCCAGTTGAGGCTTCGCACCCCTTCGTGGTCACTTTGGAGACCTGCAGAACATCTCTTTCCAAGGACTCGTTCATCCAACGAACACCGAGGCTCTGGAATACATTGCCTAGGGAGGTGGTCCCCGAGGCATATAACCTCCAGAAATTCAAGAAGCACATCAATTCCTACTTTATTTCTCTTGGTTCTCACGATGTTCTCTGAACATCACAAGATATCCCTTTTCGTGGGAAATATTGCTGAAGAATGATTTTAACGTATACATTGAAAACATTCTCCGAACAATTTAAAGGGGAGCTGTGAGAAATATTTTTATCGAAAACTTTGATAGTGGATATTTAAAATAAAATCTCGAAAACGGTAAGACCTTTATAATTGGAATTTTGTAATATGCAGGTGGGTTATCCTTTGATCTAAGTACATTCTCCCTAGGTTTGACGTGGTCTTTACAGAACACCCTGTATATCTAGGAAGGTATTTGAAATGATGTTGTGATAATAAATTTATTATGTATTTTGTATCATCTACTGCCTCAAGTGAGGATGTTGTTCCAGGTTTACCGAACCCGATATAGATCGCCTTTCGTGCGATCCAAATGATGATGGAATGAAAACACAAACGGTTGTGCAAGTTTACCAGACCATTATCAACTGATCAAAACATATGAATTAATAGACTTCTCCCACATTGATTTGTATTATTTGTTTTACTAATCTCTGTCACGCGATTATCTATTCATATATTTACATAGATCAATTATATCATGATCAGGTGTCCTGGAATTCATACGTGAGTAATTTTCATAACAAATGATAAAAAATAACGATTTCGATAAAAAACAGGTGTTGGATAATAGTGCAGGAATTCAACATTTTGAGATCCATCTTGAAAGCTAATGAACAGAAGTTCGGCATTTCATTTCGTGCGAAAAGCTAGTTTCCGTCGACCTCGAATATCAACGAGTATGTTTCATGTTCATGAAATTCATCGTTAATGACCCCTATTACTGATCAATTTGTCTATTAATGCATGATCGTAGTATAGGAAACCAAACATGCACGATTTTAAGTTAACGAGTTAGCCTTTCAACGTTCCTGAAACGATTTCAATCCCTGTTTTTTAGCAATAGTTATTTATTGAAAAAAGTAGTAGAATCTAGCTTGTGGTTGCGCACAAGAAACCGTGGGATATTGGAATAGGCCATGGATATTCCATGTCCTCGATAGCATGTCATATACATATTCAAGGAATATTCAAAGTCTCCATGAAACAGATACCAGGAATATCTTTCAGGAGATATTGGTGGCATATGCAAGGAATATCTTCTGTATATATAATGCATAGAATATGCTTTCCAATCATGACGAGAATAAAATATCCATATAAAATGTAATTTATTATGTAAAGGATGAAGATCAATATATAGAAAATGTGGGTATGTAAAATAATTGAAGCACTTTTTTCATCATATCATATGGTTTCCTTCTCTTGATCGGTATAGGCGATGAATTCAACAGGATCTGAATACTTGAATATGAAATATGATTGAATTCACTTTTACATCTGGCTCATTGTTACAAAAGTTGGTAGAAGTAGATACTGATTTTGTCAACATCTGAGTTACTCACAGCTGATGAGCTGATTTCAATAGTTTATTTCTTTGTCACGTTTGTATCTTCAAAAACACGAATATTTCCTGGAAGTACTGAGAAAAAATGAGGTGCATATATGAATTCATTGATGTGTATAATGTAGATACCTCTCACTGGTATTCTGCCTTATGACCCTTTTCAGTTTAGGATTTGAGACACATCTATGATATTTCCATTGAAACGAGGTTGTTGATTTAATGGCAGCTTGGCTGTCATTTAGAATCGATGTTTCATCGGACTCAAGTCCGGTTTGAAGTACCCAATTGGCTGTTTCATTTATAGCTACTATTTCGGCCTGGAAACCACTGCAGTAGTTTGGTAAGCGAAATGATAGGTTGAGGGGTGGGGACCTGTATAGATCTGTATAATAGAAAAGCGTCCCATTTGGCTTAACTGAGTTCGCCGCCCATTTTTCTTTGGACGGAATGTCCACCAAGAACTTGCGGTCGAACATCAGGGTTGGTTTCGGTTAGTCTGTGTTATTTAAGGTAAGATTGAATTCTTCCAGAATTTTGGAGCGACCGTAGTTCACCTTAGGCCATGGTGAGACTGCATTGAGTCGGAGAGCAGTGCTAGCCGCGCACTCTTTTCCATATAGGTCCAATAGGGTTAGATGTAGGATCCTTTCCAGGGCTTTAGTCGGGGTTGTCCTAAGACAGCCTGTCATGAGAACGGCAACTAGTCGTTGTACCTTTTCCACCCTTTTCCGGTTGATCTCCTCACATAGGGCTGGCCACCATACTAATGATCTATATATTGCTGTGGTGAGACCAATGATTGTATATGGATCGCTTGTCTGGTGGCCTAAGACTGAACAGAGATCAGCTATGATGGAGCTTTCAAAACTCCAGCGATTAGCTTGTCTCTGCATCACAGGTGCAATGCGCAGCACTCCTACCGCTGCTATGGAAACCATACTCAATATTCCACCTCTTGAAACCTTCATCAAGGCGGAAGCGAGGATGGGGGCATACAGACTGGAGTGTAGTGGCAACTGGCATGCTCGGGGTGACTCCCTGGGACATACAAAAATAATCAGACAAGTTTTAAGCCCACTAATGGATATGAGAAGTGACAAAATGCTGCCTAGAAATAACTATTACAGGCCCTTCAACACTCAGCTCCACTGGGATGAAATGGTCTTGACTAACTGTCAGGAAGGCACGTTAGTGTGGTACACTGACGGTTCTAAGACTGATGAGGGCACGGGAGCCGGAATATATGGAGATAGACCCAGAACCAGGATGTGTGCTTCCTTGGGAAGGTATGCTTAAGTATTCCAGGCAGAGGTGCATGCTATTGAGGTATGCCTGAGAGAGAATATTGTAAGAGGATACAAAGGTAAACAAATCCTCATATGCTCAGATAGTCAGGCGGCCATTCAATCTTTAACATGCAATAAAATCAGATCAAAACTGGTCTGGGATCGCCTTCAAAGCCTGCTAACCCTGGCTAACCACAACAAGGTAACTCTCCAATGGGTGCCAGGGCATAAGGGGATTGAAGGCAATGAAGCAGCTGACGCTCTTGCCAGGCAAGGATCTGCGACGTTGTTTATGGGACCGGAACCTGTGTTCGCAATCCCCAAAACCTCAATACGCGGCTGGCTGGCAAGGTGGATGCAAGAAAGACATCAGGCATACTGGAACAATGTCCCAGGACAAAGGCACAGTAAACTGATGGTTGGAACACTGTCCAAAACAGTGACTAACGACCGAGCTAACGACATTCTGAGCCTAAACAGGAGTCAGATCAAACAAGTGACGGGACTAATAACCGGTCACTGCCCCTTGAGGAAACATATGCATCAAATGGGCATCTATACAGACAAACCCATATGCAGACTATGCAATGAGGAGGAGGAAACTGCCACCAATGTAATATTGGAGTGCGAAGCACTAGCGCGTTGGAGAAACAACATTCTGGGAGCAGTAAGCTCTCAAGAGGCATTTTCTAAGAATGATTTGGTGAAGAGGCTGCTAAACCTCATCAAGGTAGCGAACCTGTTCACCTAAGTCAACAGCATGATCAGAAATACAATAGGTCTAAAGGCTGCAGTGTTTTGCGCTTCGAACCCTGTCTGATCATTCTGATATTAATCAATCAAGTCCAAAACTCCTATAGGTATTCATCATTGATATCAACACACTTCACACTAATCGATACACATTCTAGCACTTCAGCTAAGATAACAAATTCAATGCCCTTTTTTTCTGTTTACAATAAAAAAAAATCGTGTCATTCGCGTCCATTTTGATACCAGGTCCTTCACTATAATCTCTGCTATAGGTAACTGTGGAACAAAAGGCGATGACCGACAGACTCGTGTCGTCTCCATTCAGAATAGGTCGGCATGCCAACTACCTGATTTAGGAATAGCTCTGGAATATTCGGAAAGTATATCTGATGAATATTCGAAAAACATATTCCAGGAATATCCTTTTAGGACATAAGATCAAGCACATATTCATGGTATATACCAGGGATATGAGGAATATGAGGAATTTGAGGTCTGGGATAATTCCTTTAAGTACTTGTTTTTATGTTCTGGTTCCCACGAAAAGGGATATCCTGTAATGTTCAGAGAACATCGTGAGGGATTTGAGGTAGGAATTGGTGTTCTTATTGAATTTCTGAAGGTTTTATGCCTCGGAGAACACCTCCCTTGGCAATGTGTTCCAGAGCCTCGCTGTTCGTTGGATGAACGAGTCTTTGGAGAGAGGTGTTCTGCAAGCCTCCAAAGTGACCACGAAGGGGTGCGAAGCCTCAACTCGACGGGTTACTCTCGCGGGGACTGCTAAGGGCGGAACAATTGTTGATATTTCATAAGAGCATCGTCCATGAAAATATGTATAAAAAAGAGGCAGATCGCCAACTTTTCTACGGTGTTCCAGAGAAGTGAGTGAGTTTGTGAGCGAGTATCACCCACGAAACGAATTGCCCTTTTTTGGACAGAATCCAACAGTTTCAGGGTATGTTTGGGTGCTGCACTCCAAATATGGGAACAGTATTCCAGAACAGGTCGAATCTGTGCCTCATAGATCATGAGCAGCTGACTGAAAGTGAAATAGCTCCTGGCCCGAAACAGAAAACCAAGTTTTTGGGATGCACTTTCAACAATAATTGATCTCACGTGATTTTCCCAAGAAAGGTTATTGCTGATAGTTATACCAAGCATCGAAATGGATGTCTGCGAAGGTATGGTTACTCCTGACGAGCTTATGAATATAGGTTAGGTCAGGTTTAGGGAAAGTAGTCTCCTTTTTCCGGCAAACATGGTAACAGCTGAATGTAGAGTTACGCTGTTTACCTGAAATTCTTTTAATTCTGCCTTTGCTTATCACTGTACCAATTCTTTCTCGCTGTATATTTCATGTCGGCGTCAATCAGTGAAATACGTAATTCCCTGAAATGCCTTTAGTCATTTCACGTATTGCCGGTGATCAAAGCTGAGACCGTCCAGGTGCGACATGATCTCTGAAGACGAGTGTACCTCTTCATTTCGTACACCGTTTGCCTAACAGTTTCAGGCATTTCTATTAATGACGGAAGGAAGGTTCATTTAGGCCGAATGATTTTAGGTTGTTTAGAAACAATAGTCTATTTTGTTCTCTCAAGTAATTTTCCGAGAAATATACTCTCTAGGAAAAGAGTTAGGTTTGGGAAAAGTAGTCTGTTTTGTTATGCTTATCCAGAAAGGATTTTTTTCTCAACCATCCGGCAAACAGAGGAACGGCTGATTATAGAGTTATGCTGTTTGCCTGCAATATGTGAACTGACTATAGGCATTTCAGGGATTCACGGATTTCACTGATTGACACCGACATATGTATTTAAAACTTAATTTAACGAGTACTTAACTAATACGGTTCGTGTCTAATTGGTATTTCATGCAGAACTTGCGTTAAAGATAAACTAACTAATGAACGATAGTTCATCGATATAAATAATTGTTTAAATATTAAATGATTCAGTTCATGATTCAGTTTGTTTACGGCGGTCGCAAGATTTAGATGCGAAAAATCTGGAGTTTTTTTCTGTCGTGGTGTATGTTTTATCCTTGAAAGATGACGTTGGATACAAATAAAAACAAAAATATTCCATATTATGATGTTAATTTTGATAACATATTCCTGACCAAGCGAGATAAACAAGGTAAGTTACTGATAACTCTAAAACACGAATGTACAAACAACTAGAGATTCCTTAATATTTTCATTTAAAGAGGATATACTCGTAGCAAAAGTTCTTAAATTGTGTTCTGAAATTTTGATATACAATCCGAGATGATCTGGAATGTTAAATGAAAAATAATGGAATATTATTTCATAGCAACAGTAAATGAATCTGTATCGAAGTCCAATTGAAATAGTTTATAAGGACCTTTATAGGGATGTTTCCTGAACGTAACTGCAATGGTGTGATTCTTCATGATTATTCAAGAAAGAAGTTTCAATATACGACAATGATTGCATTCCATATCCAGAACAGTATAGAGGTTACTATATGTTTATGTTTCATCAGTAGAGATCAGCAATTTCTGAGAACAGAAGGTATGAGGTTGATTTATTCGAACTTTTGGAGGTTAACAACATCTTGGGAATACCTACTTTCATGGGCGAAGAATTCCAAGCTTTGCATTCTATAGACCAACGAATTTTAGTGGAAAGAGTTCTTCGATATATTTTGTGGTCGATGACAAAGAGATGTGCCGACTGTGCTTGTTGTGTCCGTCTGACTGGTATTTCTGGTGATGGATTGATTGCCGACATTTTTCGAATAGCATTTTCCAGTATATTTATAAAACAGGTGGTGTAAAGAAGCATTTCGCACCGAAACAGAAGCCAAGTTTTTGTGGATCAACTTTCGCGATGGATCTGACATGATTTCCCCATGAAAGAGTATTACTGGTATCAATGCCCATTTCCGAGCGAAGATGTGAACTTTGTGGAAATGGTGATACCAGGTTGTTTATTCTCCAGGCTGAGAGGGAAATTCTGGAAGAAAACATTTGGTAGGGCAGGTGATGGTATCTGCTAACAGATCATTGATATAGAGTAGGAACAATATAATATGTTGATCTCATGATGGATATCTGTCTGTAATTGAACTCGATATAAGAAGACGTAAGTGCCGATATTTCAACAGACCAAATCATTAGGAAGTTCAGTTTTGAGAAGAACTTCCGAGTGGAACTGAGCAACAAGCGCGAATGGAGCATAGAATCCATCGAAGCACTAGGAAGGAACACCATTACTTGGTACACGGACGGATCTGAAACACCCGAGGGAACTGGAGCAGGAGTCTTTGGGCCTCTCACCAAATACTCCGAATCCATTGGACAATTCCCCAGCATTTTTCAAGCGGAAATACACGCCATAGAAAGATGCATCCAGTTCAACCTAGACAGGAAATACCGGAAGAAGGATATCGCGATTTTATTCGATAGCCAAGCAGCCATCAAAGCGTTGAGCTCTTCTAACATCAACTCGAAGATGGTATGGGAATGCCTAAGCAAATTGAACTATAGATTGATCCTCCTCTGGGTGCTAGGGCATATCGGAGTGGAGGGGAATGAACAAGCAGACACTCTGGCACGACAAGGGGCTTCAACGCCACTGATCGGACCAGAGTCAGTTTGCGGCCTTGGAAATTCATATTTCCAAGGAGAACTAGAAAAGGCGGAAGGAGCCTTGAGAACCAGACAATGGAGAAGACTTCCAGGACTACGGCAGGCTAAAGATCTCTTTGGAAATTTCAACCGAGAGAGATCCAAGACACTGACAAATCTCAGCAAAGGAAGTCTCAAAGCAATAACGGGAATATTAACGGGGCATTGCAGACTCAAAGAACACCTAAGGAAGCTAGGCTTACAGGAGGACGGCATCTGCAGATTCTGTGAGGAAGAACCAGAAACACCCCATCACATACTGATGGAGTGTGATGCTGTACATCACAAAAGATTGAACATACTGGGGACATTCCAGCTGACTGTGGAAGAAATACCACAACTAGACCCTCTCAAAATCCTCAAATTCCTGAAGGAATTGAATCTCGAGGGGCTGCTATGAACAAGAAATCCTTGATATTGCAGAAACAGATGGGGCACAATAGATCTAATTAGGTCGCAGCAACCTACCAATACCAATACCAAGTGCAAAATATTGTTAGCCTAGCCTTTTATGTTAAAAAAATTGATGAAGTTATATTTTTTCCGACATTCTCAACAGACTATATGTAGGAATCTATCTGAGCATAAACGAAAATATATTCATATACAATTGACTTGAAGAAACTATATGAATAAATGACAATAAATTTCTGATATTTCAAGTTGATAACTTGTGAGGTTTTCAAGTTGCGCTCCCGCTATATATTATGTCCTTGACTATAGAAATCGATAGATAAATAGGTAATTTAGTTTTTGTAGGTTTCTAAAATACACTTACTAAATAGAGTTCGAATGTACCTACCTATGTCACTAATTAAACATTGCGGTGCAAAATTCATTAGTTATAGTTTTATCACTGATTATTTTCATAAGTATATGAATTAGCTATGCGACCCTTTGTCCTATTATCTGCTTTCCCGTAGGAATGAAGCATTTTCCCACAGTAAAATGGAGCCTGCCTATGTTCATCAAGGATAATGTCGGCTTCTAATGGTGAACTAATTTTTCGAATCGGTCCAGTAGTTTCGGAGCCAATTCAATACAAACAAACTGCCAAACAAACAAACAAATGTTTCCTCATTATAATATTAGTATACAGGGTGTATCTAAATAACATATCTACACATTACCAATTAGGTACAACATCCGTATTCCTATTCCTATTCCACTATGATTCCACCTGACGACATTACCGTGATATGCGTTTGTTTTGATAAGTTTTGATATCTGCTTCTGCGAAATTATAGATATGGTCGTTTATATCTCAAAGATACGGAAGCAAAAAAATTAATATATGTCACGGGCGTCAGTTTGAGCTTGGTACTACTGATAAAAATCAGATTTGAAATGAGTAGATTAATAGCAATTTCTTTTTACAAACAGGATCAGAGTTCGAAAACCTATCGAGATTGTTTCTATCAACACCTCGAAAGTAGGAATTGAACAAGGGAAAAATTATAAAATACACTATCATATACTCATCTTATTTACCATTGGGTAATAAGTGATAGTATAGTATATTGTTTAACGAGCACGGAATGATAGTGGAATAAGCATTCAGTGAGAGTTATACACTATTATTTTTCTACGGCTGTAACAGATAACAACGGCATCTGATTTCATCTCAGGTAACGCTAGATACGGAAATAAAATTGATGACCTACAAAGTACCTCATTGATTTATAGAACATAGTGAAACAATATAGCAATATTGTGTTACAGCCGTAGAAATAGTAGATTGTTTTATTAGGATCAAAAGTGACATTTTGTTTGACAAGAGAATTTTGCATGTGCGAGGCGGAGCGTTTAGCGAAGCCGAGCGGAAGCAAAATTTGCGAGAAAAATTTCAATACAAGCATCAGTTATGAGTAACCATAAGAAACCATCTTATTATACTGATGAGAAAAAAATCTGTGATGCACTGCTGAAGAATGAAAATAACGTGAAACAATCAACTAGTGATAACATTAATGCACTCATCTGAATCATCGAACACCTGGTGCTCGATGTCTGAATACACCAAATTTCTTGGGATAGAACTTGACCATCAATTAAACTTCAACAAGCAAATCAATATACGCGATGAATAGTCTGAATCGAAATTTATTCTGCAAAATTACATTCATACAAGCTATTAAATTGCACCCTCCAGCACAAAAATAGGTTTCAAAAAAATAGTGATGTCTAGTGTCCACCAATACAACACATGGGCAAAAAATAACGTCCACTTATAAGCAAATTCGATTGTTTACATATACACCTGAAAAAATCCAACTTCATACAATAAAAGCAAAGGAAAATATAGGCAAATTCCAATCATTTTTGATATGTACAACTGATTTTATTCTCTATAGCGGAGTTTTCAGAACGACATTCATAACTGAATAGGTCTCAATTATTATTATAGGACACAGAGCTACCACGTGTAATAGAGGTCAGAATAAGTTGACTGGACCCAATTTATTTATATACTATATACCAAAATGTACCGTTTGTCCGTGAGAAGAGTTCTTGATGAAGGTGGTCGTCATTTTGAACATATATTTCAAATGAATTTTGTATCACAATGTTATTAAATTTGTACGGGAAATATCTGTTAGCAGTATCAAATAAAACATTTTTTTCTTGGGGAATTAGGGGAGTAAGTTTTTACACGAGTAACAAGAATGAGATAATTGATCTATCTTCTTGTTGAAAAAAAATGAATACCTTATTACCACCCTTGAGATTGTTCTGAAAAAAATTACAGGGGCTGAGGGTAGTTTCAATCCCTTCACAATTTCTTTTGGGTTTCTTTGATTACTATGAAACGAGAGTTATTCTCTAAAATGCACATTTGTTAAATTTCATCAAATTTGTTCCAGTCATTTCTGAACGGCAAACAAAAATGTATTTTTTCATGTAAGCTTTGAATTCATCTCACAGACGAACGGTACATTTTGGTTTATGGATTTTGGTAAACAAATTGAGTACTATCAACTTATTTTTACCTCCATTCTATTAAACATAATAGCTCTTTGTCCCAGCAATTTTGGGACACCCTGTAGGTGCATATTTCCTTTTTCATAAGATAGTTATCATGTAATGTTATTTTATCCTGATTCTCAGCCGACCCTGGTTAGACTTATCTCGTATCATGTAAATGCATCGAAGAGATCAATAAATCAATCAATCTAATCTAATCGATGAATAATACAATATCGAGTCTCATCACACGAATCGCAATTTTCCCTTTCCTTTCAAATACATGTTCAATTTCGAAAATATTTCCATTATATTAAGATAACTAGAATAACTAGGTATATATCACTAGGTGGAGTAGGGTATATCAAAATTGTTGGAAGTCATAATGGTTTCATTATAATGATTGGTTTTTCAGAATGCTATCACGACACAAAAACTGAATTTTGACAAATTATGGAGTTTGTCCTCTAACATGAACTATGACCTAGAAAAACGAAATATGCACAGGGTTATTCGTCGAAGAGGCCTGCTTCTATATTTCCGCATTCAAAAAATGTGCGCAAAATACCACACATTCATAAAACTTTATTATTGGCTATATTTTGCTATCACGAGAAATATAGTTGCGGAAAGAAAGAAGTCACGAAGTTATCATGTTATATATTATGTCATCTGTGGCTCCACCAGATAAAGTTATTCTAAACGATTAGAGGTACTTTCGATTAAATTTATCTCTATTCATAATCACACATGGCACGTGCTTAGATTATATATAATATTATACAGATAATATCTTCGGTCAACAAAAACATTCCATAAACGTATTGTCCATTCACGTAATGACTGGTTTTATGATAATTTGTATGCAGTTTTACATTGTTGTATCGCTGAAGATAATACCTATTAGTAATACTTATACCTGAGTTCACCATATACCAGTTTTTGTTTTTTCTATCTCTTGGAGCGCACGAAAGGAAATTCCTATAAAGCAAGGACAGGAAGAGGAGGTAGGTGTTCTTGGAAATACTTTCATTGGCAAAGAATTCCAAAGCGAGTTTTGGTATAGCGTTGTTCGACTTATTTTAAGGTTGAGAGCGAGAGGATGTGTTGTTATAATTTGAACTCATTTTGGAATTATTCAAACGAAGACATGTTGAGATGAAAGAAAAAGTAAGGTCGGAATCTCGTTTTAGAAATATGAGCGGCGTTCAAATATTTCACCAATGATTTTTTTTTGAATCTTAATTCCCAGGAAATTCTGTATATCCTCGAGAAGTATAGTGTTTTTAAAATCAATTGGAGCAGCTCCAGCAGAAAACATATACCGCGCGGTGTCGGTTCGTTTGAAGTCCGTGAACATGGCGGGCATTTCTTGCTGAAGGTGCTGTAACTGACTTTGGATACACAATTCGTAATATATAGGTTTCGAAAGTACGTCTGACACTTTCAATTATGAGTATTGAAGGAGGCATAAGTGAGTAATAAGATAACTGGTAACTAACAATATTATGACACGAATGGACAAAAAGTCACAGCTACTAGAAGTAGGGTTATGTTGATGAACATTTACCCAAGATATCCTTAAAGCTCCATAGATTTGTTCAAGGCTTTGTTGGCAATCCCATATACTTAGTGGCATAGGTGATAAGATCTTTACCTTACTGATCTAATTCAGAGCTAGAAAAATAAAATTAGTTTTGAGCATATTTGGTGTCATTATTATGGGTCACGGTCGAATACCTTGGACGTTCACGTAGAACGGGACATAGGATCATTCTGAAAATTTGGTTACTCGAGTAGTTGCTCTTGGTCCATCGATCTAAAATATTTTCAGCACTGTACCAGAAAGTAGGAGCAACTTTGATATTTCAAAAGTTATATCCTGTATTCCATTGCATTTTTAGATTCTCCTGAATTCTGATCACCCTGTGGTTCAAGATACAGAATTCTGATCACAGAACAGACCAAGATAAAAACTGTGGAAGATCAGGAGTTGTCCCTTTATTTTCACAGCCCAACACTGAACATTTCATTGTTTATCAGAAAAAAACTTCTCCAGTGAGCTATTATTCGAAAAGTAAATTCAAAATGTCAGTGTCATCAAATCTCCATGTGAACGGCAGAGTAATTACACGAAGAAAAAAAATCACTAACCCAAAGAGTGAATATTTAAAATTGGCAAGTAAAATCGTGTATACTATTTGGGACAAGGAAACGAGAACAAGAATATTTGTGTTCTTGATAAAGTACACCTACCACTATTAACTTGTTCAATGAATTTCAGATTGATAATCGTAGGGGAACAAATCACTTATCATTAGTGACTTATAGATTTACGATTAGTGACTTATTCACTTGTCATTTGTGACTTGTTCACTTGTCATTAGTGACCTTATCACATGTCATTAGGGACTTATTTATTTGTCATCAGTGACTTATGCACTTGTCATAAGTGGCCTATTTACCTGCCATTAGCTATGATGATAGCCTTGGTAATAAAACAAAAACTCATGCATTCAAAACATTAATTGTTCAGCTATAGGATTTCATGTTTAGTTCAATTTTCTAGAAGAAATTCTTCGCTAATTTGAAGAACCTGTATATTTAATTTTGCTAGTGCGCGAAATGGTACTTTGGTGATCGAGAACACGCACACAATTTGCACACAAAATTTGTTCAACAAACATCGAAAAATATAGTTATAAAGTATTGTAGTACTTTTAGTTTTTGAGGACCATAATAAAGGTTTACATAAATCTCATAATACTTCGCGCACTAATTTGGACACGGTGTCGTGGTAACGTGGGAAACTAAAAAAAGTATGTTGCTGTGTTGAATATATTCTAATGATATTCACCTCAAAGGTGCTATAGAAAATCATCAGGAAGGTATCAGGAGTACAACGATCACCCAGTAGCACGCGTCTCGGATCACTCTCGAACATCCTA